>VCAZ01000044.1:965000-1287500 GCA_005784505.1 Bagarius yarrelli
CTGTGACCCAAATAGTGACCTGGATGAAGTGCTGGAGCTCAATGGTGTCATCAAAAGGTGCAAAGCCATAGAGAAGGTTCAAGTCCTGGCTCAGAGCTGTTGGCTGATGTATGCTCCATAGCAAATCCACCAGCTCTTGCAGGGGATCCGCACTCACTGGGTTAATGTTGTTTTCATTCTGGTCTTCTGTAAGACATAACCAGACTAGAGACCCAGATGGGTGCGTTTATTGACAACCAATGAAAATAGTAACAAGTAGGAACAAAGCAGACTTATGCTGTTTACTGAATACCCAGAAAGCACAAGAGCTGATGGACTTTGGTGTACAAGCGTTAGAGGTTGGGCAGGAGACACAGGAGCAAGACAGGTAAGTACTTGGGGAGGAAAGGCATGCTAGAATTTGTGAGGGAGTGTGACATTATTAGGTGAGTATGTGTGTCACATTATTAAAATTAGACAGTGACTAAATGGAAATGTGTACTTAAATAGAGGAATTTGGCTGAGTGGCGAACAAGCTGCAGGTGTAACTGATTAATACTCAGGGGATGTTGAGGAGTGAGTTTAGTGGTGGAGAGACCTGGTGATTGGGTGCGCTGGTTTGTGAAGTAGCTTGGTGTGATTGTGACATGTTTCAAAATTGCTTAACTGGGTAATCTAATCCTGATGTATCCAATCGTATACTGTCTAAACCAACAGGGTTCACAGAGGTATGCAAATAAATATGCTGACAAACAGGTAGGAAAACCTATCATAATATTCGGACTGAACATTCTGATTGGACGAGAATTTCTTGTTCCTTCGTCTTTCACAGAATATCTAAACACATATAAAAACATTACGACTATTTAACAAAATGATTGCTATGGGGATGTGAAGAGACTTTCAACCCAGAGAGAATAAAAATGTTTCTAAAGACAATCTCATTTTATACCTTTAATTATTTAAAATGTGTGTAAATGTGTTTTTTTGTATTAAATCTTTATTGAATTACTATATGAAATAATTATGCCTACTTGCATTACAAACATGCCAATTGAAAGGATTTAAAAAAGAGTCTTAGTTATTACAACACAAGGTAATCATCATACCCCCGAGCTGTATTTAATTAATGTTCTTCAAATAAACTTAATAAATATAATCAAAATCAGCAAATATAATCTCTTGGTCTTAAATAAAAATGTTTAAAGTTTAATTACAGTAGGCTAAGTGGTTATTACAAACCAATTTTTATTTGCTTTATTGGCCTGTGGGCCTAAATAATGCCTACAAAATGACTAAATATACTGCATAAATTTAGGGTACAATCACAGAAACAAACCAGTTTATATATATATATATATATATATATATATATATATATATATATATATAGGAATAAAATCATGATAAAATAATGTCTGACATTATCTTCATGCTGTGATTTTGGTGAGAAAAGGAGAGAACACAGGCAAACCAATGTCATAAGCTCCACTCTCTTAAGGTCAATCCTTCACAATAGGAAGCTCACAGACTAATCTCCTTCTGTCTCGCCAACCTTTTTTTTTTTATCTCCTACTGCTTTGTCTTCCTCCCTTTCATTATTTTTCAAAGCTCCACTGCATTCTCTTCAAATCTTTTCCCTTTTTCTTTTTTCTCTCTGTTAGTGGACAGTATCTAAGTGCTCTAATAGTGGCAGTCTATGAGTCTGTGTGATTGGCTAAACTCAGCGGCACAGCACAGTTCACAATCGATTACAGCATGCTATCACCAAACTAACAGGTTTTGTGTGTTGCATCTTTTCCCTCCATACCCCAGAAACTCGCCGTGCAATTCCTAATTCTTCTGCCCACCCCCTCCTGTTAATGTAAGTTCGTTCTTTAGTATACTGCTATACTCATCCTTTGCTCAGGTGTTTGTTCTATAAGGACATTATATCTGACAGAGGATTTGGATAAGAATTGTAAAAGAAACATCTTGTCCTTAGCTATTTTCCTGCTCAGACTAAATCTCTACATATCCTTTTTCCAGACATTGTTATGCAATAACATTCTCTCCTTACTGCCCGTCGCTATCCTACCCTACCCAAGACACATATACCCTTTTACATTTCAGCTAAAATAAATGCAAAAATAATTCTGTTTTATCTGCACTGCATAGCTTTCCCCATTCTCTTGATTCTTTTGTGAGCATCTCTATGTGTTCGTTTTTGTTGAGGTCAATGTGGACTGAGGAGAATTGCTATAGAAAGTGACAGGGAGAAGGCCTTCTTATTATTTTCTATCGGTTTGCCAATGTTTTTTGTGTTATTGAAAGTCAGTGAACCATTTTCACAGAAACAGAAAGATGAGCTCAAATAGAGGGCAATCCCTCAGTATGGCAGACACAATGTTCTCTCTTATTCAGTGGGAGAGAACACTATCACGTGTACTTTTTGAAAATGTGACTCTGTGTCATGCATTTTAGGAAAGTCATAGTGTGTTAATGTGAGTGCTCTCCACCCAATTCACTTTGCCATTCTGTCTTGGCCTGTGTTCTTTTGATTTTGCCTCTTTCTGCCTCTCGCTATCTCTCTCCCTGCCTCTCACTCTCTTTCATTCTATCTCCCCCTCCTGTAATCATCTGTGCATCATAATGATTAGAAGGCTTTTTAGCTCAAAATGTCCTGATGTATTTTCTGGCCGCATATCAAAAAGCTTCTAAATAATACTTTCATAACTGGAGACTGCACCTATACACCATTAACTGTGGCCTCCCTTTTACACACATTTCACTGTGTTCTGGCCTCAATGGTTATTGCACCCTGGCCATCCACTCTGTCATAGAGCCATATCACCTGTCAAAGCCAGGCTAAATACATTGTAACAAGAATTGCAATTAAACACCTATAAGTTTATTTCCTGAAGGAGTGCATTATGTTATTTTATGAACATATTATTATATATTACATTATACAAATTATATTATAAACATTACCAAATATTCACAAATTGCTATTTCAATATGTTTTTTATACCCCACTGCTCAACTTAGGCCAGACAGACACCATCTATATCCCCTGTTTGTTGATGACCTCTATACAAATGAAGTGCCAGATACTGACATACAGTATTATGCAGACAGACAATTCTGTCTAGAAGTTGCTGGACTGTTTGAGGGGGATCAGACAAGCAAAAAGATATAGTCATGAATTGGTATCATCTAAGCAGAGTGAAGAAGGCTGTTAAGGCACTGAACACATTGTTATATCTAGTGTTTATTAAAAGCGGGCCACACCTAAACACAGCTGCGATTTGTAATGTAAGACATTTTGTATATGTTGAATTTAGACACCATATCGCTTTTTTTTTGTTTACACAAAGGATTGCACATCTGTGGTTAAACTAATGTTTTTGTCTTCACCAGTGACCAAGATATGTTGCCATCAAATTCTACACAGGAGACCTATCGTACAATAAACACTTCTAACTATGACACTGTGTAAATAATAATATGATTATTATTTTACCTTTACTGACATATTTCCATTTAATATACTGGAAAATGATTCACAGAGATGATTCACAGAGATACCTCAGAAATACCTCATTTACATCAGTAGTATTTGGCAGATGCCATTATACAGAGCGACTTACGTTTATTTTGATTATGCAACTGAGCAACTTAGGGTTATTAACTTGGTGGCACTGGGTATCAAACCCCGATCTTCCGATTAGCAGGCCAACACCTTAACTACTAAACTATCCCTTCTTCACACCTGATTGTAGACACATGACCATCAAAACCCTAGTTGGCACTCAGCTCTTAACTGTTGGCACAGTTGCCTGTAATATAATTGTATGTTGTAGCATTACAATTTCCCGGTCACTGAGATAAACAGGCCCAAACTAAACTTGTTCCAGCATGACAATACTTCTGTGCCCAATGCAGGGTCTATAACATATAAAGACATGAACCCTAACCTCAATCCTACTTAGCACTTGGGAATAAACTGAAACTCTGACCAAGCCCTTCTTGTTTAACATGCCATAACCTGACTATCTCTATTTTGGCTAAACAAACCAAATATCATGCCTTAAAATCTGGTAAAATATCTTCCCAGCGATTAGAAAAAATGACAGCACCAAGGGGGAAACACATTTATATTATTGTCTATGGTTTTAAAAAGGAATTTTCAGCAAGCAGATCTGGTTGTAGAAGTACAGAGTACTTTTAGTTTAGATTTACTTGATTGTACTAACATTTAAGGAGCCAAAAAATAATTTACAAAACGGTACAATCACTGTGCTACAAATAGGGCTGTTCAGAATTTTGTCCTCTGTTTCGGTAAAAATGACAGAAATGACTGGTGATAACAGTCCCTCTACTGCATGTTCAGTGACCGCTTCTACTCTGCTTTTTTTATTGATCAATAAGGAGCTACTTGCCTAATAAGGCAGGGATTTTATTACAAAGTTTTATTATTTTATTACAAACAGTTTAAGGTCATCATGAATGTCTAAATTAGATGAATATATCACTTTAGTGCCACTTCTATGCTGCTGAAATAAACCTTACCATAGTTTGGTACAAGTACAAAAACATGTCATGTTATTATATATGTATGTTGTAGTTGCATTTTGACTCACACTTTTAACACCGGTTTTGATTTCACTGTAAGATTTAAATAAACGTAGTTCCAATTGACTGACTCTTTTGTTCTCTATCTTATTTCTCAGTTATTCAGTCTTATTTGTAATATATTATATTCTAACAGATATTTTTAACTTATTTACCATATTAATGTGTGGCACTGAAATCAGAATTACTTGCCATTTTTTGGCAGGTTGTGGTATGTTGTCCTATTCCATCTTTTTTTGTGGTATAACTATGTTTCACTTGCAACCTCTAAAAGGAATTTTTTGGATGTCCTTAATTTCTATAGCTACTTCATAGATCTTCTACATGCTTCTTTTTTAATCTAATTCCTATAAAAATCATAGGAAATAGTTATATTGTTCTAACATAAAAGCTTTCACATATTAACTTTATTTATTAAGTTAGTTGCAGTTTTGTTGCAATCAAATGTAGCCTGATGTTAGGTAAATTCTTCAATTCTTTATCTATCTGCGGCTGAAAAAAGGGTCAGCTTTAAGGACATGACCATGTGAAGCAGACAGATAAATTAAAGAATTGAACTATCCTAGGGCTGCAGTTGACATGGTCTTTTACAGTGCTGATGATTCTCTTTGATCTTTACTTGTTGATTAAGTTTTAAAGCCTGTTCTGGATATAGTCAGGAACCAAAAAATGCAAATATGTCTAGCTGAATATGTTACGCAAAATCTTCAATAGTACAGGAAAACGGGTTTAAAAAACTCAAGTTTTCCTGTATTGATAATAGTGACCAGTTTGCAATTTAACAGAGGAGAAATGTGCTGCATTTGTTTGCCTTACTGGTGGGATTGTACAGGTTTATTTTTCGTGTTATTGGATGACTATTTAAAATATTCACCAAGGCTTTATATCTGCATTAGTGGGAAAAACATACATCTTAGCTGGTAAGCCGGTGCATGCCTGGATACATTGGCATACCAGGAAGAGGTGCTGGGGGATCTGTCGGTCAGGGCCACCAGGGAGATACCCAGAGCACTGCCTTGGCAGCGGTTGCCCAGAAATGGTACGACATGCTGGTTGGCCCCACCACAGGTGCCAGGGTCATTGACCTCAGCAAAAAATTCTGGCCTTATAAACGGAAGTTCTTTAAAGATGCTGACAGTCAGGCAGGTAGCATCACAAATCAAGTCCAAGAACTAGTTCATAATAGATCTCAGGAATGTGTTCTTTCAAATATCTGTCCCTCCTTAACAAAAGGACACAAAGCTGTGAGAGAATGAGAGAGGTACAGTCATTCACTGTCAAGCAGTTTCAGGGGTGACTGGGTCTAATGGCAGCAGCATGATGCCTTTTGGCTTGCTGCATATGAGACTGCTACAGTTGTGGCTGAAACCAAGGGATTTTTCTTAAGAGGCACCCAATCCAACAAATCGTGGTAAAGCTTTTGAATCATAGATATATGAAGGAATTCTTGGTTCCTGGTTCAGGGTCTGGAACTGGGAGCTCTTTGTGGCACATTAACTGCCTGGAGTGTTTCAAGTACCACAACACTTTCTAACAGACCTGAGCAGCCAACATGTGCTAGTATGCATAGACAACATGTCAGTGTTCACTATTATCAACCACCAGGGGGATCTGTCCTTGCACATTCTTTACAAGCCAGCTCGCCAGATCCTTCACTGGACTCTTTATACTACCGGGGTCTCTGAATCAGAAAGCAGACATCTTGTTGTGGCAGAAGCTAAGCCCCGGGGAATAGAAACTTCAGTAAGAAGTTTTAAAGCTTCTATGCTAATGCTTTGGCAGAGCGGATGTAGATCTGCTTACATCACAGCAACCTATTGATTTTATGGTGCAGACAAAAGCAGCAGGCCTCAATTAACTACCCAGTTGAATGCTAAATTGGTGGGCAAAGACCCACTCATAACATGGTTTCTTCCATTTGCATAAGGAGGCTAAGGCCTGCACAGCAGCTGAGGTTCCTATTGAGCGGCTGCAAAAAGTTACAAACCCATCTTATTTTTCAGTGGCTATTGGTCAGTAGAGTTATCAGTAAACTAAGTAACTTTTTTGTTTATCATCCCGATTCTTTGTCTTTTAGATATTATTATTTTAAATAATCTGACAAATGACTTAATTAACTCTGAAATGATAAACAGGTCCCAGCCGGGTTTGTCACTTTTTGGAAAGCTTTGCAGCAAGTTTCTGCATTTGGTTGTGTTTTGAGGATTTGCAGCATGTTTTCTTAATTTGCACATGTTTTTTTAAATTGCAGTGCTTGAGCTCTTTTAGACACCATACTTTCATTAAAAAAAGATTAGTTGTTTATTTTGGTTCCAGCACAACAATTCTGGTTCCACTGCAACTAACCTTTAAGAATATCTTGTTGGAGTTTATAATGTCATTGTCAGTCATTTCTAGATCGGCCCAAAATCAGTTTACCCAATCACCAGTTTCCTCCACTACTCAACTCACTCTATCCTAAATACTAATCAGTCACACTTGCAGCTCCTTCCCCACTCACTCACACTCCTCTATTTAAGTGCACATAGGCCCTGTGTCAAACACTGTGCCTTAAGGTCTTAAGTGTTCATTTTTGGAAGTGCACACTTTAGTTGATAAGTGTGCAAGGGAACAAGTGGGGAGAATTTAGGAAATGTCCCCCATCATTGCTATGTCATTATCGCTACACCCCACTGACAAAATGCGGCGGTGCCGGTAGTTGCGCTGTACGTAGTAATGCTGCCAAATAACATTTACTTAAAACTTTCCTAGACTTGCCAAAAAAACCCTCTGCTTTTCTGCTTCATTGCTTTAAAATGTCACACCACCAAATGAATTCTGGGTAATATTCTTAAACAACATCCATTTGGAACCACACTTAGAGAAAGTGTGCATTAAGGGCACAAGTAGGTGGGACGCAGACGATTAATAGCAAATAAGGACACACTAGGCATAAGTGTTTACACACGGCGATTGTAACTGGGCTTAGACTCACACTTTGTGTACCTACCTGTTGATCTTTTTCAATTTCTTACCGAACTCCAGCATACCTTGCTTCAAGTATGTACCTCTCAATCTCTTAGGACTTCTTCCCACGCTCTAGAGTCTGTTTCTCTGGCGCCATCAGCTTCTGGCCATGTCCAGCCTCTCCTCTTCTCCTGCATACTTTCTGGTATCTGGTAACTGTATAAGTTTGCTCATTTCCTACTTATTGCCTATTGCTATTTGCCATCATTACCAATAATACGCACCTGTCCGGGGTTAATAAACTCCTGTATCTAGTTTGGTTATGCATTTTATAATGTGAATCATTTCATATACCCTATGCCAATAAATAACGTATTAAATAAGTGTTGCTGCTATGTTATTGAGTGCACCTTTTGTTAAATAAGTGTAATGTGGCTTATTACTGAAATGACTTATGCTACCACCTGCTTTACTCAGTATTCCACCACTGATTACAACAGAGGGCTGCCTGAGACTTAGACTTAATGTATAGGTACTAAAGCATCTAACCACAATTGTAAAGTTTTCAATAGATAAAAGTAAATATATGAATATAAATATATAACAATGAGCCTCAAAACAGTACTAATTGTGTGTAAAAGCTTTGTTCAATGATACTTTCATTTTCCACTGTAGATGAATATTGTATCTTTACACGCTGCTTTCATTGAGTAAACTTGGTTTACAATTGCAGAAGCACATTTTTAATGCTGGATAGTATTCAGGCTGAAGTGTGGCACTGACCAAGACGAGAACATTTGCCAATAATAGAACCATTAATTAGTAGCTATGAGTCTCCAGGGAAGAAAATGTAAACTGCAAGATAAGAACCAAGCCTTTCTATAGATCAGATGAAAGATAGTAAACACAAAAACAAAGAGTCTCTAGTACTTTGGATTTATTTAAACCTGCTACCATCTCAAATAGAAATAAGAATTGTTTGGATTTTAACTATTCGATTAATTTTTTTTAATGTTAAACAAAATTTTAATGATATAGATTTTTTTAATTATTTTAAATTTTAAGTTACATAATTTTTAACTATCCTTAGTACAGCATTAAATTTACAGTTTTCTATTTCCATTTATATTTCTTTAAGCTTTGCACATCTAAATCCTAATATTTTTGCAAGATTGTATGCCCTCTGTAGGATTGAGGCAGTGGTGGCTCAAATGGTTAAGGTGCTAAGTTGCTGATCTGAAGACCAGAAACAGGGTTCGAGCCCCACCACCGGCAAGTCAACCACTGTTGGGTCCTTGAGCAAGACCCTTAACCCCTCCTGCTCCAGGGGCGCTGTATCATAGCTGACCCTGCGCTCTGACCCCAACTTACTAAGATGGGATATGCAAAAAATGCATTTCATTGGCTCTGTACATGTACCTTGCACAACGACAATGAAGTTGGATATATAATATAATTAGATAAAGACAGTTGGTAAACAGAAGTTATCAAGTCACAGATCTTAAACTATCTAAGATCTTGACATCCTAAAAAGTTTAGAAATTCTAAATGTTAAACCCTTTCAGTGATGATTTGGCATTAAACTTACAGGGTAATTGTTTTGTTAGAAGGTGAACCTTCTCTTCTGTCCAAAGTGTTTAACTTTTGGAAAAATAAAATTCCTGCTTAGATAACTTTGCATTTGGTCAAATTTATCCTCTCTGAATCCTACCATAGCCTTTAGGTTTTAATAGCCTTTTTTACTCTGTTAGCATAATATAGTCTGTAATCTGCCCAATGCTATTTTTGTATCTGTCTAGAGTTTAGTGATGTTTTTTATGTTATGTAGCTTTTTGCTGTTTTGTGTTGTTTTATATATCATCATGGTCCTGGAGAAACTTTGTTTCATTTTATTGTGCTGCATCTGCTATATATTGTTGAAAAGAAAATGACAACAAAAGCTTCTTGACATCATTGTAGTGCTGGTCAAAGAAAAATCAAAGAATGTGACGTCCATTTAATGGAGTATAATCTAGTCTTAATGCCTAAACATGAATATCTAGAATATAGCTTTTAAACAATTTTTAAATTCAGTTTAAATATTATATCATTTATTTAGAAATAAACTGATTTAGCCATTAACCACATCAATTATTGTATTGTATTGTAAATAATTCAAAAAAATACACAAAAAAGCACTTACAGTGGTCTCTTTAGGGTTTAAAATTAAAAGTCAATAAAAACTCGATGCAGCGGAGCTTCAAGATAGCCTTATTCTCCAAGTAAACAACTTATTAATAAAAACAACAAAACAACAAAAAAGCAAGTTACAGGTACACATAGTCATTACACATTCAGCCTATGTATAACACAATAATTGTATAATGTATAATACAATAATGAATATAAACAGAAAAGTTTAATGATGTCTGCAGAACAATAACATAAACTGTTTTAGTCGCCTTGTATAACATTATATACCACAATGTTTTTATATTGCATCATGACCTCTTATGAAATAAAGTCTATCTTAAGAGTTTTCACATCTAAAATATTACAACCTTGGAAAGATTTTAATATCGGTGCAACAGCATGTATGACACTGGATTCTGCCATCTACAGCATGTCCAAAGTTATTTTAAGGTGTTAACACAAACTAAAGAAGTGGTGTATTTAAGATGCTTTGATAATGTAAACGCTGTAGTCTCTGAATTATGTGTGTCCGTCTTTTATTGGTCATGGGAATTGTCTGTAAGGGTGGTTAAAGAAAGTTATCAGCTTGATTGTTAAAAACTGTACATTTCTGTTATCACCCAATGCCACCTATATCAGAGGTGGAAATAAGCATGGTTAGAATAGCTAAATATGTGGGATAGGGGAGCGTTGCTATTGAGTGGTTATTTTGTATTGCATTAGGTTATCACGTAATGTATAATTGAAATGGTTTAATGACAATATTTTATGGTCACACTTGAATTGGTTACAAAAAAAATGAAGAATGGTAAAGTATAGACAGTTACTTCTACCCAGCATGTATATAAAAATGTTACCTAAGAAAGAGGAAGAGAGAGAGAGGGGGAAAAGGCGAAAGAGAGAAAGCAGAGTCTCAAGAAAAGAAAAAAAAAAAGCAAGGAAAAAGAGAGCCAGAGCAAAAGAGAGAAAGAGAGAGCCAGCGCTTTGGTTATAATCTACTTTTATCCTTTTTCTTGAATAAGTGAAAAAGAAACCCAAATGTGCCGAACGTGAATGTTCTTAGTCACATGGTCAAGGAAGGGATAAATGTAGATCAAACTGACCAATCAGCAAATTACTGCTTTACCCACTATGGAAAAGGCGTAAGACTTAACAGACCCCCAATGTATACACATGTTGGCCTAAAGGCCTTGAATGCTATCAGCATCTCTGTACCTTCAGAAATGCCAAATGTCCCTTAAATACTAATGGTATGTTTTGGACAGGGAAGCAAAAGTCTTTGATATTTTTCAACCTTACAGTCTTCCACAGTTATTGACTTTCTCCATGATTTATATGAAGCTTTAAGTATGTTTGAGTTGAAATTCTGCAAAGGCATCACGTTTATCTTCTTTTGCAAGGCTGTCGTTCCTTTTCTATGTCTGAGTGGTAATCACAGTGTGTGTCAGTGTGCCCTCTTCTAATTGGCCT
This sequence comes from Bagarius yarrelli, assembly GCA_005784505.1. Classification (NCBI taxonomy): domain Eukaryota; kingdom Metazoa; phylum Chordata; class Actinopteri; order Siluriformes; family Sisoridae; genus Bagarius; species Bagarius yarrelli. The sequence continues at coordinate 976,185 of VCAZ01000044.1, forward strand.
GTCACTCTCTGTGTAGTGGCAAGAAGGGGATCGGCCTTTGTGTGGCTGCCATGGTGACCGTCTGAGCTAATGAGAGGGAAAGGGCTGTGACTAATGACATCGCTCCATCCATCTGAAAATAACGTAGTATAACACACATCCACATGCATGCGCACTTTTTCGGCTTGTGTCAACACCTTATCTTATATCGGTGACATACATTTACATTTTAGTGACATTTGCCAGTAGTGTGCTAATATTTTAATAAGGTCTCAGATTAATGTGAAAAGGATTATTAATCCCTAATTGTATGTAGTATTGACATGGTAAATATGACAGATGTCCTGTTGCACTTTTAAATAGATCCACATTATTCATGAAGATTACAGTCAGTGACATGGAGAAGTGAGCCTGGTTTTGGAGACAATAGGGCATTGAACTAAACGATAGAGAGTTGGAAGTTATAATTTTCTGAGCCATGGCTCTTTGTATTTTATATCCGGGATAAAAGAACATGAATAAAGCAAGCTGATAAGTAGGACAGGTGATTATTTTAAGCTTAGGATGAATTTCTTTCTTTTTTGTGTCAGCATTAGCATAGTGGCTGCAGAAAACGGTCAATTAATTGATATTTTAAAGCAGAATTATGAGACGCACATCTGCATCAAGACTTTGGGGGTTTAGTTTTTTGGCTGGGACAGATATGAATTAATTCCAGGTAGAAACAGTAGCATGTTGTAGTTAACAAGCAAAGACCACGCCGCCAAGGTTGAACAGAATTTTATTGCGCAGAATGTTAGGAATGCTAGGGGTGGGGGGTAGGAGAAAAAGAATAAGGGATATGGGTAGCTGAATAGATTAGAAAGGAAAAGAAGTGTTTGAGAGGTAGAGACAAATAGTAGTGACTTACTGGGACCAGGACTGATGAGAAGGGCAGCACCTTTGCCCCGGCGACTGAGCCGGATCGTGGGCCATCCCCAATCCTAATATAAGGATTATGTTTCTTGTTTCATGTTGTTATGTTTATTCTATGCTTTTTGTCTATTATTATATTTATGTTTTAGTTTGTTTTATGTTTATATCATGTTTAATGTTTCTTTGTTTGGTTATTTCTGTTTGTTTAATGTTTTTTTATTATGTCCATGTTTATTAGATCAAGTTTAGATCATGTTTGCGCTTTATAGTTCATACTTTGTTTTGATTTCTTCTTCTTTGTTCAGACCTTCGTTTTCTTCCTGTTTTGTCCTTGTCATGTGATCCATGTTCACCTTGTGTTCCTGTCACATGCTCCCCCTGCCCTTGGGTCATGTTTTTATTGTTTAGGTTGGCCATGTGTTGCTCATTTTTTTAGGTGTCTCTTGTTTAGTTAACGTGTTTGTCTTGTGTATATATAGCCCCTTTGTCGCCTTGTGTTTTGTGGCTGATTGTTCGTGTACCGCTGCTTGGTGACTCTGTGTCATGTTTATGCTAATGTTCATGTCCTGTCAAGCCAAGTTTTGTCAAGTCAATTCTAGTGTTTATGTTTATTGGTGATCACATTGTAAATAAACTGCACCTTGGGTTCTGCAATACGTCTCGCCTCAGTGGAGTCTTTACAGTCTGTTAGGCTGAAATTGTATTTTCTTTCTCACATACTCTGGCGTAAAGGGTCATAAAAACACTAAGACCATTCGCAAGATAATTCAGTGCTTTATACGATAGTAGCAGTGTTTTATAGTAAATGTGAAATTTAACTGGAAGCCAATGTAATGTAGATACAATAGGAGTGACGTGTTTACATTTTCTGGTTGTAGCTGCTGCATTTTGGATTAACTGAAGTTTGCTTATGGTGCTACCAGAACATCCTGACAGTACTGCATTACAGTAATCCAACCCAGAAGTAATGCAAGCATAAAGTAGCATTTTGGAATCATGTAGTTACATTTTTTTAGCAGTATTATTAAGTTGGATGTAAGCTATCTACAGGTCTCTTACCGCTGCCATTGATGAGACAGAAAGATCATCCAGAGTTCATCTTTAATTAAAAAGCTTATTTCTGGCAGCATGTGGTCCTAATATGAGCACGTCTGTCTTTTTAGAATGAGCAGCCGGAAGTTAGTAAGCTTCCACTGGCTAATGTTTTTTTACACAGTCTTCAATCTTATTAGGAATATGCTTTTCATCTGGCTGTGCTGAAACATATAACTGGGTGTCATCAGCATAACAGTTAAAGCTAATGTTGTGTTTTCAAATAACTGTACACGTATTAGGAAAAAAGCAGTGGGCCTAAAACAGAGCCTTAGGGAACAGAACATTTGTAAAGCATATACAGTATAACTCATCATTTACATCTACAACCTGATAACGATCAGTAAAACAGGACCCGAGCCAGGAGAGCGCAGTTTTCTTAATTTATTGATGTTTTCTAGCTTACTGAGGAAAATGTTGTAATTAGTGTGACCAACATCAAGTAACACCAGCAGACATGGCATGACCAAGGCTCTGCCTGTTTGAACTTAAATTTATAAACATATGCACGTGTTATTTTTGTCCAGATGTGTGACAACCGTAAGGGTTCCAGTGAAAGTGGCAGCAAGGTCTTGATGTGCCTCATGACAGTCCTCCTGAAACACTTTAAGACCATGGGTGTGGCAGGAGACTGTTGAGTTGTTTTAAGGCATGTAGGAACAATAATGCTGCTTACCATTGTCTGATTGTAGAAATCATTTAAAGCATCTGAAAGGGACTATCACAAGTAGGTAAATTGGTGTAATAGGTGTATTGTAGTTACTGATCGTCTAAATGCCCTGCCACATGAGCCGTGTGTATCCACTGTCCTAAAATTGGCTGTAGATTTTCTTGGAGTAGGCATGCTTAGCTTATCCTAGTTTATCTGATTACAGATTAGCCCTGCAGTTGTTAGGTCCATCTTGTCCCATGCTCAAATGGTCTCGGGACTTCAGCAGTGCACGCACCTTTGTGGTCTTTCACGGCTTCAGATACGAGTGCATGGTGATGGTTTTGAATACAGTCATTTTATCAATGAACTTTACAATGTGTTTGTAATACTCTAAATTAATAGAATCGCAGAACTCAAAACAGTCCTGAAGAGCAGATGTGGCACCTACAGGTTTGGAGCATCTAACAAGTTGTCTGTATGCTGGAATTAGCATAACAGAGATATATCAGTGGTCTGAGTAGCCATAGTGAGAGCAGGACTCTGCTAATAAACTAGAATTAGCACTGGGTTAGGGTGAATGGTATGAAAACCATGGTAAATTCCTGTGGATAATGAAATTGACTGACTAGTGATGAACAGTTATTAGAACCAAGCACAGAGTTCTTGTAGCATTATGTGTTAACGTAAACACACACGCCACCACCTTAAGCTACACTTTACAGAGCTGCATTTCTTTTTAGCACAAAACAAGTTGAGCCTGTCTAGCTAAATGGCAACATCCAGAACTCTGTTGCTAAGCCAAATCTCTAGGAAACAAAGATGCAGCAGTCTCTAAATTCACACCATGTAGTCCACTGGCATCAGATGTAGTCTAGTTTTTTTCCCAGCAAATGTTGGCAAATGGATGGGAGAGCGCCCCGGCTAAAGTTTGCTTTTAGCATAGCACGGACATCCGTCCCCTTTAGCGATTCCGCTGCCCCTCTTCCTCTTTCGCACTCCACTTCTGTATCCTCTCCCGGCCACTCACATAAGCAATGCTAATGGATGAAGGTCTTTAATGTTTATCCAGCACACTATCATGCAGGTTGTTTGTTGCATCATTTTTGTACGTAAACAGCGTCTGGAGGTTGGATACATGAAAACCAATGTCTCTGGTGTCTATGTGTCTATTTGGCTAGCACCATTTTGGATCAATTCATCAGTGTTTATTTCTTTATTACAAAAGATCAGAAATTAAAAATAAAATAAACACAAACTTATTATAAAGGGAAACATATGGCAACCCAGGGTTAAGTAGGAAATTAGGAGTATTAGTTGCAGTGTCTAAAGCCCCCCTGTGTTATCAGCTCAGGTTAGTCTTATACGTTGTGAAAGAAAATGGCGTATTCAATGCTGTATTCATGACAGCATGCTATCGGACCACTGTTGACAGCTTTAGTCAGTGTGAGACAAATTACTTGTCATTACACCCTCTGAACCAAACAATACAGCCTCCGCAAATGTAAATCTATCCACCCCCAGCAGAATGTAGACCTATCTTTCTAAAAGATAACCTGATAATTTTGTGGGAAAGTGTTATAGGTACTTAGTAACAGAGGATGTCCAAATAATGTTATTTGTTTTATTTTGCCATAACTTAAAAAACACAACTATTATCAAAGTAAAAGTAAAAAAAATACCTGTTAAAATATTCAGTGAGGTAAAAAGAACATTTATTTATATTAATGTCTTTAATATTAGAAAAAAAATTTTTTTGTCAAAAATGTATGTGAAAAGTGGTGTCTCAGGATGATGGAATTCCAAAAGGTCTCGACTTTCCAGAAGCGCAAAGCTGTCACTGCCACCCCTACAATCAAAACCATGCAACGATTTTGTAAGGTTTTTGACCCAAAAATAACACCTAACACTAAAACAAAATAATCCAGTCAGGTTTTCCAAAATTAAAAAGAATAACAAATAGGCAACCTTTAGGTCGACTTTTACTGGCATGTCCAAAGTTTACATTCGGTGGTATGGATCTGTTCCAAATTCCCTGTCGTTCCATGAGCTCTATGAAAAGACAGGGACAGGGAAACAGCAGCTTCTTCTGGGGCAACCCTCCCATTTTAAAAATAGGAGAGAAGCAAAAATCCCCCAGAACAGAGCGACAATCACAACAAAATGACAGTGTTTAAGTAGCAAAATTAATGGAGAAAATGGGGAGGTGGTGGGTTGTAAAGCGGCGTACTGAGGAAGCAGCGGAGTAAGCAGACATGCTGTGATTAAGTAAGGTGCCCTGTTTGAGATTTGCTAATTGAGTGCTTAGAACCCGATCAGCTGTTAGGGGTTGGGTTGCTTTTCTCCCAATCAGCTGATAGCAAGCTTGCCTACAAGGCCTGCCTGAACTGATGCAGTATGCTTGCTTTATAATAAGCTCACTTATTAATAACATTTTATAATTTTGGTTGCAGAGAGAGAATAAAACAAGATTGCCTTAATGACATGCTCCAAATTTAACTGGCCTGCAGAGATAATTCATATTCCCAACTAGTTCATCCAGCTTTTTGTGCAAACAGATACCTATTATCCCACTCACTGCTCTCCAGTGTCTTTTAGACCATGAAAAACACCTATACCTGTTTTATAAAAATAAAATCTCCATGTATTTTGTACTCACAGCTGGAGAACAAGGATCATGAGCAGGTGAGCTACAACATCACTGTTATAATAACCATGATTAGTAGATTTCTTGGCCTTGTTGAAAAACAGAAGTATAAAGATGAGAGGCTGGATATCCCTCTCATTCCCCTTAATAACATACAAGCAAAAACAAAAAAAAAAAGAATTTAAAGTAATAATGTTTGTTACCAACACTGAATACTAGAAGTATGAGGGGCAATAGTGTGAGGGGCAATAGTGTGAGGGGCAATAGTGGCTCAAATGGTTAAGGTGCTGAGTTGCTGATCTAAAGACCAAAAACACCTGGGCTCAAGCCCCACTACCGGCAAGTCAACCACTGTTGGGTCCTTGAGCAAGACCCTTAACCCTTCCTGCTCCAGGGGCACTGTATCATAGCTGACCCTGTGCTCTGACCCCAACCTACTAAGATGGGGTATGCAAAAAATGCATTTCATTGGCTCTGTACACATACCTTGCACAATGAAGTTGAATATTTATATTTATTTTATTTATATTGCTAAGTGCCCATAGTTGCAGAATCACCCTTAAATAGTTATTATTATGAAACTAACATGTGTAGGTTCTTTCACTCCTTTGAGTAAAAAAACAATTGAATGTTAGTCTATGGGTCTCCACTGATATGCTTGCTTCTTTTCCCTCTTCGACTCATTTTCTGGACTAAGCACGCTTTAAATGAGGGTTCACGCAACGCCATTAAATGTAGCAAAGTAATAGTACATTTGTGCGATTCTAGTGAGTGTAAAAATAAGGCAAGTTAAACCCATGTTACGGCAAGTAGACTTAGGACACAGAAGGTTAAAAACTAAGCAGAGCAGTTTATTAGGAACAGGTAATAACTAAACAGTTAGATATAGACAGATAGTTAGAGAAAGCAGATTTAGAGTCTTACGGAGTATACGGGCAAGCGGGAGTAGGATGACCAGCGTGGCATAGATTTTGGGATAGATCTGAGCAACGGGGAGAACAGGAGCTCAGGGAGCGTTGGAGAAGGAACACTGAAAACCTTGGAATCTTAGAACTGAACCTTGGAGCAAAAACGTTTAGAGCGATTGAAACCATGTTAGTGTGAGCAATATTAGGATTGAGCCTTTTTCCACAAGGGAGACCAGACAAAGTGCCTGTGTTAATGTGCCGTTAATATAGGGAGTGAGAGTAATTGGGAATGTGTGACAGGTGTGCTTGTTTAGTACTCGGGTGATTAGGAGCGTTGAAGGGTGGAAGAGCTTGGCCTTTTCCGTGACAACTTACCCTTATAAGTACTTTTTTTTACAAAAATCTATTGAATTTTTACAATGTGTGCTTAATTCTGATGATAAATTACATATAATAGATTGAAGAAGTACAATACTTGTACACTGCTCAAAAAAATAAAGGGAACACTTAAACAACACAATGTAACTCCAAGTCAATCACACTTCTGTGAAATCAAACTGCCCACTTAGGAAGCAACACTGATTGACAATTTCACATGCTGTTGTGCAAATGGAATAGACAACAGGTGGAAATTATAGGCAATTAGCAAGAAACCCCCAATAAAGGAGTGGTTCTGCAGGTGGTGACCACAGACCACTTCTCAGTTCCTATGCTTTCTGGCTGATGTTTTGGTCACTTTTGAATGCTGGCGGTGCTTTCACTCTAGTGGTAGCATGAGACGGAGGCTACAACCCACATAAGTGGCTCATCCAGGATGGCACATCAATGCGAGCTGTGGCAAGAAGGTTTGCTGTCTTTTAGTGCAGTGTCCAGAGCATGGAGGCGCTACCAGGAGACAGGCCAGTACATCAGGAGACGTGAAGGAGGCCGTAGGAGGGCAACAACCCAGCAGCAGGACCGCTACCTCCGCCTTTGTGCAAGGAGGAACAGGAGGAGCACTGCCAGAGCCCTGCAAAATGACCTCCAGCAGGCCACAAATGTGCATGTGTCTGCTCAAACGGTCAGAAACAGACTCCATGAGGGTGGTATGAGGGCCCGACGTCCACAGGTGGGGGTTGTGCTTACAGCCCAACACCGTGCAGGACGTTTGGCATTTGCCAGAGAACACCAAGCTTGGCAAATTCGCTACTGGCGCCCTGTGCTCTTCACAGATGAAAGCAGGGTCACACTGAGCACATGTGACAGACGTGACAGAGTCTGGAGACGCCGTGGAGAACGTTCTGTTGCCTGCAACATCCTCCAGCATGACCGGTTTGGCAGTGGGTCAATAATGGTGTGGGGTGGATGGAATTTCTTTGGAGGGCCGCACAGCCCTCCATGTACTCGCCAGAGGTAGCCTGACTGCCATTAGGTACCGAGATAAGATCCTCAGACCCCTTGTGAGACCATATGCCGGTGCGGTTGCCCCTGGGTTTCTCCTAATGCAAGACAATGCTAGACCTCATGCGGCTGGAGTGTGTCAGCAGTTCGTGCAAGACGAAGGCATTGATGCTATGGACTGTACCGCCCCTTCCCCAAACCTGAACCTGAATCCAATTGAGCACATCTGGAACATCATGTCTCGCTCCATCCACCAACGCCACGTTGCACCACAGACTGTCCAGGAGTTGGCAGATGCTTTAGTCCAGGTCTGGGAGGAGATCCCTCAGGAGACCATCCGCCACCTCATCAGGAGCATGCCCAGGCATTGTAGGGAGGTCATACAGGCACGTGGAGGCCACACATACTACTGAGCCTCATTTTGACTTGTTTTAAGGACATTACATCAAAGTTGGATCAGCCTGTAATGTGTTTTTCCACTTCAATTTTGAGTGTGACCAGACCTCCATGGGTTAATAAATTAGATTTTCATTGATAATTTTTGTGTGATTTTGTTTTCAGCACATTCAACTATGTAAAGAACAAAGTATTTAATAAGAATATTTCATTTATTCAGATCTAGGATGTGTTATTTTAGTGTTCCCTTTATTTTTTTGAGCAGTATATTTTAATAGCATCTAATAATCACACAATTCTGGCTTTTACAGCAGCTGTGATGTACATACATAAAACAACATAGTTTTTTGCCCCTTTTTCCTTTTGTATTGTTTTAGTAATAACAATACTATATGAATTTGATATAAGACCTATGACTGATACTAAACCATTATAATATTTTATTATGATTATGCTAATAATCTTTTCGAAATAAATAAAATGACCGTGCACTTCCACACCAAAAGTTGTGTTGACTTATTGGGCTGCTACATTAGGCCTCATACATTTCTGCTGAGAGGGGATATTTATTTACTATCACGTTATTTAAACAGTTAATCAGTGACCGCATTTACACTGCAGAACGTGATGCCCAATTTTGATTTTGTGACTATATCCAATTTTTTTGATGATCCACTTATATCTTCTTTCAAAACTGACCATATTCGATATCTGCATTTACACTATACATGGCAAAACAACCCAATGTAGATGTACTGACTGGAAAAGGAAGTAAAAACAGAGTGAAAGTCCATGTATGCAATTTTAAAAAACATTATTAAAATACAATTGCACCAAGTTATATATATGGCTGTTAGTATCCGATTTATATCCAATTTATTTCCACATATGAATAAAGTCTGAAACTGATGAACAAATGTCAGAATCAATGTGATTTTTTTCTGTGTCACACTGGAGAAAAATAATTGGAATTGGGTCACTTGATACATGCAGTGTAAATGCAGCCAGTGTGACCAAGCAGGTGTCCAGCAACTCAGTTCTATTCACCCAGTTCATCCCTGGAAACACCTGCTGCTAAGTTATATGTAACAAAAAAGGTCTAAGTATTTATAAATGCTGCATGTTAGGTAACATATGATATATAAGATAAATTTCAATTCCTCCATCTAAATTTTGTACCACTTGTTAGACTTATAAATGGTTTTACTGATATTAAAGTTTATATAGTATTATACTATTCGTAAATCCATGTAGCATCCAAGAAGAAATATTATCACACACATCTATTGTTTTATGTCATTAAGTGTAAAAAATGATTTTCACACTATTGTGTAAAAAAAACACTGGCCCACCACATTTAGTACTCAAAGGTCTTGTAAACAAATTATTAGTGTTAAGTTTTTTGGGTTTTTTTACTTATGCATAAACCCTATTTTCTCAAAAAGAAAAACTTGTGTATGCACGTGGTTGATATATTATTGTAGCTTAGTTGGTACTGTATTTAGTGTTACCGTACTTAGACAATTTCAAAAAGTCAAGGGCCTAAAAAAAAGCAGAAATATCAGAGCATGTCTAAACATTTCCAGGGCTCAAAATCCCCTCAAACTCTGACTGTATTTTAGGACTGAAACAAGACTTACTCGCTTGAAATGCAATCCTCCGCTGGAGGGTAAAAGTAAATTCGTCCTCGCTGTCCAGTGCCATCTGCAGGGCTTCCTCACCTGTATAGCATGCCATCATTATAGCTTATAGAAAAGTTTCTAAATCCGATGTGTAAAGTTGACTTTTTTTAATGACGCTGGTAAGGGGATCATTTTGCAACCATTAAAAAATTTACATTTGCAGTATTTAGCAGATGCTCTTGTCAAATCGACGTACAAAAGTGCTTTGAGTCACATAATTGAACAGATAAATACTGGTACAATAGTTCACAAATCAAAGTGTAAAAAAGTGTTATAAGAGTGACGTGGATTTTTTTTATGTCGAGTGCTAGATATTTAAGAAAGAGGTGAGTTTTCAATCATCTTCTGATGACAGCCAGTGACTCTGCTGTTCTGACATTGACGGGAAGTTTATTCCACCATCTTGGTGCCAGAACAGAGAAAAGTCTTGGGACAGACCTACCTTGTGTCCTAGGGGATGGTGGAACAAGCCGAGCAGTACTTTTGGATCTGAGAGAGCGTGGTGCTATGCGAGGAGTGCTGAGTGCTTGGAGGTAGGAGGGTGCTGTTCCGTTTTTGGCTTTGTATGCAAGCATCAGTGTTTCGAACCTGATGCGTGCAATGGAGTGGTGTGTGAAAACTTTGGTAGGTTGAAAACAGCACATGCAGCTGCATTCTGAATCATCTGCAGAGGACAAATTGCACTCAGAGGTAGAGAGAGTTACAGTAGTTTAGTTTAGAAATTACAAGAGACCGCACATGCAACTGAGTGGCCTGAGTAGATAAGACTTGCCTAATCTTCCTGATGTTATGAAGGATAAACCTGAAGGAACGTGTTGAGTAAGCAACATGAAAAAAAGGATAATTGATTTTTCATAGTTAACCTAGAGTTGCAAGCAGTGGTCGAAGAGGAAATCAGCGAATTGTCCAAGGCGATTGCAAGATCTTGGCATGGGGACGAGTCAGCTGGGATGAAAAGTAGGTTTTGCAAGGGTTGAGTTTCAGCTGGTGAGCTGCAATCGTTGATAATATGTCTGGCAGGCAAGCTGAGATCCTGGCAGAAGTTGTGGTGTCTGATGGAGGAAACGAAAAGACAAGTTGAGTGTCACCGGCACTGTGTGAAAAAGAGAGACAGTTGATTGTAGACAGTGCATTTAAGTAATTTTAAAAGAAAAGAGAGAAGTAATAGTGGTCTGTAGCTGATGTCTGAGGGGTCCAGCGCAGGCTTCTTCAGCATAGGAGTAACACGTGCTCTCTTGAAAGATGTCAGTACCTGACCAGAAGATAAAGAGCTATTGATGATTGAAAAGATAAAAGGCAGAATATAGAGAGATGGTCTGGAGCATTGCTGAAAGGATTGGGTCCAGTGAACACATGGTAGGATTTCAGGACATGACAACTTGTTGATCCTATTCTGATCCTAACGTTGAAAAGTGTGAAAGTAAAAGTGAAGACATGGGTGGAAAATGTAAGATTACCCGAAGAGGTGGTAAAGGTCATGCAGATTTGCTTACTCTTTTCATTGTAGAAGGAAGCAAAGTCCTCTGCAGACAGAGAAGATGGAGTAGGGGGAGCTGGAGGTAGTGATGAGAAGATCTTGTGAAGCTTGCAAGAGTCTTTTGCTGAAGCTTTTGCTGAAGCTTCAAGTTTTTCATTGTAGAAGTTAGTCTTGGCCAAAGTCACATGAAGAGAACTTGGACAAAAGAGTGTAGTAGGTGGAAAGAATAGTTTTGAGATGTGTTTTCTTTACACATCTTAAATTACACAGCTACACTATAACCTTGTTTTGCTCAACTGAAAGTTACTAAGCCACACTAAAATAGCAAAGCTTTCTTTTATTTTTCAAATACTATGGATAAAGAAAATGATTTAACGACGAGGCTTTAAAAACATTGCAGTTCATTTATTGATTCATTTTTTATTTTGGTTTTACATTTGTTCATGTACATTTGCAAGAAATTAAATCGTAGTTAATGAAAAATCAATATAGACACTCTTTTCCCTAAACCCTTCACAGGGTCACTGGCAGCCTGGACATCCTGCACAGGATGGCAAACTATTGCAGGGCAAAATCCTGCATGTACTCATTAAATTTAGTGATGCTAATCCACGTCTACAGAGACTATAACAAAATCTATTTAGGCCCGGAAGAGAAACCTAAAGTACCTGGGGAGAACTTCCAAATGGAAAACCAAAGTGCTAACCCTAGAATTAGTCTGTTTACCAAAAACAACTCAATTTTTCAAAGGGTATCAGTACCCTATCATGGAAGTACTAGGTATAAAGATGATGTATATTGGATGAACTGGCAGTCCTTCTAGCTGTCATTGTGCTTTGTAGTTCGATTATGGAGCTGTAAACTGTCCACATTTTTGACAGCAAATTTCTTCTTGAGTTGACTAAAATATTTCTATGAACGCTCATGTTACTTTTATTTCTGTATTGTATATTCATTTTGTCCTTACAGGTATTGAATCTTTTGTTGAAATAAGAATAGATTTTAGTATTATCAGTATCAGTCTACAGTATTGTCAGTTCTGTCATCTAAATAAGTGGTTTTTTTTAAATAACCTAAAATTAAAAAAAAGAAAAGAAAAATGATTTGAGTCAGAAACCTGTTTTCACATCATTTAATTTGGGCCAAGTGACCTTTTAATTGTTAACAGAAGCTGATGGTTGGTCTAAATGAAGACATTAATGATGATGGCTATAAGTCAATTAAGGGGTATCCAAGTACATGAGGCTGCAAATTACTCAGTAGAGTCAGTGACTGTGAAGAAAATGACTGTGGAAGTGTCTGATTTGCAGTCCAATAATTGTGTGTCTCTATGCATCTTAATTCGTGTTTGTGTGTATGTGTGTGTGTTTGTTCATCTGCCCTCGTTCCACACCCTCTCATGCTAAGTGCTCTCGTGTCCCACTTTAATGTGTTTTGCCTACTATTAAAAACCTATCCTTGTCTCCTTGGTCGCAGATCATCAAGGTATTCTGCACTGACTGCTTGGCAATCCTCTGCTTTGGCCAGAGGGAACAGCTGGTGGAAATTAAGACACCAGATTGTGTTACTTACACCAGCCAGTGCAACTGATGCTGATAGCTTCAGAACCCAGAATGCAATCTGTCAGCAATGAGGCTCACCGGAGAGTGTGACCAAATAGGGGCGTAACAGAAACTATGGGGAAGGAGAGGGGGTGCTGTCTTGCCCCTCACTTTAGAAGCTATAGTGTCAAAACTGTGTGTGCTAAGAAAAGACTAGGTTTAAACTCAGTGTAATATTTAAGTGATTTCTTTTTTATTTTATATAGAAAAAAAACTAAAGAAACCTATAAAGCAACTATATTTTTATTATACACACCAAAAGTGCGTAAAAGAGATTGTCATTTCGAATCCCAGCACCACCAAGCCAATACTGGGCCCCTGCGTATGGCCCTAAACCCTCAACTACTTGTGTGTGAATTAAAAAAGAGGGAATTATATAAGTTGCTTTGTTTAAGGTTGTCTACCAAATGCTGACACCAGTCTGACGCTGGAATCACGGTGCAAAACACACATATATTTTAATATCTTATTATTTGATAGCTAGTTTCCCACATGCATATCTTACAATCATGCTAAACATTATTAGAGTAATACGAATGTAAGCAATTAGAGACATGGATCATCTTTTAAATTCATAACCTACTTTGTCCTATGTATATATTGTCATCCCTAAACTCAATTTGCTTTGTTACTTCAGAAGTTCAGGTACAGAATCTCATCTTTGTCAAATCGAATCTAAAGTTTAAATAAGCATAAAGTAAATGCTACTCAGATATGTCAACAGGGTAAAATATTGTGACAATGAATGAAAAACAAAGATGGTGGCTAGTGGAGTTTGAGTGTGCCCTAAAGCTCTGAAGGCTATTAAATTAGCAATTCTCTCGGGTTATCAGAGTTTCTTCTGTCATCGTTACTCTGTTTTCTGTTGAAACCTTTCTAGAAATTATGATGATTTATAACAATTCTGCACAACTGAATAATGTTTCCTTTTTCCTTGAAAAAAAGAGAGGCACTCCATTCCTTGCTCTTGCTTAAATAGTAAATCACATCTAAACTGTCAGGACAAATGTAAGGTGTGATAGATGACCGTTTTCTCAAAAGTAGACAGTGTGACGAATGTGATTAATTTTCTGACACTGTGATCTGCTGACAGAATCATAGAAGAAAATAATCAGCTTGCTTAATGTGACGCACTTGTGCTAGCTCTGAGCATGAAGCTTTTACTGCCTGTTTTGATTGGCTCATAGTCATTATGCAAATCACAGACACTCATGTCTTTTAGATGACTCTTTTCATTTTCCAATTAGATGTGGAAAAGGCAAGAAAATACTAAGATGAAATAACCGGAAAATACTGAAAATTTGAAAGACACAATTAGGATGATATTGAAATAATATAAATTGTGTAAACTACATGAATTTTATTAAGTTAGGTTTTCTTGTTTTCATTATTAAACAGGTACAAACCCAACTGTAATCTGATCATCTCCAGACCACCAGAGCGTATTTTTCATTACATTTTTAAACCCCTCTTATGTTGCCTTCAAGACTTTACTGTTCTACTTACAGTAAAACACAGTCCTTTAATGTAAATCCTTACAGTTTTTTATCATAATAACAAAAAGAAAGTATGTCAAATGAGTCTCAAGACTGAAACTTTCTGTAAAGTTCTGCATCAATCAAAAGTTATAAGGGATGTCTAATGACCACAGCAGGATGGTCCAACTTCTGTACATCCCAGTTAGTCTTTTTTCATGCATCCTACAGATAAGCCATGTGGGAATTATAAAAAGTCAAAAACAGTAGCAACCCCTGGTGGGAAATGTTGGAATAAGGCAAAAGTATGTCATTGGCTGCTTAAATTGAATAATATCTACGTACAGGTTTTCTGACCCCCAAACTCAAAACAAATCTGTCTGCACATATTCATAGACTTCATCAATCCCAATTTACTGAGCAACACTACCATACTCACCATTATCAACCACTTTTCAAATTCCAATCCTAATGTATTCCCCCAGAACTTTCGGAAGTGGGGTTCAGGAAAAAGGTGTACAGATGTAGCCTCGGCCATGTCTGTAACATGGTGTCCAGAACCGGAGGGCTGAAGGTGCCAGTGAGAACCAGAGCGGACAGTGCATCATCTCCTGTGATGCTCAATCAAATCATTTCCATAGGAGCTCCACCACCTCTTGGTGGAGTCTCCATGCCCCGGGCCTTGACAGGACATCTGCTCCGTGATTAAGAGACATACATTGTTCTCAATAAGCGAAGTTTCCTGTGAGTCCACTAAAGGATCTGACACTTTAGCTTGTAGAACAAGCACAAATATAGACCTTTAAGATGGTTGATGAAACCAACTACTTACATGTTGTCTGTGCGTACTAGTAGATGCCAGCCACAGCTCGAGTTTGCAATTGCCACTCATGATGAGGGCATTGCCGCAAACCTTGATTTTGTGGAGTGGATTGTCCCTCTGGGAAAAGCCCTTGGTTTTGAGACACCACTTTAGCAGTCTCATATGCAGCAGGCCAAAGGGTATCACGTTGGACACGGCTGCCAATAGGCCCCATTTCCTCTGAAACTGCTTAATAGTAAATGACTGCCTCTCCCTGAATTTACGTATGGTTGCTGGCATTGGTTTTGATATGAGTCTTTTTTTTTGGCATTGACTCTTAACCCCAGACTCTGGATAGGTGTAAGAATTACATCTTGATGCCAACATTAGGCAGTTATTTATGTAATTCAATATGCAGATCTTTTGGCTTCCTGGAGTAAGCAAACCTTCAGGAATATATGGGAGTATGTGTACTTGAGATCTATTGTGTCGTCCTGTTTTAACTGGTGTAGATCTTGAATCAGACGTAACCCTCCATCCTTCTTTGAAACTATGAAGTATTGGCTGTAAAAGCCTGACTGCACTTGGTAAGAAGGAACATTTTCTATTGCTCTTTTTACAGAGAGCCTTCATCTATTGTTCCATTAATGAAACCTGCTCGGGGCCAGGCTTGAGTGTAATACCCCGGATGAGAACCGAATTGGAATCTGTAGCCTCCATGTATTGTGCTCAGAATAGGATTCAGTCTCTCAAAGCTGACTTCTGGTATATTTTAAGTCAGTAGCCCAGCTCCCTTAGGCGAATTCCCGGGGTCGATTAAAGGGTAGTACCTTCTTTGGGGGCGCCTCTTGATTGGAGCCCCATAGGAGATCTTATGCTATGACGCACCACAGGCAGCAGGCATCTATTTAACCCATGGTATCGCCTGGTAACATTACTCCGCCTATGGTATCTCATAACTGCTAACAGCCTCATTGAGTATGGCTGTTCAAGGATCTTAGCACATCAGTGTAGAGATACTAAAAGTATTGTAGGCTCCTAGGCTACACCCTAGGCTCTACACCCTACCCCCTAGTCTTTAAAAAGCATTTATCTAATAGGGACAAACATTTAAAATAGCAAACGCCCATTTTTTCTGGTCCTTATCTTATCTTTGGATACTTTGGATGGTGGCAACTCCGCACTACCCTTATACAAATTGGCTTCCACTTCCTTGGAGAAAGAAGTTGGACCTTCTCCCTGCAGAATACAATTACACAGAGCAGGCTTTCTGGCCTGTGGTTGTATAGACCACCCACAGGCCAGATCAGGCTTACTCAATCACACATCTACAGGTGGTGTGGTTGGTATAGAACTCACCCACAGGCCAGATCTTACTCAATCACACATCTACAGGCATCACTCTATCCATTCTAATAAGAACTGAAGTAGGAAACTTCACTAACTTTGTTGTCCAGCGTGCCTGCTGTGATTGGATGAGGCAGAGATAAAATACTAAGGATGCGGTAAATGTTTCTTTGGGAAGTCATTCAGTGCCAAACTCTCTAAACCCTAACCAATCTTTACTACAAAAGAAGGTGGTTTGACTGTCTACCAGAGACCTTTAACTAAGACTGGCATTTTGAAGACCAAAGCTCATTGTTCCATTCATTGTCATTTCACAGCAGTATAGGATAGCATGCATCCTTTACATATTATCTTTTTAACACCTGTTCATTTGTACTATTATGCCAGGTGGTCAAGGTGATAATCAATGTATCTCATCTCCTTCACTTAAGATTGAGAGCATGCCACACTGCTCCTTAAGTCCACACAGTTGGGTAGTGTATTGTCCATCCCTTGGTCCAGGCAAAAGACATCCTAACTAACACCTAGACGGGAATACTATTGTGTCTGAATAAGAAAATACGCACAACACCCCAAAATGAATTGGAGAGTTTTTCCAGTCAGTTGGAGGTTATCATAGGACGAAGGATAATACTAAGTAAATTTGAAATAGAATGTTCAAAAAACACATACATTTAAATTTGCAGATGCTCTTGGGGTTCTAGTCGGTATTTGTGGCTCTGAGGGAGCTTGGTGTTTTGTGAGGAGTGATAAGTGCTTGGAGGTAGAAGGGTGATACTTTTGTATTTATAGTATATATCTAGTCCAGATTATAATCATCCAGACCATTAGAGGGCAACATCCCAGCAAATTTCTTTTTTTTTTTCCAACAGATTTTCAGCATGTTGACTCTGCCTTGCCCTTGTAAAACAATTTGTTAATATGAATTTTGATTTTGTCTGTTTTTCTTTTGGATTTATTTTCATCTAAGTTTTTATTTATCAATCCTTTGCATTTAGATCCTCATTTCATGTTTTATATCTATGGAAATGCTACACAATAGCAGCTGATGACCTGATGCCAGGGTGTCAACTTATTCCTTATCAGACAACATCTATCATTTGGAAAATATGACAACCCCACATTAGTAAGATAGCTTTTTCTGTCAGGGCTGTTGACAAATAAACAAACAGTTGTGTGTATTCCACAGACTCTGGCAATCACATTAAAATGCACCGCTGTTCTCTGCCAGCATGGTAATTGCTCTTTTTATGGTGGTAATTATTTCCTCTAAGGTGCGGACTGTTGCACAATGCAATTATACCGTTCTGCCATCACCAGGTTCTGATAGGGGAGAGGGATTTTTTCTTAGTTGTTTTAAGAATATGTTATGGATGTGTAAATATGTGTGCATTGATGTGTTTTTTTTTGTACAATTGCTATTTTAAATGTGAGGAAAATGTATAAATGCACATCGATGATTAAACAGACAATATTTTCTGAAATGGATTTGAGCACAGTTGTTTGCACAGGTTTGGTCGAGTCGTGTGGACTTCTAGTCGTGTAGGTCAAACTACAGGTTTATAACAATGAGTTAAATGGTTAGTGTGTCTCAAAAAACATCATTGATAAGGAATTGTATGGTAGACACCAGTGGTGTAGACAGAATTATATTTTTGGCCATGACTGAGTTAAAGTGAGTGGGCACAATCACATATATGGTCTAGTAGCTTACATATTTTCTGAAGCCATAATCAAACTAACTATTTGCTTATTTATTTCTTTATTTATTCATTTATTCTATTTTTTGGGGGGAAACTATGGTAATATCTAAGTGGACCTATTTATAAAGTAGGCTGTCTATGCGTCTGAGTTACTGGACACATATACCACATAATCAACAACTAATGAAATATCAATAAAAATATATATTATACCATAAATAAATAAATAACAAGAAATAACAGAACAGATCAATTTTATAGCAATAATTATTGAGCTTCAAGGATGTTTAATACATTTTTGGAAGGACTACGTTTTCTGCTACAGGTTAATCTTACAGACAGAGTGTGTTCTCGTTTGTGTATTTTTCTTTTGTTATTTTGGAAGCTGAAGAGAAGAAAAACACTGTTTATACCTATAATAACAGAAGTAAAAAAAATGTAACTTGGAACTGTTTATTAATATATCTTATATTCAAAAATACATTGTTATTACTGTTTGAATCTCCGAAGAGAAACCAAAAAAACCCCACGTCAGCCTCGCAGTTGCATCAGGTTGCATCCTACCTTGACACCAATTTATTTCCAAAAATACATTGCATACAGCATTGCATTATTCTTTACACATTATTATAGTTACAATATATGTAATAGATAATAATAGATAATAGAAAACGAGACTACTGTGTACTGTTTTTGTTTATATTAATTTTGTCATAATTGTAAATTATTGTTAAATGTTTAGCAGCATATCTTGTCATTATATGCCGCTAAATGCTGTATTATAAAATTATTTTAAACATTATTTTAAATTCTGTGCTCCACATATCAAAAGAAAAGAAAAATAATAAAAGAAGAAGACTGAATTTGAAAGATGCCTTTATCTAGAGTGACTTACATTTATCCTTTTTATACATCTGAGCAATTGGGGTTAAGGGCCTTGTTCAGCGGCCCAGAAGTGGTAAACTGGTGATGCTGAAAATCGAACCCCGATCTTCCAATTAGCAGTCCAACAACTTAGCCACTGCACTACCACCGCCCTGTTTTGTTTAGTACATTTGTTACTTGGGTGTTTGTTTCAGTGCAGTTTAGCATTACCTTTTTGCGCTTTTCTCCTTATTAGATTAATTTTCTACTTTTTTTTCCTTAAATGACCTCAAATGTTTTTTTTTACACCCATATGCACTTAGAGTAAGTGTTTCATGTTTGTATGTTTCAGCAGCATTCTCTTGATGTTGGCTCTTATTCTCTTCTAATGTTTCTAATGTTGACATCAGATGGGTTGTAGACATAAAGCAGATGTTCGTCTGTGTGAATTGAAGTGTGAGCAAGGTGAACAGAAAAGTATTCCATAAATACTTTCAGCAAATTCCCATTGGCATTTTTTAAAATCAATCTACTTATTATGTTCAATTTCTTATAAACAATACTAAGAAAAAAATACTGTATACATAGAATATATAAATACAAAGAAAAAAATACTGTATTTCTCCT
This sequence comes from Bagarius yarrelli, assembly GCA_005784505.1. Taxonomy (NCBI): domain Eukaryota; kingdom Metazoa; phylum Chordata; class Actinopteri; order Siluriformes; family Sisoridae; genus Bagarius; species Bagarius yarrelli. Next base: position 995,729 of record VCAZ01000044.1, read on the forward strand.
TCTATGTGAAACCGCTGTCATATACTGCATGTAGTTTATTATAATCACAGTCTGTTTTGAATGTGGGTTATGAATAATTGTTGAACCTTGGGTCTTTGCAAGCTTAACATTTATGCCGTCTCCTATGTTTATTAATAGAGCCTCTTTTTATGAGCGCTTGAAGATTTAGTAATCATAATTTAACCGAAGATTCATCCGACGCCTCCTAATTAACCTGCCTGTCCTCTTTGCCTGACCTCATCACTAATAGCATTAAACTCTGTCATTGGGGCTCTTTGTCGAATTTGTGTGCGTGTGTGATTTCAGGTAGAAATAACAGTGGAGAAAAGGTCTATTTATAGAAATCAGTTAATTAAGCCAGATTTTTGTGTTTGTGTAATGTATGCACAGAGAGCTGATCATATAGTGTAATGCGTGTGCCTGTCTCCTTCTGGGATAAGATCTCACCTTGTTTTTCCCCACAACATCAAATATCTGAGTGTATTTTGTATTTAAAATTAACTAATGATTCATTTAATGGGATTGAGAGCAAGTTAAAAAACATGGGATTTTTAATTCTGCTATATTTACAGATGCTAGTGGTGTTTTAAAAAGATTATATTCCATTAATCTTATGCTATTATAAATATCTTATTTATAATGCTTAAACTCAGCTTTTTAATTATATTTTTTATTCTTTGACACCAATTAAATGCATCTGTTTTTTTTCTTTTATTTAATCATTTTTGCTAGATTAAAACAAATTGTTAGACATATGCAGATAACTTACAATTAAATAATGATGCTGCATTACTTTTGTTTGAAACAGCTGTTATACATGTTATAGGGTATTAAATTCAAGTAATTTCGAGTCACAATATCTCAAAACATTTTAGATTGAGGTCTGCAGTTCTGTTTTTTGCTGTTTACACTGCACTATATCTGCACAATGTGTTCAGCCAATCACACAGTGCCTGTCCATGCTAAATTGGGAAAGGCAGATAAAGGATGTAAAATCTGGTGGACTTTCAATGATGAAAACAGAGGACAGATCAACATTTTACTATTGTTACTGTACTCTGGTGAATAATTTCAGTGTGCAGGTGTTTTGGGTTTTGTGTCATGAAATGAGGCAAAATTGTGGCTCAAGTGCCGGTGAGCAAGTTATTTAGAACAATGGTAAGCATTTTATTGTACCAGTTTAAAAACACTATGTGACTATAGGTACAGATCATGTGTACTACAAATAGGTTAGTAAAAGATAAGCAAGGTCAAAACCGAAAGCAAGGCGAGGAACAAAGAGTCAAATAGAAATGCTTAATGATCACAGGACAAAAGAAAAAAACCACTGAGCACTAGACTTTATACTGTTATAAACAGGTATCGGTTAGACTGCAAAATCAAGTCATTTACATTCATGTTTGCTTATTTAATTTGTTTAGTCTTCAGTAGATAAAAGCTACAGATTCCGCCCAGGCTAAAATAATGAACTAAACTTCCTGTCCGTAAAAGAAATAACCTGAACAAACAAAATAGAAACAAAATTTCCACATTCTTTTCGTACTCATGTGAAGAAGTAGTCGTAGAGGGACTCCATGTGACAGAATGTGACTTTATTTAGAATAGAAGAGTAATCCAAACGAGTAAGATTACTCAGTAATCTCAAAGAGAAGGCAAAGTTCGGTACACAATAATCCAGTAGTAATCAGGTAAACAAATCCAAAATGCTAAACGAAGAATCGTAGTCGATAAACAGGCATAGTTAAAAAAACACGAGCATAGACAGAAAACTAGAACGCTTGGTAAGTCGCATGAGCAAACAATACTTTGCAATGTGAATAATAAGGCGACTAACTTAAGTGATTAGCCTGACAGGAAGTACTACTGGTGGGAGGGTGGAGTCCTTACTAACACAAAACAGAAAAGTCTAGCACTGATTTCCTCAGACTTACAGGAATGTGTTTTATTTACAAATAGGTGAAGGTTTATTATATGCAATGTTTAATTCAGAATTCAACACTTAACAAAGATCATACACAAAATTCAGAATGTCTTGAAGACAGGGGGACAGGGTTTAAACATCTTTAGGAAATACACACTTAGCTAATGGTGAAAGGCAGATGACATGAAAAAGACACAGGACCCATCCTATCACCAACATAACTATAGAACTCTAAACATAAAACGTTACTGTAACAAACTCCCACTGAGGCGAGATGTAGTGTAGAACCAATGGTGCAGTTTATTTACAGAGTGATAGACCATAAACATAAACTAAACGTGACTAGACTCAACTTGACAAGACATGACATGACATGACATAAACTGCTTCTGCTTAAAAATGTATGTTTGCAATGTTAAATTGCATTTAGCAGCTCTGAGTTTTTGTCTTCTCTTTTGAGAAGGCATGGGGTTGTTTGGATTGTTTGTCTACAAAGTGTGCCAGAAACAGCAGATTTTGTGTTATTTATATTAGATCTGATCAGATACAGATTTTGATTAGACTTGATTTTAATTCTATGAATGTGGATATTTTGTACAAGTTGTTATAGCACTTTTACAGAACTGAGGGCAAATAATTAGAGACAGGAATACAAAAACTATCAAATTAGTAATTTAGCGAATAAACCACTGACTGTCATGTTAGTTGTAATTCACCTACCAGTTAATTCAGTGACCTATAAGAACTGTCTTCTTTACTTTCCAGAGAAGTGGAACAAGGATGCTGAAAAATGGGTGGCAAAACATGGAGCAGGTTAACGGAATCTTTGGATCTTTAGCAGAGTAGAAACAGGGGTTGGTGAAAAGGTCGATGACAACAGAGTAAAAGTGACTCTATCCACTGGGCCATCCCCTGTGCACCACCATCTAGGTTTAACAAAATCATTTAATGAGAAAATGAAAGGGACATACAGAGGGAGTGAAAGAAATAAAAAAGATACCACTATTTTTGACTACTTCTTGGTAAATATATCAAGAGGTTAATGCAGCTTATAACAACCAAGATTGATTGTGTTAATTTAAGGAAGTGTAAGGTTATGGTTCATGTTCATATTTCATGTCCTTGTTTAATTTTTTTATGTTCACGCTTTGTTTCATGTTTTATGCTTATGTTCATGTTTATTAGGTCATGTTTTAAGTTCACGTTTGTTTCTGTTCATGCGATATTGGTTTTTCATGTGATCCCCTTGTCCACGTGTCTTGTTACCATTGGTTAATCCTGTGTATTTATAGCCCCTGTGTTGTCCTTTGTCTTTTTTGTGGATTTTGGTTTGTCCCTGTACCGCTGTTTTTAGTCTGTTAATGTTAATCTAAGTCAAGTTAAGTCTATTATAGTCAAGTTTATGATTATTGTTTTTTTAAGTGTTTATGTTTAGTGTTTACTATTGTAAATAAACGTCTCGGTTATATGGTATGGTAATAAATTGGACGAGTAGAATTTGCATAGCCGGTCACTCCCCTGACTTCCAGGTATACCGAAGGTAAGTGCCGACAGGAACCAGTGCGTCGAAGCGCAGTCTTAATCAACCTCATGACCTACCAGGAGTGCCTCATCTCCTTCCATAAGGGGGAGGTTATAAATCAGGCAAATATCTTTAGCTGTAACAATACTTTAACAGACCTTTGATACCTTTTAATACCCCCCTATAGGGTAGGCCCCAGGTTGGGCTGCACACCTGCAGCCTTTGAGGAACCTAACCGAGGTATGCCAAGATGGCAGCCACATACAACTTAATGGTGGAGGCAGAAAGGCACCTAGGGTGCCAAGGTGTCAAGTCCTGCCTGAAGAAAGGACAGCACTGACCCATGGGAGGCACACCAGATTTGTTCAGTGAGGACATGTCAGGCCTGAATGATGTTTACCACTGAGGGTTACAGATCTCTTAAGTCTCTCTGGTCGCCTCAACCAGGGAATACCACAACTGGCAATGTGTCGAACAGATCTATCTTTGCCTGACCAAAAGTTAGCTTGACTGTCAATTTGCCCCTGAGGGACCTCTGTCGTGAGAGTGCGTCCGCCACATGATTGAGGTCACCTGGAATATGAGTGGCACACACAGACTTAAGTCTGTGCTGGCTCCACAGCAGAAAATGGTGGGTAACCTGCGAAATGCAACGGGAATGTACACCACCCTGATGGTTGATGTATGGATGGACGCGAAAGCCAGGTCGGCTAAACCTCATGCATCGAGTGGGGCATGTGGCTAGGCCGGCTATACAGGGAGACCCACACTCAGACCGGACCTGATGCAAGGTTCCAGCGAGGTCAGATAGGTAAGATAGGAGCTCGACCCCGTCTCTCTCTGGGGGAGTGTCCGCAACCTCCTTCCTGTGTCGCCGGTATCAGAAATGCTTCAAAGTCTTATGAGGATTCTGCATCCTGACGATGTTCCCTTCCTGCAAGTAATGGGCAGAGCTGGTTTGGCTGAGGGCCCCGACTGTCTCTAGGCTACTGCAGCCCTCGCAGGGGGCTGTGTTCAGTGTTGACCTTATGGGACCTGCTGACTGGAGGCAACGACACTGATGCTTGCTCTCTGCCGAGGCAGGATGTGGCTTGTCACCTCTGTCTGCTTCTTCACCGAAGAGGCCAACTGGTGAAATGGGGGCATTGATAAAGCGAACCCTCGCTAGCTCTCACCTTTCAGCCAGGTTAAGCCCCAGGTGGCATTGATGGTCTTATGATGCTCAAGAAATTTTTGTTTAGGCACCACTTGAGCCGGGTTTCGGATACCACAGCGAGGGAGAGACCGCTGATCGTGCTTCCTTCTCCAGCGACACATAGTAGAGGTTATCGGATTTAAGCTTTTTCTCTCACTGCTGCTGTGTGCTGCTGCTTCTTGAAGACACTTATTCGAGTCTGAAAAACAGAAAGATGAAGCCTGGGGCATGGCCGGCTATACAAATTCTGCTCGTCCAATTTTATTGACCTTTTATAAACAGATCAGAGATACTTTGGGCTCCTAAATGTGACCCCTAGTGTCGTCACTCGACATAACATCACAGTGAACAACAGAAAGGGAACTGACCTTTGGGTTCTAAATACTACTCGCCTCAGTGGAATCCATAACAGTGGGTAACATTTTTACACAGCATGCAATTGAAATTGATATTGAATATTATACATGCTTTTGCTGTAGGCAATCTAGGAGTATAAATATGTACCTTGTATTATTCAAATTGCATTGTGTCATAACCAGAATAACATTTGAACATAAGAACTCGTATATCAAGGCCCCTGTGTGCAGTGACAAATATGCTAACTCATTAATCATCCAAACGCCCTTGTAAAACTTCCAATTCCACTAAAAGATGTCCTTTTCTACCTTTACTTTCACAAACTAATTTTAAGTTACAATGGGATACAAGCCTCACCCACATCAGTCAGTCTCATCTTCTAAAGTACAACTTAATTGCATCCACTGGCAAAACTGAAGACTTAACAGCATTGTTTGCCCCAACTGATCATTGTACGTTCTTAGAGGCCCATAATATTGCAAATAAAAAACATAAACTTATTTCTGTTACATTGGGTATAATCTATTTTTTCACACTCACCCATATCTGTAAACATCTATATCTGTAAACAGCAATGATCATAATACTAAGGAATTATAAAAATACATCACATGGCTAAACATTCACATAAGTGTGTTTACCAAACTGTTGCCACAACGTTTGAAGCACACAATTGCCTAGAATGTCTTTGTATGTTGTGGCATTACATTATTCCTTTAGTGGAACTAAGAAGCCTGAAGCTGTTCTAGCATGACATTGTCCCTGTGCACAAAGTCCCTGAAGTTATGGTGTGTTATGGTTGGTGTCCTGCACAGAACCCTGGCCTCATTAACACCTTTGGGATGAAATGGACCCCAGAATTTCTGACCTGAAAACACAACTTAGTTTGTGGCTGAATAAGGGGGAAAATAGACAGTTACACTCCACAAGCTGGTGAAAAAGCTTTTTCCAAAAATGTGGAGATTATTATAGGACTTACGGTGAGAAATCTGAAAAACAAAAAACCCACATAAATGTGATGTGTCTTAATATTTTGTCCACATATTATGTCAACAATAGCATTTAACAATATGTATAACTTGTAATGCCTACATTTAGATTACAGTGTGTATTTTAATACTATATGTATTATCTGAATGCATTATGTTTGTTTTAGCCTAAACTTGAGCACTGGTAAAAGATAAATATAATATAATTACTTAATAGTGTCTGCTGTTTTTCCCAGTTCCTCTTTTTACTATCACTACCCTGATATTTTGTCCTCTGATAGTGACCAAATGATTATGACAGAGAGAAAAGAGACTGTTATAAAAAAAAAACAATACAATAGAAAGAAAATCAGTGTAAGACACTGACAGCAAAAAATGCAGCAGGTTCTGCCTAGACAAAGCTTAAGGATTTAATTACAGTAACCAGAAACCATCCTTGTTACAGTCATGATTAGAAAGAGATGAAGGAAGAGCTGCAGGGAAAAAATGCGATAGAAAGGCAGAGAGAGAAAGACAGCCCGGTATTCAGTGTAACTCATTTATTCATTATAGCAATATTTTCTGATAAGCCAAGAGAATATATTAAATATCTTAATGACTTTTGTTCTAACCACTCATCTGTGCTGACCACCATGGAGCATGTTATTCTCAATTAACACGACAGGTTTTTGGCTTAGCTGATTGGCCAGTTTGTACAGGACTTTGATAAGATCAGTTATAATAAACAAAACCGAAGTAGTCCTTCTGTGGAAGTATGGCAACATTTTTTAAAACCAACCCAGGTAGCTTTTTAAAATGAAACTACTTTTTAGGTTTATTGATTATTATGTGTGTTTTAATAATTAAAAAAAAAGTTAATAGCAAAAATATACATTGTAGTTGATTGTGACTGTCTGAATTTACAGCAGTTACCAGCAAATATATATCAGGATCAAAAAATAAAATTGTACTTGATTTTATATATAGAGTAAAGTACCACACGGTAGTATGCAGAGTAAAGTACCACATTTTAGTATGTAGATGTTAAATATGAAACATTTGCGTTACTATATAATAATGGAATTTATAGATCTTTCATTAACACATTATCAGCCATATTTAAGGAGCAGAAATGAGCCTCTTTCCTTTTCGAACACAAATGATCAAATCACTAGTCGGGATGTTGGTGCATTGTGGGCTATAATTGTTATCCTTGTTGCCAGTGAAAGAGCTTGTTATGTTTGTTAATTAAATCTTTCCCTTTAGCAATAGAGGCTCTCTGTGCATTCCAGCTCAGGAAAGCTTTTCCCTCCAATGCACAAACATGGGCAAGGGAATGATGGGTAGATGTGAAATTGGGTAATACAATGTGCTTGAGGATTATGGAATAAATATAGGTTTTGTTAATTTGGGTAACTGTGGAGTTGTGTTTTCAAATTTCCCCTGATGTTACTTTAAAGCTTGTTTTGCTTTATTTCAGGGCTGGAGCCTAATTACCTAGAGCTTTTTGTCAGGAGCAAATACTTGTAACTTTGGTATTACTGAATATTGGTTTGTCTTTTGAGAAAAATAAGCAATAGGAAAAGACAATTGGATTACACAAATGTGATCATGCTAATTACGCTTGCAAGCTTTTTGTTTGTTTGTGTTTAGGTGTGTGCTGGTAAGGTAAGATTTGGTGTCTAAAGAGAAATGGCAAAGGTTTCAGATAAATTTATTCAGGGATAATCCACTTTTCAGTTTCAATGATGTGTTTTGCTTAGCCGATTTGTGGCTGGGGACAAAGGATTTGATGTTTATGCTACAGCTCACACTTATTTGTTAATGAATTAATTCATCTTGATTCATTGTTTAGTTCATGTAGATCAAGATGTGCATAGTGATCTTATCAAGATAGTATGGCCACATCCGGAGGCCATCCATACCTGATTTGCCCACTCTGATCATGCTGTGTTACTGTATAATTTCATGTGTATTGTTGCTTGCTTTCATTTTACGCATGGATTTAGCATTTTTAATTTTATCACTTTCATTTCTTCATGCTATGGATTATGAAAGAGTGATGAGACTCGTTTGAAGTCTCAAACTCAGCAAAATTTTGTTTGAAGTCAAGACTCAAATATCCTCTAGTCTGACTAACACTACCCTCAGTGTAAAATAAAATAGCATCAAGCTTAGAGGTACCAGTGGCCTTTTGCTTACTTCTATTTACATGCACACTTTTTGTCATTAGAGTCATTGTAAATGGAAACCATTCATGCACATACATATAAACCTTCTTTATTTTGGTCCACTATATACATTAACATGCAAGTAGCTGCCTTGAAGCTGTAGCGGACACATGCAGTGATGGATCCTTCCTCGACCAATCGTATCTTTGGTGATTAATTGTAGATTGTACACAGTGGGGTTTAGTCTTACTTGAAGCCCAAGTCGGTTACAGAGGCCTTGGGAGATAAAGCTGTCAGCTGTTCCTCTGTCGAGTGAGACAAGTAAGAGAGATTCGGGAATAAAAGCTTGGAAAACAAAACATTGTAGTCTAATACCAGACAGTGAATGTGTGTTTGGCATGCTTTTTATAGGGAGGTGAAGGAGGGTAAACGTGATTGGGAAATGACTATCAGGTGGCTATAATTAGAACTCGACTGATTGTGTGAGTTATGTGGTGGACGGATTCGGTGAGGAGATCCTAGGGTGTTAACTCTTGTCAGGGTTGAGAAAAATACTTGGGTTGTTAATCTTATAAATTAGAATATCTTAAGTTAAAAAAAGCATTAATCAAACTGATCACAGTCTATTTTTGTACTAATACAGGGTTGGGCAAAATTGAGAAATAAAGGTGGACACTTTGGCAATAAGAGGAAGGAAATATTGTATATGTTTTGATTTTTTACTGAAATTTAAAATAGAATTGATATATAATACATAAAACATGTTTATTTAGTTTTATTCTTTGTCACTATTAGTTTGACTTTGAGTAAGCCTGTATTTAGGTTAGCCAGATAATCTAAATTCTAATTTACACTGCCAGTCCAAAAAAAGTCACACACTCGAATATGTCGCTGGACCGCCTTTGGCGTTGATTGCAGCACGCATTTGCCATACCATTGTTTCGATGCACATCTGTAATGTCACATCATTTATTCCTGTTCAGAGTTGCATCAATTTTTCGATGAAAGAAGGGTCAGACTGCACATTCTTCAGCACATTTCAAAGATTCTCAATAGGGTTAAGGTCTGACTCAGTGATGTCTCATGCTCCCTGGACCACACTTTCACATTCTGAGTCGGATAAATCCTGGCGTTGGAATATGCCTGTGCCATCAGGGAAGAAAAAATTAATTGGTGGAATAACCTGGTCATTCAATATATTCAAGCAGTCAGCTGACCTTTTTCCTTAGGCACATGACATTGTTGAACTTAGACCTGACCAACTGCAGTAACCCCAGATCAATTCATTGCCGCATGACATGACATGACATGACATGACATTGCTTCAATCTTTATGCTTTCTAGCAACTCGAAGCCTTTTTGATGATGGTTCCTTACTATCCTTCCAGTTTTTAATAATGCGTCAGTTCCTAACTTAATTTGACTAGTTTTAGTAGTATATTGTGTCCTTCCACATGTGTAAGAGCTGTTTGGGAAGGCCAAACTGGCTTGATCAGAGGTACACGAATATTTAGCCATATAGTGTATCTTGATAAGTTTATTAATATTCTGTACCATTAATATCTGTGGCTGGTATCCATGGGTCCACCCACAGCCTGGCATGATGTATTATAGTCACTGCATACCCACTGCTAACACTTGCAATTTACTTACAATTGTATGACGGTACTGATGACCTAGTATAAAAAGCTGTGAGTGAAAAACAAGGTGATCTTTACCAATTTCAGATCCCACTTTAGAATCACTGCTTTGGAATGTGTAAGAAATATTCCACAAGGCTCCCACATATATATATACTTTAACACTTTAAAATACTGATCCATCATTAACTACTAGCATAACACAATCATGGTAGTTAACTACTATTAATTATACTGAAAAACCCCCAAAAATGTAAAATCTACTCAAATACTGTAATCAAAGTGTTAGTAATTCACCACTGATTAATTATTGTTTACTGTGTGCTATTACTTAATTTTATTCATAGTATATTTTTGTTTAACAGTTGCTACTAGATTGTTAATATTGTGTTACCTATTTGTCCCTGTTTATTTATTGATTAGGGTTTTTTTTATTCCCATTCCTATTATGCTGTGGATTACTCTCAGAGACATAACTATAATTTTAAGGTGTATATTCTGTTTATCCAAAGTGACTCATGCATATGGAAAAGTTCAGAGTGTTGAAGCCTTTGTTCATGAACAACCCAGAGCAGTGTGTGTACAAACCTATCCAATCCTGGTTTTACTGTAGGTGTTTAAAAATAATGCTTATCTTAATAAAAAAAAAAATAAGGGCACTATACAAGATCTTTTTATACGGCTGACATTTATCAAATACTGAAATTAATTTTGTTAAAATGTTTCTTTTTTACATTTTTCATTCCTTACAAGAAGAGCTTGCACATGAGATATATATTAAGTGCAGTTTATCACTGAATCAGCCGAATATCCACACAGCCATTTGTCCAAATGGGGAAGTGTGCATAAGCCCAGCATGTTTCAGATATTGTGAAAACCTTGAGTGCTAAGGCCAACTCAAAGATATTAACCCTAAACTGATATCTCACTTTGCATATGCTTGGCATGCTGTCTTTAGAATGTCTGTGCTTACAGAATCATTGCTTCTGGCACAATGTAACTGGATAAATGTTAAAAAGCAGATGTCTGAGAGGGATCCATTTTGCAGTATAAGGCTTTATTTAACAAAGAAGGGTAATCCATAAACATAGTCAAAAAACAAGCAGAGGTCGCTATACAATAATCACTATAGAAAACCATGCGGACAAATCCAAAATGAAGAGGAATAATCAGAAACTAAACCGAGCATAGATGTAAATCAGGAGTACATGAACAATTAAAATACTTTGCAATGTGAAGTTTGTAATGCTACCTTATATAGCTAGCGAATAGGAAATGCTACCGGGAGTACTTCTGCTGCTGCTAGTACTCTGGTGATGGTGCCATCTGGCGGTGGGAGTGCAGAATTGTTACAGTATTGTGTATCATTTGCTTCATAAACCAGGATAGCAGAGTAAAGTAAAATGGATTGCGGCTTTATTTGTAAAGCTTCATAAGCCTTTTACTAGTCTCTTAACCAAAGGTCTTGATCTTACTTGTAGGGGTTTTGCATTGACCTAATTTAAACATGCTTTTAAGCCTGCATCCATTGGATTTATATATAACAGATTATCCCAGCCACTCAAAATTGTAAACAGAAAATAGATTAAACTCCTGTCAAGCTATGGAAATTCTAGTTAAAATTTTCCCTTGGCAACCTTAACACCTGCCTTAAGTGCATCCAGTGCCTCAGCTGTGCTGCACTTTCGCTTTACACTCTGATCTTTAAAGCCATACTTACCCACACTCTCTGCTAAAGTGCACCTTAAGTTCAGGAAATGTGCCGCAGCCTCTGATCGATACACAGTAAAGTCTGTATCTGTTTACAAGGTGGCTGCACTAGGCCCTGTGAAAGCTCCTACTGCAAATTTCTGTTTACACACAGTAAAAAAATATTCTCTGTTAGTCCACGAAACAATATAATACTTATGCAAAAATAAATAAATGAATACAGAAAGGAAAAAGAAAGAAAAAACAGTTAATTAAATGCTGAAATAAATAAATAAATTCATGATATGCATGAATTAATAAATATATAATTTAATAAGTTTAAAGTGTTAATTTGAATTGTGTTATTTTTGTATTATTTGTTATACTACAATCATTTTTATATTTATTTTTGTATTTCTACAATTATTTATGCATTGCTACATTTCTATTTTTTTATCTCTGTATTTCTATGTTAATAAGATAAGCGATCCTGACCTTTCTTAAATACAGGATTTGCCAAATAGACAAACCAGTCAGAACAACTATTTCAGTTAGTAACTAACATGAAATAGCAATTAGTTAGCAATAGCAATTAGTTAGCCCGCTTTATTAATATGGCTTTGAATGGACCGCTGGCTAAATTGTTATGAGATGTAACTAACCACCTCAAAAATAATTCTTCTGTTTACTGTTTAATCTGATAGGTTGATAAAATAATGATTAGCTAAACAATTAACTAAGCATGGTTACTGCTGCTGGTAGCTACGTTCTAGCTGTGCTGAGCATGGTTCTCGGTCCTGGTGTTCGTTCTAGACGGCCATCCTCTCCAGACACCCATCAAGAAGGACCTCCTCTCACAAGTGGGGGAAGCCTGAGGGGGCACAGCTACTAGTAGAAGTTCAAGGAGCTTTGTAGTCATTTCAACCATATATAGCAGATGCAGTACACAGTGAGATGAAATAACGTTTCTCCAGGACCCCCTGGTGCTACACAAAACATAGAATTTACAAAACAACAAAGAGCCACTAAACAGGATAGACATAAAGTGCATGTCAGTGCAGACAGTGCAGAAACAGACAGTGCAATAAACAATACAAACATAACAAGGACAGTGCAAAAAGACAATAAAGGACGGAACATAACGGAATAGCGCCAACCATATTGTAGATGAGGTAGACACGAAATGTGCAAATTACAACAGTACTGTGCAAAATTATTGTAAAGTGAGTAAAGTAACTATAGTATTGCCAGTGACTATAGTATTGTAAAGTGACTGTGCTTACAAAAAATGTTCGAGTGTGTGCGTATATGTGGGTTGAGGTAGTTCAGTTCAGTGTGTTGAGCAGCCTGATGGCTTGAGGAAAGAAACTGTTACACATTCGGGTTGCTTAGACCATGTTTCAGTCCAGAGCTCCTACCACAAGGAAACTCTAAGCCCACAAATGGAACCTTCAGCAGGACCCAGTTAACTGCCAGATTGGTTTAGTGATAAAATTCCTGTAGGAACGGTTCTCTGCAGGGCTAACACTGTCCACCCTGAAGGTATATGTGGTGGCCATAGATGCTTTCCATGCCCCTCTGGATGGCAAATCTGTGGGCATGGATCCAGTAGTATTAAGGCTTCTTTGTGGCACAAGGAGACTGAGGCCTTCACAGCAACTGAGGTTTCAGTCAGGGGACCGGGCTATGCTGTTGGGGAGACCTAATGATACAAATGATGTTTTTATTGGCCATTTCCTACATCAAGAGGATTGGTGACATCCAGGCATTGTCCACCTTACTATCATGCCTGGACCCCAATGTGCCAACAGCGGTGCCAAATCCTAATGAGCTGCAGCCCGCCTGTCCAGAAAAGCCTGCACCTTCTTTGCCCAGTTTGAGCACTGGGTATGTATATCAACAAAGGAAAAGGTCAGATTAGATGTTTGTCTGTTTAGGCCTGCCCAAGAGAGTGGCAGCAGCCACTAAACAGACAATAAGCAGATAGGTGGTTGAGACCATCACTCTTGTTTACAAGGCCACCCGCCCACTGGTCCCAGAAGGAAGTAAAGTAAACTTTACTATGGGGATCGGCGAACTCAAAGGCCTTGGCTCTGCCACTACCAGATTTTTTTATGTCTGTATGTTTTTTTTATGCCTTTCTTTTTATGTCAGACAGTGCCCACACATGACACTGTGACAGTTACTTGGTGCTATGGCAACGCTGGTATCTCGTTCCCAAAACGTTGCGACACAGCTTGAGTTCCTAAAGTAAAACATCTCTAGGTTACATATGTAACCATGGTTTCCCGGGTTAACGAGATGCTGCGTCATGTGCCATACGCTTAGTGTCCCTGTCATGCTAAATGCGAGCTTACAGAGACATTAACATCAGCCTCACCACAGGGTATCACCCATAGTCTAATGGTCAAGTTGAAAGATTTAAACAGGAGCTGAAGAGGTATTTGAGGTCATACTGAGCAAACCCAGTGGAGTGAATTTATCTCTTTGGCTGAGTATGCTTAGAACTTCCTCTATTAGCTCATGCCTTTACTAGCCTTACGCCATTTTAATGTTTAATGTACCAACCACCCATGTTTCCCTGGTCTGGTGAACCTTTGACGTGCCAGCTGAGGAGGATGCAATGGAGCGCCCGTGTTTGGAAAAGTGCGCATGTTCGGTTGCAACAGGCCGTAGGAACACAGAGGATTCAGGCCAACCGTCAATGTCACCCACATCCCGAGTATCAGCCGAGTATCAGCCGAGTATCAGCGTCAAATTTACCCTATCACCTATCGGCTGAAACTCCTCCTTCTTACGGATTATCATCTTCATTTCACGTCTCACTGTTAAAACCACATCACGCCCCTGCCCTTATACGGAACCTCCACCTCCTGAACCTCTGACTCCTATCGACTTCGAAGGGGCTTCAAATAGGAAAGGGGATACTGTGACGATTTTGCCCTCTTACTACCAGAGGGCGCCAAAATGCGACTATTGACTTTATGCACACTTTTGCTATCACTTCCGGTTAGCACCGCTACTTAAGCTAAAAGCAAATTGCGAAGTATTGTTTTGCTTTTGCAACTTACCAAGCGTTTTATGTGTTGTATGTTTTATGGTTTGGATTCTTTGTTTTAAATTGCCTTCAAGTTTTAAATTTGTTTGTCTGTCTTCTATTGGATTTCTGTGTACTGACTTTTGCCTGGTTTTTGACTACGTTTGTGAACTGCCCTACTTTGTTTAATAAACGCTCTACTTGCAATATGGATTCCCCTTAAAACCGTCTTTTATAATTACAATTGCTATAAATTACAGCACTTTCTACTACTAATCATTAATCCTTTTTGATGTAGTGATCTTTACTGAAACACATCTGAAACAAGTGTTGATTTCAGAGTACAATTTTCAGACGTCAAATTTCATTTTAAATATTTTCTTTAAATTGTATGGAATCACTACACTGTAAGGTAAAGTATATCACATTAAAGGTCTGTAAAATTGTTTCTATGATTTATTATATACAAATGAATGTAAAGTCTTTAGTCATTATCAAATTTTCAAACCAAAATATTTGACTTTCTTTTAAAGTGTCAGTTATTTAGAACAAAAGCATTTGTAGTGACAGGTGTATCCTTCTTCAGGCTCTGAAATCAATGACCAATTTAATAACTCTAGGGCCAGTATGCTTTATTTGGATGTCTATGAGATTAAGTGAATGACTTAGGAGTCTCTCCAGCTCAGGATTTCTTTTCTTAAGGCATGTTGATGGGTTACAAATGTAAGTGGCAGGTGCAAAGAAAGCATGAAATTGCAAAATAGATGAGGTGCCTCTTGCCATCCAGTGAGTCTTGCTTCATTAGGACACCTTTGGGCAGTAGGGCTGCAGTAGGTTAGCAATTAAATCCTCTAGTCAGTAAACTAGCAGGTTACCAGATCTTTTAGAACACACTGCAGAGATGGCAATAAACATGTTCGTATGATTATGCAAAGGAAAATCACAGAGAGTGTAAAGTAGAAAAAGCTACAGTAGGATAACTGAAGAATGAGTCAGAGAGAACAGAGAAAATAAGGAGAAGGATGGAGGTTTGATACAGAGAGATTACCTTGAGAGATTGAGTCTGTGGATAAAACTAAGCAAATGTTGATAAATGCATTTTTAACACTAACTTAATTCATTGTGTAACAAAGTCAATGCATAAGAGTGATGAGGATACACACAGACACACAATAATTATGAATATGAAACAGAATCCATGTCTTAGAGAATAAAATTAATTAAGGATAACAACTCCAACCTCCCAACAACACTGCAAAGTTACTTTAAGAAATAATTTACAATACTTTACTTTACAGGACTATTAAATAATAATTGCTAATAATTAAATCAAAATTATTATACTTTTATAATGGCAATTACAATATATAATAAAAAAAAGGGGGATAGCAGACATTAGGAGTACATTCAAAGCAATAAAAAGCATTGCAAATCATATGCTTATATTTACCTCACCATACAGTAAATTTGACAAAGGTATGACTGTAGCAGAAAAATCTTTAGTGTTCAAGGTATAATAGCCTGGGAATGTGTTCCAAATTATTTCATATCTCAACAATATGAACAATCTAAGTTCATAAAGACTAAAAAGCCTGCCATTAAACTACTTGTACTCATACTGTTAAGTGTAAAACAATGCTCTGTTGTATTCACTTGATTTTCCTAGTGACCTTAATACATTAATGATGCATGTCTCAGTAGGGACTCAAATATCTGCCTGTCAAACTTCCATTGCACTATAAATTAAGCAAAGACAGATTTTAAGTAACCAATTTTAACACATTTTCCTAAGGAAAGTATCAAAATTTTGGCGAAGTTTAAG
This sequence comes from Bagarius yarrelli, assembly GCA_005784505.1. NCBI lineage: Eukaryota > Metazoa > Chordata > Actinopteri > Siluriformes > Sisoridae > Bagarius > Bagarius yarrelli. The sequence goes on from VCAZ01000044.1 coordinate 1,012,051, forward strand.
AGCCACTCAGTTTGTAATAAAATGGCATTAGATCAGTTACCATGGCAGCTAACTGACAAACACAGCTTGAGCAGCACTTGATTAGTTTTCCCACTGGCTTTATTCAAAGAAAAGTCAGCTGCAGAATTCACATTATTTGATACTTTATTTTTGCACTATGTAAAGGCCATTTTTTCCTGCCTGTTTGTCTAACAGAATAGGTACACAAAACAGTATGGGTTTCAAACTCGTGTTTTATAAATAGTCCAGCTGGTATCAAATCTCTCATATTTTATATGAATTGAACCTGTATTACAGTTTTTCTCCATTGCTTAAATGCTTCTGTCTACACTGACATCACATTTTCAACAGTAAACACAGTTTAAAACTAAAGCTTAATGGCCAAAATGACCACCAACATTCACAAAACATTAAAACAGCCAACATATATATAAGCGAATATTTCCATTAAACACCGCCATATGGTCAAGTACATTTTTTAAATCACAATACACAATAGACAGCAAAATACAGCTATAATCAATAGAAAATATGATTTCCTAGTTTTTGCCAACTGTAAAAGGGAGGGCAGGCAGACATTTGAGGTAGGCAATTTTTGGGGGTGGGGTTTAGGTATAGACAGAAATAGAAATATTGTTATTTTCGCTAAGGCTTGGTTAAGAAGACATTATATTAAGTTATTATAAGCACAAATATATTTGTTAAATGTTAAACATAGGCTTATTTTCAAAGCTCAGAATGGCTAATGACTGGACTAATAAGAACGAATTTTAAAACATCTGTGGAACTAGTTGATGTGTAGGTAGATAGATTAGTTTTGGTTTTATAGTTTTTTATATTTTTAAGTCGGAATTGTTTCATACACTGGAGGTGGGGATAATGTATTTTTTTGAAGCAACAGCGGCCACATTACACTCGCTGTTGCTGGAGCCACTAACAGGCTTTTTAAAGGCACCAAAAATCAATGCATTGCATTTGGAAGCAAAATTTTTCCACACTTTATAAATGACTGTCTGTGTCAGCTATTCCATAATCCTTGACAAACTGGCAAGCCGCCTCGCCTCGTTAGTGTAGACCGCAGTGTTACTTACAGCCAATCAAAAACAGGAAAGGTTTTGCGTTGTGATTAGTCTGGGCTTTTTAAATCCCTTCTTCAAACTTTTCAACAAAGAGCCCACCTCAGACTGTTTTTATCAAATTACAAATTCTGCTAAAGAAAACATATTTGTATTTTGCTATATTTACCAAATTTCGATTGGGTGGGCAAGGCAGACTTTAGTGGGGCTCAGCCCACCCCAGCTTATGCACGGAGCCGGCCCTACTTCAAACTCAAATGCTGGTATGAAAGGTAAGCAAAGGAACCTTAAGGGTGGAAATTTAACAAAAAGGTTGTGCTGCAAACTATTCCCTCACTAGGTAAATGTGGTTGAAGGCTACATTGTCCCAAATGATGACTCTTAATGATGAGTCCTTAACAGCCCTCTCTCTTCAGGTGGAACCAGACCTGTAGTCAGTGCATCATGAAATATAATAAGACATTTTGTATTGTATGGGCAGGTAAGTTGTTATGTGGCAAAGGGCACCATTATTGGAGAATGATATCACATGGTGATATTGGCACACCCCTCTGACCTGCCACTGTAACAGTGACCCTCTGCCCAGTATATCCTTACTTTACAGAGGTTGAAACCGGCTTTATCCACAAATAAATTCTTGATATGCCCCTTCAGCCTCAATCTTTATTATTTTTAGTAAATCTATAATTATTAAGTAAATTATTTTAGTCGCATTTACAGGAACTGTATAGTAAAACAAGGTATTACAATAATAAATCTGTACCTGCTCATGGAATCTTGCCTCCTTTATGATGTCAGTGTTTTTTAAAACGTAACTTTTTACAGCTGAATTCTGATCATGGTTTCATTTAAGGACTTAAAGAATACTTGCAAAACTCACACTGTTAAGATTTCAAGAAGTCTGATTTCATCGCTTGCCACAGATACATTGCAAATTCAGCAGTGTTAAATTCCTAGTGTTTCTGAGTAGTGTTGTTAGATTTTGAGAAATGAACACCATCACAGTTAGAAGCCGATCTGCTTTAGTGTATTTGTGCAGAGCTGTCACTGAAGAATATTTTCAGACGCCATTTTCCCTGGTTTCCCGAGTTTCAGAAATAGCTGCTGGTAAGTCAAGGTCAATGTAACTAAACATTTGCAGTTTATAGACCTTCTGTATGGAAATACAATTGTACTGTTAGTTTAATTACATAAGATAAAGGAACATTTTCAGTGTTTCGCTGATCATTTGTCATTGTTTTTGTTAAATAATGTTCTAAATAATGTTAAAATACCCTTTAAAGGTTTACCATTCAGAATATCTCTAAACAGTATGGATTAGACTTAAAAAGTAATGCATATGTGATAGCTACATTTTCAGTAATATTTGTCTGTGTTCCCAGAACATAATAGGATTTGTAAGCATAAAATTACTGTCCATGTTGCTGTAAATAAAGGGTACAACTTGACTGGTATATTGCAAGTCGTCTGAAGTGACATGAACCAATTTAGTTCAAACTTCAGCGTATGTTAAAACATTTTCATAAGAAATGTCAAAACAATGTTAAATGCCACACAATTTCTTATTTCAGAAGTCCGAATGAGTTGTGTGAATTAATATAATGCTTTTATCAGCTTCGGATTTTAAAGTGTTAGTGACTGTTGATTTTCTTTCTGTTTTAGTTTTAAAGAGATCCTTGTGTTTTGAATATGAATGACATGAGGTTGATAAGTCTTTATTTCGGCTGAATTCTTCCTTAAATAATGTATTGCTCCTTGCTTTACACTTTTTATTTTTGGTCTGTGAATCTTTCAATGTCTTTAATTCTTCAAACATGTGCTAGACTTCTGGAAAGTTGGACATCATACAAACCCAAATTGATAAAGAAGACATCAATGCTTGCATCCGTGCATCTGGAACAGCTTTCAAAATTGGCCAGAGAGGAGCAAGGGGAATTATATGAAGACAGCTTGAAAAGTAATCCGCACATTTATTTTTATTATTATATTTTGTGCTGTTAGTTGATTGAATTTGTATGACATACCTAATGAATGTAATCTGTTGAACGTTTTGTTTCAGTAGTTAATTTACTTATGCTGTTGCACATCCTATCACCTCAACCAGACTTACAGATGGCGTTTTATACCTTTATGAATCCGTACATACTCTAAACTCTGAACTGAATATATTCATGTTGAATAAGTATTTTATTGCAATACTTTTTCATGTTTCCTTCAGTTATGCTATAGTCTTGAAGAGCACTTGGATGCAGCTGAACATCGGCAGATTATTTTCTTGCCTCAACAGACAAGCTATCAGCAGCTTCTACATCGTCATGGATAAATAAAACTTATTTTTCTTTGTTTTGAAACTACTAAAACTAAGGCAGTTTTTATTGAGCAAATGTACTCATTTCAGGTTCAAGAACTTAATCAATTTTTTACTGTGAATTTCAGCACCCAAAACCTTTTGACCTTCAGCTCAAACCTAAAGTTGTAGCAATAAGGCAGGCGATTGCCTGGGGCCTCACTTTATGAGGGGCCGCCAAAATTATCTGCCAAGCAGAAAAAAGCAAAAAAAGAAGAAAAAAAGGGAAACATGACAGCAGTAAGTGATAGAGATAATATTGACTTAAGGACAATCTTTTAGATTTTAGAAGTTACGTTTCCGCGTATTTAGAACATTCCTTATTTGTGCCTCGAAATGGATTAAACAATAAACATTTAAGCTATTTCTTCAAAATCTGGTCATGAGGCTATTTCACATTAATATCTGACTAAAAAAGGCAAAAGAATATTGAAATTAAGTCACTGTCTGGTTTGTGACCAAACAAAGCAACAAAAAGAAGAGTTTCGGGTCCCAGCACTCTATTAAAGAATACAAAAGAGAGAACTGCACACTGTTATTCTTCCTTTGTTTAGAAAAGATTCAAAGTGGCAACATTTTATTCAAAGACCTTCGCTAGACACACATACTTATAAAAATAAGCATAAAAACGCAGCAGCCTAGTAAGTACTCAAATTCAAACAGAGTTCCAATTAGTTACACCTTTTAGCAATAAAGATCAAACACTTTGGCTCTACATAATATAGCATACTACATAATATAGCATACTACTTAAGGATGTACAACATTTAAGCAAGTACTTATTTCCCAACCGTTATACAAGTAAGTTCGTATGCTATGGTTACGGGTAGCAGAAAAAAAAATTCAGTGTGGAAACTTTTTGCGTACGATATTTTGCATATTAAAAATTTAGACATACTATTTACCATGTGTACCCAGTTTTATCTACTGTATAGTAGAAAAATATGCGATTTTAAATGGGGTCGTTTGTAAAACTACCCCCAGGTGGCAAAAAGGGACAGGGTTCAAAATGACTAGAACCATGACATTTTAATTAAAAAGTACATCCAGCACTTGAGCACTAATTTAGTCCAAACTGTCATCCGTCCTCATCCTTTTGGACCTTTCAGCTGCATTCGACACGGTCAACCACAAGATCCTGCTGTCCACTCTCAGGAGTCTCAGTATTTACTGCTATTACTGATTTTTACTTGGAAGGCCGTTTATATCAGGTATCATGGAAAAGATTTTCACATAAGACTTCACTGCTGCGCTTCCTTCACTTGCTCCCAGTAGCTGCACAGATCAGATTCAAAACACTGATGCTTGCATACAAAGCCAAAAACGGAGCCCCCACCGAAAGCACCGCCCAACCTTAGATCCTGCTCAAATTGACCCACCATCTCCTAGGACACAAGGTAAGTCTGCCTCAAGACTTTTCTCTGTTCTGGCACCAAGATGGTGGAATGAACTTGCCATCAATGTTAGAACAGCAAAGTCACTGGCTGTCTCCAAGAGACAATGGAAAACCCCCCTCTTTCTTAAATACTTAGCATTTGACAAAAAACTAAAAATCCATGCTGCTCTTTCAACAGTTTTTCTGGTTGTTACACTTTGATTTGTAAATTATTGTACCAGTATTGAGCTGTTCAATTATGTGACTCAAAGCACTTTTCTGCACCGCTCTGAACAAGACCGTCTGATGTAAATGTAAATGTTTATTAAGGCAAAGGGGTACAATCCTAAAATGAGCATTCATTTAATAAGCGATAAGAGATATTATACATTTAATACTTATTTAACAAAATATAATGTACATTTTCTTCACATAAACATTATATTTCATCAAAAAAATATTAAATGTATAATATCACCTAATCTATCTGGATAACTGCATCCTTCAATAGTTAGACTTATAAAAAGGATATATAAAGCCCTTCAGAGGGTTGTAAAAACTGCCTAACGAATCATCGGCACTCTGCTACCCACCTTGGAGAACATTCACAAGAAAGGCTGTCTGCCGCACTAACAGGCCGAAAAATAGCTTTGTTCCTGTGGCTGTTTTTGCGCTAAACAGTTGATTTACAGTGTTAACAATCACTACTGCATTGCCACTTTCTGTCCTTTGCACTACTTTATCATTATAGATCTTTCCACCATCCATAACTATCTATTCTTACACTTCTGTATATTCCATCCATATTTACTCTTTATTTTCTGTACTGTATCACACAAACACTCGTATATGTATATATCCATTATGTCATTCCTGGCACAGCTATAACTGTATCATACTATATATACACCCTTATTTATAGATACAATATATTACATACCACTGCACCTTCTGTACATTATTCATTCTCACCTCTGTAATTATCAACCTCATACCCTTATTTATTACCCTGCTATTTATTGTAAATAGGCCACTTATGCACTTCTGGTTAGATGCTAACTGCATTTCATTGGCTCTGTACATGTACCTTACACAATGACAATAAAGTTGAATCTAATCTAATCTAATCTAAAAACTAAAAAACTAAATTACAAAATATTTTTAATCAATAATAATAAAGATGGCAGTATACCTAAATTTAGAAATTTAGAAAAATTTAGAATCTGTTCACAATGGTAAAATAAAAGATGGTTTATTGTAATGTCCATTGGTATCACTCTTTCACAAGGTGTAACAGGTTTTCTGTTAAGATTTATCACCACTAGCACATCGTGTTATCGTGGCCCAGAGGGGTGTGATAGTTATTTTTTCTGAATAAAGGCGCTTAAAAGCACTTTGATTGTTTTAAACAGCACCTTTCACCGACTCAACTACTGCTGATGGAAGGGCATGTGCTCTAATTGCAAGTGCTTGCTGCAATAAAAGGACATCTAGCAAATAACAGTGTTTATGTTTTTTTTTAACCAGTTTAATAGGCAAACTTAAAAAAAAAATAGGATGAACCCTGTGTGTAAATGATAAGACTGCTTAAAGGTATCATTGCAATATCACTAGTTAAAGCAAATGATATACAATTCTATATTTAAGTATTTCTAATCTGTGATGAAGGTTCATGGCAAGTGAGCCACAAGAGAAATGACGTGCATGTCGCACAATCCGCTTTCTTTCTTACTACCATGCTCTTTTTCTGCACTTATGTGCACTCTGCTCTCTTATAAAGCAGGCACAAGGGATGTTTCATGTGTACTAAAGAGGTCCATTACACAGGGGTCATTAGACCTGAAACAGAGCATGGCAGGACTTCAACTCTGCCTGAGTTATGGCCTGGCTGTGTGCGTACATGCATGTATTTAGACTTGTGATCAATTTTCTATTGTGTAAGTCGATCTCTTGTTTGCTCTTAACATGAACTGAAATTAAAAGCTCGCTGTCTCGGATATATTTTTACTGTTTTACTGAAATCTTTACTCCTTTTAAGTTATATATGTTGGTTAGGTTCAAACAGCAGAATGAATGTAAAAAGGCAGCAGTGGTATCTGTAGTATTATTTGAATACAGCTAGTTGTGCTGTAAAATGCAATTACTATACTATACTATACTAATTTTAAAAAATAATTTTATTGCAATTAAATATAATAACGAATGCTACCAATGTACAAGGTAATTTTATTGATAAATTGATACTTTCCTGATAAATAATTGACAGATAGTAACTTTGTAGATTTTCAGGCATTTGTTTTTACCCGTGTTCAAAGTATTCTAAAGGAATTTAATGTAAAACTTTTTCTGTTATAAAACCATTTCTATATAACTCAAGTAAAAATTGAAATGTAGGTCAAAATCAAAGTATCTCTAAGTATCTAGAAACACTTTTAATGGACTAAAAAATGTATTTGTTACTGTTCAGGTCAAGATGACAGTTTTGGTGGATATTTCTTTCTCTAATAAATAAATAATTTACACTTTTATTGTGATTTTTTAATAACCAGTCATTATTTTTAAGCAAGATGCACAGAGATTTTTTAAATTAGGTAAAATCCTACAGAATAGTTCTCATGACAAAGGTATACTTCTCAGTTGTATTTGTATTGGGCTGTATTGGTTATTTATTGATTAATTGCAATCTAACTAAGCTGTGTTACGTCAAGTCATGGTTACTCACATTAACAGCTCATAAAATATTTAGATACTCTTGGCGGAGCCTCTCAAATGCTCTCTGACAAAAAGGAGTCCTCTTTTGAATACTAGTTGGATCATCACGCACCACTGTGTAGAATATTAAAATTTAGACATCACATTTACTGAGCTACAAGAAAGAGATTTTCAGACTTTACTTATTATAAATGTGTAATAACAGTCTAATTGTATAATTAGGGCTATTTTGGGGGTGGGTGTTAAACATTTGGGTGATTTTAATACCTCTTCTCTTGTCTGACGATTTATGGTAAAGTGTAAATCTTCTTTTGTGGAATTAACAGAATTTAAAGAGCAGTAATGCTGAATATGGGAAGGAAGTCATTTACCCTACAGCCAGATTATTCAATTCAGTTCAATCTTATTTTATTTCTAACGCGCTTTTTACAATGGTGATTGTCACAAAGCAGTTGTTCACAATCAAATAGATTATAAGATGCAAATGAATCACAAATTAGTTTGTCCATGATGAGCAAGCCGAAGGCGGCAGTGGCAAGGAAAAACCCCCTGGGACGGAATAGGAAAAAACCTTGAGAGAAACCAGACGCAATAGAGAACCCATTCTCATTTGGGTGAAAAACAGATATCAGATAAAGGCAGGTCACACAGAAGGGTCTGACAGGTCTGGAGAGGAGATGGGGTCTGGATTACTGGCACCTCAGTGGCAAATGTAGCTCGACAGTGAGAGAAAGAGGAAGAGAGAGAGAGGCAAGAAAGAAAGACAAAAAAGAAGGAAAACAGTTAAGTAACATCGTATTCACAGTGTATGGAGTGATTGTGTATTTAATGTAGAGTGAAGCATGTATTCCGGCAAGGCTAACTAGGACAGCGTAACTAAAAGGAGACATGAGAGCTCCCTGATATGTTAGGAATACAGCCGCTCTCATCATTAACACCGTGATCAATAAGAGTGCAGAGGACAGCATCTAAACATACCAGATCACTATAATACTCAGCATCCATCAGTCCCCCAGATCTACTTCTTTATCTAAGGCGAACCTATACAAAATGCGTTCTTTACGAACGCTTTGTTTTAAAGAGCGTGTGTGATCATTATACCAGGGAGCGAGTTTCATATCTTCAATTATTTTTCTTTCAACTGGAGCTACGTTATCTAACAGATAACGGAATGCGGCATCTAAATATTTAGTCGCCTGCTTAAGTTCTGTTGGGTCAGATTGTGATCCAATCATAAAGGATAATTCTGGAACATAACTGATAAAGCTCTGGGCAGTACTAAATGTGAGTGTAGCGCTGTGTGTACATTATTAATATGACACATTTTAAATAAAATAAGATTGTGATCAGAAATAATTTTGCGCTGATTACCAGATTATCAGTCTGTTTATTCACGTGTAAATATTAGATTGAATCTAGTCATAATAAATGTTTTTTGCTCATTAATAACATGCATGTTTGTTCCGTTTGTATGTGTGTATTTGTGTGGGTTGTGTGTGTGGAAGAGGGTGGTACTAAAGAGAGGGAGGATACTAAATTCTGACTCTAGCTTGTGCATGCTAGTTAGCAGCTATGGCAATTAAAAAAGCATGCTTAAATATGTTTTCATTGGAGTATTCAGATTGGACAACCTGTTGTTCCTGTGCTACAGTTGTACACTTCAACCCAGACACGGTGCAACTAGTAGAAAAAGTAAGCGAGTGAAATAATATTAAACTGTAGATATGTGCATGTTATTAAATGACTTACTTGGAAAAACTCTACATACAATACTCAGAACTATTTATGTATAATACAGAGTTAAACAAAATATCTCTTAATATAACAAACTCTGTATGCAGTCAAAAGTGACATAGGGAGACATAGTGGGGGTAATAAAAGGAGAAGCACATAGAGATCAGTCACAGTCTGCTGTAAATATGTGATAAATGATCAAGTACAATGCATAGACAGTTCTAGTGGTTTTATTAATAATTAGCTAACATTAAACCACAGTTCAACCAGTGGATTAAGTCGGTGTGTGTCGGATTCTTTTCCGCATTGTCCAAAGTGTCTAAATGTCAAAATGTGTGTGTGTGTGTGTGTTTTTAAATCATTCTAAGAACTAAGTGTAAAATTAAGATCTTTGTAGGTTTCTAAAAAAGGTTCTAACACTATTGTTGTGCCCTCATATTGCCAATAAATGCTGCTATTTACCTTAGACCTTCTGTCAATAGGCAGAAGGGATGGCTATGCAAGACATTTTAGCTCTAGCCATGGGTTTCTGTCGGTCTATCTCTCTCTTTCATTCTCAGACTCACTGCTTTGACATTTGAGAATGATTTCCCCAGAAAGCCCTGTAGCTGTAAAAATCTATTCCCTTTTAGTCGTTTTATAGCCGTAAAACAGGGTTATCACAGGGTTAGGGTTGTTCACCACTATAAACAACTAATAGATTTGCCAGTGGATTTCTTTGATTTACTACAAACATCCTCCCACCACTGCAGATAAACCTGTGAGATAAACCTGTACTAAAACACTTCACAAATCTAAACAACTACCACTAAACTAAAGTGATTTTCTTTTTTGATTTTAAACTAAGTTCATGTCAAGGTGAGGTTATTGTACATGCAGCATAACACAAAAAATATCTTGATTTTAGTTTATTGAGTTTGGATGCTCCATTTTTTTCTCAGAGGTTTCTTCTGGGTACTTCCCTCAGTCACAAGATGTCCATTGTAGGTTGACTGGCATGTCTGTAGTATGTAAATGGGTGTTTGTGATTTAATGTAGACTAACATCCAATACAGTGTGTCCCCTCCCATTTGCCTCAAGTCCTCTTGGATAGTTTTCAGGCTTTTTAGGACCCTGTGTAAGCTAAGCAGTACCAAAATGATTGTAGTTAAAAATGAAAAGCAATGGAAAAATAATAAATGCTAATATTAACTTTGATAAAACCCCAGATGGGATACCAGCATCTCACACATTCACTCAATGATCAATAAATCCCTATGTATACTGTATATACAATACTTATGTCTATACCAGTGGAGGCTAGTTTTAGATATTAAATGCCTTCCTATAAAGTTCAGCAAGAAAAATAGCCTGGAGTTTATTTTAAACCAACACATTTGTTCTTTCTGTCTGGCTGTGATTGGTCATGTGAATAGATTTTGTACAGACAGGAAAGAGGAAGATGGAGTGGAGTAGAGAAGAAGAAAAGGGAAAGTGTGATGTAGAAAGATGCTCTGTGTTTTTTTACTTGGCCCGGAGACAGGGGCAAAACAGTGTGATTTATTTCTGTCTGAGTGTGCCCTACTTGATCTGTGAGTTTGTGTGAGCTATACTGTCTGACAAAGTCTAAGCGGGGAAAAATATAGAGTAAAAGTATAGTCAGAATTTAAATGTACTATTTAGAATAATATTTGAGTAAAGGTTTTAATAAGGTATTTATTGAATGTAAGCAGAAAAAAATCTATACAAATTTAAATATTTAATTCAAAAGTACAAGTAAATCAAAATCACCTTAATCGCTGAGCTACCAATTCCCTACATCTAAATAACATCTAATGTTAGTCACATTTAAACAATTTAAATAACTTTTAGAAAATTATATTTTAAAAAAATCTCAAAAAATGTATTGGTGCAGGAGTATGTTTTATTTAGTATTTTTATTTATGTAACAGAAATATAAAAACTCAAGTAAAGTACAGATTCTTCCAAAAATACTGTAGCAAAGTGTTATTACTTTGTTACATTACACTTTTGTATCTAACTACTTATAGTTTTAGTTAAAACTACTATACAAACACAGCCAGAATATTTCACAAAACCTTATTGGTGTTAATTCCAACTAGAATCTATCACTTCAGTTTCAGTTTCTTTTTCACTTATGTATTTCGACCCGATATATCAGTACACCATTATCTTATCTGATATGAAATTGGCCAGGAAACTCTTGGCTTTTTTTAGGAAGACATTTTTCCTCTTCTGGCATTACACAGGCCTTTAAATTATCAATCCTAATGAAAAAGAACTTACAGGACAGAAATGGGTTCAATGTCACCAATTACTTTGAGGAAAGAAACATTTGTGTTTACTACAACTAACTTAACTGTATTTTTTCATAGAAATTAAATATATATGTTGGCTAGTTGTCAGTTTAAAACTAGATTAAAGATCCATCTTGTTAACCTGTTTTACACATAACACATACACATTTTCATTATCCAAATCCGTTAAAGAATTGTTAGGCTGCATTTTTTAGGTCAAACCAGAACCAGGAACACTTTCAGTAACACACAATGTATTTGTCTATTGTAAGTAGAATGACATATATAATAACATAAGTTTGCTTCTTTTGTATTCTTAGCTCATCGTCACCAACAGATCCAGTCTGTATCCAGCCCAGTTGGTAGATCAGCACATAAACAATAAGCCCCAAAAGCAGTCTTTCATTGATGACCTTCTGGAGAACTAGACAAGACCAAGGAAACTTTGCTACAGCATTAAATAACATGCTGGTTTGACTGGTCAGTGGAGAACTGACCCCTTGACTGAGCCTGTATTTTCTCAAGGTTTATTTTCCTCCATACTGCCACCGATGGAGTCCTGGTTCCTTGCCACTGTCGCTTGCTTAGTTGGGGACTATTAATTTACAGATATTAATTAAACTGAACTGGGTGTTTTTAGTGAGTGTTTAATGTATTATTCGATGTTTACGGTGTTATTTGATTCTCTAAAGCTGCTTTGACACAATCTCTATTGTTAAACAGTGCTATATAAATAAATAATAATAATATTCAACTTCATTGTGCAAGGTACGTGTACAGAGCCAATGAAATGCATTTTTCGCATATCCCATCTTAGTAAGTTGGGGTCAGAGCGCAGGGTCAGCTATGATACAGCGCCCCTGGAGCAGGAAGGGTTAAGGGTCTTGCTCAAGGACCCAACAGTGGTTGACTTGCCGGAGGTGGGGCTTGAACCCTGTTTCTGGTCTTCAGATCAGCAACTTAGCACCTTAACCATTTGAGCCACCCTGCCCCTTTTACCATTTAAAGGTGACTTGACTAGTGAAATAGGTAGAAACAGTAGTAAAATACTAATGAAACATTACAAATGTAAGTGATTATTCATAAACCACCACTGTTTGACTGTGTGATATGACATACTAAACATCAAAATAGACACAAATAGACACAAAATTCAGTTTTTGGCTAAAATGATTTGTTTGATTTATTCAACTTTACCAATAAGTTGTATACGCCACACGATTGTCAAAAGTGAGATGCCCAATGACATTTTGAGAAAGGTATCATGGCTCATTCTAGACAGATGGCATAAGACATTAACAATCAACTAAACAGCCTTAAGGTAGAAGAAGCCATGCTAAACTTATGGAGAATGTTCAAGGTACAAGGTGGTTGACTGTACCTCAAGGATTTTGACTGTGTGATAAGGGTGAAGACGAACTTGGAACAGATTCCATATGGTGAAGTTTATAAAGAAAAATAGCAGAGATACACAACCCAAAACAAGAGGCAAAAATTGGAAACAAGGTCATAGGCAAAAGATCTAAACACATGAAAAACAAACGGGTAATCCAAAAGGGCAATAGTCCATACATGTCATATCAAAGAAACTGAGAATAATGCTTGGTAATGCTAAACAAACAAACAATATTTGGTGACTAGGTGTGTGTGCTGGAAGTAACACACACCTGTATCATAAACCGGAAATAAAACGGAAGTGAGTCAGTATTCAGGTGAGAGCTCCCTCTGGTGGCATGGCTTTATTAGAACCACTGCAGGGGCCCTGAGCAAGGCCGGCAAACCCCTTGACTGATCAGTTGGATAGAAAAAAAGACATCAATGTTAGTCGCTTTGGATAAAGGGCATCTGTTAAATGGCAAAAAAATCTTAAAGCCATCTATGACACACAAGAAGTGTTTACACGGATAAAAACTGAAGTTGGGATTTAAAATCTATTTTATAATCTAATCTTATAATCAAATTCCATCTTCACTATCCTATTGGTATACATTTTACAAACATCGGGGAAATCTCTGTGCAAAGATTTCAAATGTTTATCTCAATTCTATGATGGAAATGGCTGTGAAAATTGTTGCACATTCTGAACACAAGTACCGCTTGAAGGGGTGGAATGTGCATGCAAAGTCATACCGCTTCACTGCAGTGTCAGATGGTGGAGCAGTGGGAAAGTGTCTGAGAGGTTTTCGTACTAAACTGATGCAATCAAACTGGTTCTTGTTAAGAAATTCACTAGCTCAACACAGAAGGCTGAAAAATGTATGTTTTTTACAGTACATCTAAAATATGTTTGACTTGGAACTTCACTACTTCAAAACATGTGGGTTTAGCTTGTTTTTCAGTCAACACTGCATACATTACCATGCACAATTACAAACCTTTCTAAAAGGAACACCAGCTCATTTATGTAGTTCCCCAATGATCCAATCATGTGGCAGCAGTGCAGTTTAGAGAGCGGATACAGGTCAAATAAAATCAGGTGTAATCTCAGTAACTATTAGTATTTCAGACTGTTACAACATTGTTGATCATCTGGGATTTTTACACATTCACCTGTCAGCTAAACAGTATAATGTATCAAAACGGTAGCATTCCAGAGGCAGGCAGTGATGTAGGGATGTCCAAGGTTTTTCAATTTTTAATCATCAATCTTCTGCAGTTTCTGCTCCAGTTTCTTATATTATTTGTTCTCGGCTGGCAGGACTTTCAGCCGTCTGTGTTTTACTAATGTTAAATCTTCTCTAAGCTCTGTCATCAAGCAGCGGCGGTTAAATCAGAAACTATAATGAACACTGTTGACCTTTTGCGAACATCATTACAGTGCAAATACTGGGTGAAACATGTTATATGACACATAATGAACAGTGCAGTATGTGTGTTATTATATCCACGCATAAATACTGCCATAAAATATTTGTTTTCTGTCAGCTTTGGAATCCCTTCAGTTTTGCATTCTAGGGTCAAAATAAGGATAATAATAATCTTCACTGGCCTGATAGTGAAATATTCAAAAGCATCAACTTAAGAATAGTGACATTACAAATAAAAAACATGTTGCTGTTTAGAACACCTTGTATATTTACCTTGGTAAAACAGACAAAAAGGGTATTGCAGGTGTGAAATGTTGTATTTTAAAGTTATATATTTTGGGGCATTTGACTTTATTAAATTGACAGGACAGAGATGTAATAAGAGAGAAAGAGAGCGAAGGGGATGGGACCGAAGGGGACCCGAGACAGGGTCGAACCCGGGTCTCCTGAGCGCATGTAAGTGCCCACCTCTGCATTCTAAACATTTTGGCCTCTAGTGCACTTCACGACCATTTATCTATTGTTGAGTTTTAGTATTTTGCTTTGACTGACTCTCTATTCTCCAGACAGAGCACATAGTAATGAAAAATAAGGCTTACAAGGCCGCAACAGAAATTTATTGATGCACTTTTATTATGCAATTTCTGAACCAATTAGAGCTGCTGATCAGAGACGGAGTGTTTTTGTGCATAGTGAAGGAGAGAAGAATAAACGAGAAAGAATTGCATGGAAAGAGTGTGACCGCAATCATGCTAACATTGGCAGATGGTTTATAAAGCATAGAAAACGATTTCATTAGTTAATGATTACCAATTCCCTAGTCAGTGCTGTTTCTAGGACTAACTATAAAGAGTAACAATTGTAATAATCCCTAACTTAAAAAAATTGATAAAACCTTTTTCTTTTAATATGGAAAATTAACTAACAGATTTTTTCGACTGCAAAGGCAACAGAGGTGCATGCTTCCCTGGTACCCGGTAACCAGCATAACACCTGCTTTATACCATTTGCATTGATTGTTAATAAAGGCACCTGTCTTAAATCCTGTCTCTAGATTGGTTATGTGTTACAAGAGAACTGAGGGATTTGTTAACAAATGATATAGTGAAATATAAGAGGTTTCTCCAGTAATTTTTTGGATAATAAATATTTTTTAAAGAATTGTATTTTTTTTTATTATTCCCACATACCGCATCTATTATACAAGTATAAATTATTATTAATGTCAAAATGACACCTAGAAGACAGAAAAAGGTATTCCACAGTCATATAAAGACTCTTTTTTTAAAATGATCCTGCAATATATAGCCAAATAACTGTGGAAATTGTAGCTACTACAATTTTACGCTGCTATTTTTTACATTTATTTCTTAAGCTTTCTTCAATAACAGAGCCATGAACGGTGTGTTGTTTTGTATTTCAGTTCTATAAAGTTGATAATATGAAGTAAGTCATTTGTGTGAGTTAGACACATTTACATTATATAAAAATAGATCTGTCTTAAAATGTTCTAGTGTTTTAGCTGTCAAGCGAACATCGTGTCATAAACAAATAACAATTATCCTTCCAATTTCTTATACTTTTTATTGTTTAAAAACCTAGCTAGGTGCTGCCAACTGTTCTTACTTAGTGCAACCTTTTCTTTTTGTTCTTTAAGTTTCATCATTTTGGAGTTTTCCTGCAAGCCAGCTCTTCATATAAAGCTAACCTGAGTTATTGAGTTTAGTTTCTATGACACTAAGGAGAGAACATTAATAGGGGTGACATGGTGATGCAATGCGTAAGACTGATGACCTTTTTTCAGAGACTCTGGTTAGACTTCAACTGCTAACTGAAAGGAACTATGACTGATTAGTATGACAGAAATGGAGCCCATTCCTTGACAGGTGAATTCTTAGCTGCCACACCTTATGTTACTGTACTAAATAGTTTAGCAAAGGTGTAATTACTATGTTTTTGCTCTGTTTAGTTCATAGTGAGTCGTTTGACACACTCTCAAGCGCTTATTTATTGAGTTTTCACTTACAGGAATCATTGTGGGAAAGTATTTAATGTTTTTATGCCGATTGTAACAGATTTTTCTTAATAATTTTAGTCAGTGTGATCAGATTAGATTAGATTAGATTAGATAAAATGCACGGTACATGTATCTAACTGTGCATTGTGTAAAGTAGATGTAGAAAGCCAATGAAATGCAGTTAGCATCTAACCAGAAGTGCATAAGTGGCCTATTTACAATAAATAGCAGGGTAATAAATAAGAGTATGAGGTTGATAATTACAGAGGTGAGAGTGAATAATGTACAGAAGGTGCAGTGGTATGTAATATATGGTATCTATAAATAAGGGTGTATATATAGTATGATACAGTTATAGCTGTGCCAGGAATGACATAATGGATATATACATATACGAGTGCTTGTGTGATACAGTACAGAAAATACAGAGTAAATATGGATGGAATATACAGAAGTGTAAGAATAGATAGTTATGGATGGTGGAAAGATCCATAATGATAAAGTAGTGCAAAGGACAGAAAGTGGCAATGCAGTAGTGATTGTTAACACTGTGTAATCAGCTGTTCAGCACAAAAAAAAACACAGGAAAAAAGCTATTTTTCAGTCTATTAGTGCGGCTTTGAAGCATCGGTACCGTCTGCCCGATGGAAGAAGAGTAAACATTCCGTGGTTGGGGTGAGAGGGAACTTTGATTATGCCCCTTGCCCTTTGCAGGCAGTGTTCCTTGTGAATGTTCTCCAAGGTGGGTAGCTGAGTGCCAATGATTCGTTGGGCAGTTTTCACTACCCTCTGAAGGGCTTTACGGTCCAAAACAGTGCAGCTGCTGTACCAGAAAATGTAGTTTGTGAGGATGCTATCAATAGTACAGCGGTAATAGTACAGAACTTTTTCTCCTCAGAAAATATGAGAGCTGTTGTGCCTTTCTGATCAGGATAGAAGAGTTCAGAGATCAGGTGAGATCCTCAGAGATGTCGATTCCAAGGAACTTAAAGCTGAAAGCCGGATACACGCTCAACAACAGCTCTGCTGATGTGAATTGAAGGATGAGTGTGATTCCCATCTCATCTAAAACTAATAATAATTTCTAATAGTTCCTAATAATGTCTAGGCTAGCATTTAGTTCCACCACAAACAGGATCAGACCTCTGACATAATATTCTTTGACTGCCTATGTCAACTTAAGTTGAAATTATTGCAGAGAGCTGCACAATGTTGTTGCTTCCCTGATGGCGAGTGCATATATTGCTGAATGTGATTTGATTGTATTAGATTACCTGCTGTGATGAGACTTAATCATGCGTAAGATAGATAGATAGATAGATAGATAGATAGATAGATAGATAGATAGAAAAAGAAGCTATTTTTTTAAGATTGGCCCAGACCAACTAGCATTTGACCCCAAGCACTACCAGTGCACATTACTGAGCCTTGTTTATTCTTCTTTCTTGTACTTTTGGTAGGTACTAATCATTACATATCAAGATCACTCTACAAGACCTGCTGTTTAGGAGATGCTCTGACCAAGTCCTCTTACCAGCACAATTTGGCCAACTTGTCAAAATCACTCGGATGCACTTGCCTATTTTCCTGCATCTAACACATCAACCCTGACTGTTCAGTTTCTGCACTATAATTCACCTCACATCAAAATCGATTGTTACAAGAAAATTGATGTTATTTATATCCTTTTTTCTTGCTATTGTCTAAAAAATTTAACCAGTTGCCTGAATGAAATAATAACTTAATGAAATAATATAACATTGGAAATTAATTGAAAATTAATTAGATCAAAAATATATTTATACAAAATAAATCTCTGGTTTTCAGTTATTGTGGTGTTCATTTTGATCTGAATCGTCTAAGACCTACATTTTAATCCTAATTCACTGCGACTAAAACCATATTCACGGAAGATATTTTTGGTATGGAATGCCTTTATTTAATAATGATAAAGATAAAGAGACTTTAATGTTAATTATGTTGTATATATATATATATATATATATATATATATATATATATATATATATAGATATACATATATATATAGATAGATAGATATATAAACAATAAATATATATATATATATATATATATATATATCTATATATATATATATATATATATACACAATATATACAGTGGAATATATATGCAGTGAGATAATAGTCATATTATTGTTTAAAATTAATATATGTTTCTTAAAAAATAATTAGTATTATTTATAGCATGATTATATATCACTTGATTTCATATCACATACACATGCATATAATTTCTATTCTTCTGTCAGGGAGCTTCTTTTATTATTTTGGTTTCCTTTTAAATAAAAGAAAGACAGAAATAGAAAATCAGTACTGACTCTGGAGAACACAGGAAGTATTTCTGCCTAAGATGGACTGTATCATCTGTTCTGCGCTGACCTGCCTACAAGATATAGGCACATGCCTTACCCAAAATAGCTGTGAAACATGAAGTGAAGGCAGCAATGATCTGTGAAAGTTTTTTGTGCTAAATTAATTTCTGTCTGTTTGTTGGAGATTTAAAGCATTCAGGTTCTTCCTTTAAAATTGGAATTACACAATGCTGACCAAATATTATTTAAAAGTTTATGTAATCCATCATCTGGTATCTATCACTTGTCAGCGTGTCAGCGAGTGCCTGATGCATCAGTTAAGTAGACATGACAGAAAATGAAATGAAAGTCATTCTATCAAGGCGTAACCAAAATTAGAAGGACAGAATGAAAAAGGTCACAGAGGTCACAAGCACAGAGGTCACAAGCACAGAGGTCACAAGGTGGGGCTACAGCAAAAGCCCAAGTAAAGCTTAAAGTCTTATTTGAATAATTAATGATTTAAAACTGACCTGGATTTTAATAACTATTTTGGATTATTTAAAGGTTTATTTGAATAATTAATGATCAGTTAATTTATTATTTAAAACTAATCTGGATTTCTTATTTAGTAGACTCACAAATGTTTAATCTCCAACTTTTCTACTCTTATATATATTTTAGTAATGTCATTTACCTTCGTGTCAGTGGTTACCAGCATATGCCGGTTATATGACACACATGATCTGTTTTTAACTTGCCTGCAGATGATACGGAACGCTCACAGCTCATACAGATATGTTTGGATATTGCGTGCATGCAAAAACGTTTACGCATGCGCAGATTGCAAAAACTGAATGAATGGATGAATGAATGAATGAATGAATGAATGAATGAATGAATGAATGAATGAATGAATGAATGTGCGGTGGTGAGGTTTTGCAAGCTCCACCTCACGCGCGCCCCCCGTCTGACACACAGGAATAACAGAGAGAAAGTGAGTGTGTGTGTGTGTGTGTGTGAGAGAGAGAGAGATAGAGAGAGAAAGAGAGAGAGGGGGAGGATAAGGCTGAGCACTAGCACCGGTACAGCAGCAGCCTCGACATCTCAGTGTTTCGGAGCTCCAGTACACACCATTCGACTCCGACTCCCAGGTTTAAAGCGATCGGCTCTCCGGAGGTCTTTGCCATCGTGCACCCACACCTTCTTCTTTCATTTCCTTTTATCCAGCTGTCTTGAATGTTACACTGAAAATGGCGATCTGCACTCAGTCTTCGAGTCTCTTCTGGTTGTTCTCTGTGCAAACGCTGTTGATTTTCTGTGTGTCCTGGCCCGGAACGGAGACGCTCCGCTTCCCGCAGCACTACACGTAAGTGAACTCGGTTCGCGGTTCTCGGGGCGGACAGGTGGCTTTAGCACCTGGAGCTCAAGACGCTTTATTTGATGTCGCACCGGACGCGACATAGGGATGGATGGATGTGTGTTTTTTTTTAGTGTGTGTATGTTAGTATAAACCCCGTTGTCCATTCTGGGCTTGATGTTTGTAGCTGTTTATTAATATCGTGTTTATGAGCGACACACACACACACACACACACACACACACACAGGTGGCCACCGTTATCTAGGAAGTCGCGCCTTTTAATTATTGATCAGATCGCCGTGTTTTTGCTGACATCTTAGCAAAGCTTGGCGATGGTGAGAAAGCATGACAGCCGTTCGGTGTATCAGCTACATGGTCCCTTTCACACACTAAAATAAGCAGTCTGCCTAAAATGTCCCCTTTACACTAAATCAACAGTGGTGTGTGTCCTGCACATGTCGGTGTCCTTGGCTTAAGTCAGCACCAGACTTTCAGCTGTGCGAGTCTGTCGTGTGTGTTATGTCAGCTGTTTCTCAACACAGGGAGTAAAAGTTCCTCTGACTGCTTTTATTAAGATTATCTCAAGCATCAAGTAGATTTTAAGATTTTTTCTTTTTTTCAAAAAGTAATTATTTATAATTGGATTTCGACCTGATCTATAATCATGTAATAAACTAGTTATTACATTATATTTGACTTATGCATTGTTTCATGCAGGATAACGCATATGTATAAATTTTATATGAAAGTACAGAACTAACCCTTGATTTAGTACACCACTTGCTGGCATGGACTTTGTTTAAATCAGTTTGCACTAATATAGACACTTCAGAAATAGACTGTAGGGGAAAGTGAGACTCTGGGTTTGAGTCGTGCAGGCTGTTGTGTCTGATCTGTGGAGGTTCTGGATTTATGCCTATGTGCGTTTGGTTTGTTACTCAGAGAGAAGCAAAGCCGTGTAAAGAATCTGGTAAATGATACGGTATTAATGAGGTGAATATGTAACAAAAGTGCAGATTTTTATTTTTTATTTTTAGTACCCATAGTACTGATAAGGTATAGGACGATATTAAAAATGACCCAGTTTTAATTACCATGAAAAATTAAAAGCTGACTGACAGAATAAGCGAATGCTGGGCCTGATACTGATATAAAAAGATGAATATATGAATATATGTAATATGCTTTACTACATGATATAATTAATATCATAATTCTAAATTGATTATCCAGAAACCAGATATAATTTTTAATATTTCTTTTTACCAGTGGGTGCAGGTGACTATAGCTCATTTATGTAAGTGAGCAAAATAAAGTAAACTGTGACATATTCTTCCCCAAAAATCTTTATACAGTGGGCTACCAGTAAAATACCAGTGCTAAAAATTTGGAACCAAAAATAATTCATGCCCTTTGACCTGATGATGTTTTGCTGAAGTGTATTTAATTGGTATTATCTAATTAATTACTAATATTTAACAACTGACTGCCAACAGATATTATAATTTGTGAAACATTTAAATATAATGATAGCCCAAATCAGTAAAATATCAATTTATTTTAAAAGGAAATGTATCAAATTTTACAAGAAGGGCATGATAATCAGAATATAGCAAATAAAAGACAATATCTAGAACTGACAGAGTTATAAGACAGTTAGCAATAAAAAACAGAAAAAAATCTGTTAAAAAATTGCTGATGATCTGGCAAAAGGTGACACAGGCCACTAACACCCTGGAAGAAACCCCTTCGAAAAGTTAGAAAAATCAAATAAAATGCCAGTTTGCTAAACCCTAATGTCTTACTCGTACTGTACAGCACAGTGGGGAAATGATATGGTATTGGGATGTATGGCAGCCAGTGGATTAGTAAACTACATGTCATTGATCTATGAACTCGGAAATGTATATAGGCATTCTCTATAGACAGATGCTGGCATCAGTCAGGAATCTTATGGGTCGTCATTATATTTTTCAGTATGATATGAGTACTAAACTGGCCACCACAATGTCTATGTCTAAATCTGATTGAACATCTCTGGGAGGTAAAGGAACGTTGCTGCCTGAATTAAGTGGCAAAAACCAAAAGGAACCTGCTGTAATGAGTCTGAGAAGATATTGAGGTTCAGGCTTGCATAAATCTGGTTGATAGCATTCCATGGAGACTCCAGGCTGTGATTGAGACTAAAGGTTGGCCTACCTATTATATCTATTGATAGTTGTGTAAATATTGTTATTCATACATACCTTTCTATCAAAGTTGTCTGACATTAACAAGATGAAAGTTCTTGTCATAGATTATCAATAGTTATAGCAAAAAACTTTCTTAATGTGAGAAATGCTATAGGTGTCTCAATACATTTTGGTTTGACTCTGTATACTGTATATATATACAGTATATAAATACAGGGTGTCCCTGTATGGTGTTTCCGTACAATAATTTTAATGAAAACCATTTTTCCAGATCCCCAGATCTCACCCCACTTGATTTTTATCTTTGGGAGCATTTGAAGGCCATGGTGTATCAGAAGAAGTTACAAAACATAAATCATCTTAAGAAACGCCATTACAAGCATAACCCCAGCTGTGCTTATACGTGTTCTTCAGCAGTGGAGGACACACATCAAAATGTGTTTTCAAAACAATGGTATTCATGTAGAGCAATAGTATATAAAAAAGGTTTTTTATAACAATACATATATAACAAATATATATATATATTTTTTTTTAATTCTTCCTATGTATGGAAACTAATGGGACACCCTGTATATATACACATTTGACAATTTGACAATTTTGCCTATTTGTTCTATTCCATAAGTAGGTAACCAATAACGTTAAAGTTTCTCTAAGAGAGGGATGATTCGACCTCGTTGTACAAACAACAGGTGTGTGTTTGAGTGTGTGTGTGTGTGTGCATGTGTGTATGTTTGTCCTTTTGCTCTACAAGGCATTTTCACAGCTCAAATGACACAGCTGTTTGATTGTTAGAATCCTCTCCTCCTAAACAAAGCTTGTTTCCATGGCAGGTATTTACATTATTGCCATTAAGCTTGCTGTGTTGGGTTAGATAGGAGCGTTATATAGAATCCACCTTAACAAAAGTGATCCCTGTTGTATTGTATAATAAAGTATTTTTAGAAATAGATATATAGGCTGCCTTTCCATAAATCTGCTCTCCTCATGGTTTCTCAAATGTACCCACTTTGGTCGGTTTATATGTGAAGAAACAGTCTGAACCTGCTGTTATTTTCTTCTTCATTGTAGCTTAGTGGCTAGTTAAAGTTTATAGTTTCTGAATTCTCTCCAATGTTTCCTTTAATTTAGCTGTATAGTTTGTTAGTGAGTAGTTTTTTTAATGTTACCTGGAAAGTTAGACATCATAATAATTTTTTTGTGAACCTGTAGAAGTTCATTAAAATCACACAGTCATGTCTAGACCTCAGGACCGATGACAGAAAATGTGGATACAATATCAGCTTTTATTGGCAAAAGGAGGGGTTTTTCTAACAAATTCCTATAAAACAGACCAGCGCAAAACCGTGGATTGTTTATTTAAGACGTAATTCAACAACTGCTTAATTTCTAAATCTTGAAAAACACATAAATTGAAAAAAATCCAATATTTAGCTGATATTAATTAGCACTCTACTTTACAATTGTATAAAAGACAGATTCGTTCATCCAAAAAGGAGGCATTGAGCTGACACACACACATGCCCACACAAGTCTGCAGACTTCAATTAATTAGATGTTCATTCCACAACTCCTGAAGTTTTTTCCAGTTTGTGTACTATATGCATCAGACCGTCAGCCGATGGTTTGTGGAAGTACATTTAGACCATTTAGGTCTAATTAATTAGGTCTCTGTAAATGTAGGCTATAACTATGTTGTAGTAACAATCTTCAGATATACTTATAACAGAATCATGTGTGTGATTTCTGTCCAAAGCAATAGATAACCTATTCACAAAACAAGATACATTTAAGTGTGTGTGTAGCCATGCATACACACTGAATCATGGCAATAAAAAAAACACTGTTATTTTTAATAAGCTCAAATAATGGACTAATCTAGACGGGATTTGATTGCACCCAATTAAAAACTAATGTGTCATGCCTGCTGTATCGAGGAATTACATCACTAGTATAAATCATGCCATACTGAGCATAAGAGAAAGATAACCTTAAACCCAAGCAACTATTAAAATGGGCTATTAAGGTATTTTCATGTGTATGATCATGCTGAGGATTTGTTTAAAAAGCTAACTCGTAAGGTTGATGTACTGTAGCAGCTTGATACCGTAGCGTACTCTAACAGGGCACATTACCCCCCCATACAAAAATTAGAACTGCCAATCCTTTCACAATACACGACTTTCTAAACTTTAGGATTCCTAACCATTTTACATTACATCGCTCAAATCACTGGTAATCAGTTGTTTGATGATGTAGACGATCCTTCACAAATGAAACTAACACACAAGACATAAACATGTGCTGGGAATTTGTCTTTGATGTAAAGCAGCCATTTGTTGAGAAAATTTTAAGAAACTGGTATAGTAAAAATAAGCATTGCTATGTGCGTATGTTTTTATTTGTGTTGTTCTAAACACTTGTTTAGAAGCAATATTATTGTCCTTACATTTCCCCCTCAGGCTTTTAATAAAGTAGAATAATACATTTGGTTTACAGATTTGTTGCACTTGAGATCAAAGCCCTCTCATTAGCGGTCTCTTGTAGCTAAACACGTTGAACCCTATGTATCCGGGCTGCACTTGTGTAGCGTGCACTAAGCTGCATTCGTAGTGTTTGGTAATCATAGACCTCTCCATGGTCCTGAAAGCAATTTTTAAAACAACTCGACAACAAACTCAACCTAACTCAGTTGTTCTTTAAAGGCAGTCTCCTTCTAATGAATATTGCTTATGCTGCTAATTTTCTTGGGTTGCCCTGGAAGCAGGTTAACAGCTTAACTCATAAATATTTGGCTTGAATCTCAGGTTTTCATGCACACAAGCTGGCTTTGTTCAAAGAAACCACAGCCCACCCTGTGCAATCATTGGCACTGTAGCATCGTAGCTAAAACTGTGTTGCTAAAGCATAGTCATCTAATTTTTACATGAACCTAAGCTTTTATTTTTGGGATTGCAATGTCCTGGATTTGCTGGTGGTTTTTCTGATTAAGCAGGGGATTAGAAACATTCTAAAGACGATGCATCAGCACATTATTGTTTGTCTGTGTGTATGTTTGCTAGTATTTAACTGGCTAAATTCTTAACATGGTGTGGCCAATTGAAATGGGGTCACATGTCCAAGATGCACTGAAGCCTTAACCCGAATCCCGACACTGTAAAGCTTTTTTGTGTGTTTACGCCAAAATAGAAAATGATGTAACCATCACAGGCTTTAGAGCATCTCCCTAGCTAGGCTGTCAATTATACACAGGTTAGTGTTTATAAAGAGACTGTTTGCGATAATTTCATTATATACTATAGTTCTTACATGTGATCTGATTATCGCAGTGCACTGGGATTGGCAGAAGAAGAAAAAACAAACAAAAAAAAGGATCGTTTTAGCTTTGAAACACAATGTAAGATATACCTCCATGAAATCTTCTCCCTGGCCCTCAGATAGACTGCAAGATAACTACCATGTTTAAGCCCCAGAAAAATACCAAGATGATCGAGAAAGTAATCCATGTGGCATCAGTGGTTCAACTGTAATGTTACGAAAAAAACCAAAAAAACCCTTCTACATTTTCATCATGATGCAGGCGTGTTGCGGCACTGTCGCTAACCCAGATCTGGCATGATGATGTTGTACAAGTATGCGTTTTGCCTTGTGCCCAGTTTACACTCGGAGAAAGACTCACGCTGTATAAAAGCTATGTGCATTTTAATAGTTTCTATACAGCGCGCATCTTTCTCTAAGTGTAAACAATGCAAGGCACATATGTGTACAACATCCCTTACGCCGGATCTGGGTCATCGACAACACCGCAACAGTCTTTATGGTACTCTCGTGAACGTGCGTCCACGAGTGACGCAGTAGAAAAGAAAATGTGGAATAAAGTAGTTCATTTTGTTTTCTTTACACAAGAAAATTCTCGCTGAACCACTGGTGGACCACTCTGTCAATCAACTTTTTAGGGGCTTCATATACTATTATTATTATTATTATTATTATTATCTCTATTATTTACCTTAGTGTTTAGGAATTGAGCTATTTTTAAAAACCTTCAACTTGTCTTTAGTAAGGCTGCTGTGTTCTAGCACCGTATTTAGAACACAACTGTGTACAGAGATACTGTTTGGTTCAGTAGTATGCAGTTTGGGAAATGGTCCAAGAATTTGCAACCCTGAGGATATAAATAGCTAGTCTGCTGTCACGGTATTATAGAAGTATTATGAGCATACAAATTTCCCTTTTTTGCACATTAACATGGCTCACGTTTACAGAGAATCGGGTAAAAGAAGAAAACCGTTTCCTTTTTATAATAACATCCTGTCTGTGAGCTCCAGCGGATAATGAGTGAACAGAAGTGTAAAAATATCAAAGAGTGACGCAGACAGTCCCATTTCCATATATCCATAAACGTATAGCCACAATCAGAGTAAAAATACAGTTTATACATCAAGAATCTCTCAAAGTCAAATAACACACCCTTTACGTCATGGTCTTATAGACAGGATCTTTTTAGCTTTATGCTAAAACAGACAAAAAGAGCAGCCATCCAGTAGACCACACAAGCACACACACATTTATGCACACTGTCTGTTGCTTGGGGTTAGAGGTATTGTCACTAGCAGTTAGCATCAGCGTCGTTTGTAGCACACAGCTACCTCTCTCTTGAGGGTTCTCTCGCTTCACTCTTAGTTTTTTTCCTGACAGTGCTTTATCAACATTGCTGCCTTAGTAAATCTTGTGCTGCCTCCTTGATGCCTAGTAAGTGATGATTTGCGAGTAATTTTGTTTTTTCCCACTTCAGGATGTGCAAAGTGCAAAAAACATGGATGCATGAACGAGCTAATTTAAATCTTATATTCTGTCTTGTTAATCTATCTGTCTATTCTATTCTAGTCTAGTCGAGCCGAGTATTACGCCGTATTATGGGACCTGGCATTACCATGAGCACTTAAGTGACATAACCTGGCCGCAGGTGAAAAAAATACTTTAACCATGCCCTACTTTTCAGCTGTCTTTTTGAATCTATGGTCCATCCAGGCCACCCAGCAGGTCGGATGGACAGGCCTAAAGCACTTCCACGATGTGCAAACAGGCCGCAGACCTAAGGTATAGGCCCTAGGTTGTTCTGAGAAGCCTAGAAGGCGGCCTAGGAGTGTTGAGAGCGAGTGTCTGTTTGACCCCAGGCATCCCCTGATAGCCCTGCTTCTTCAGCCAACGTACATCAGCATAAGCTGTGTGTCTTCTGTTGAAGAGCCACGCCAAATACGGCTGCTTCCAAGACCTCAAAACCTCTGTGTGGAGGTCTGCGATGAATGGCAAGCTCCTTTATGGGGATGCAACCAGACTATAGTGAACTATAAACATTCATGCAACACTCCGGAAAGCAAGTAGTTTTGCAGCAAGCTAGCCTTCAGGAAGCATTCTCAGCAAGCTAATTGTACGTTTTTACATTTACATTTTGCAGCATTTGGCAGATGCTTCTATAAGCAATTGGGGGTTAGAGTCCTTGCTTAGGGGCCCAGCAGTGGTGACTTGGTGGTGCTAAAAATCAAACCCGGGTCTTCAAGTTGGTAGTCCAACACCTCAACCACTGCTGCTACCACTTGTACAACGTTTATAGCATTAACTGTAATAATAATCAAGGTAATATGATCAACTGTATTAGTTGGGTGTCAGACCAATGAAATGCATTTTTCGCATATCCCATCTTAGTAAGTTGGGGGTCAGAGCTGCAGGGTCTTATGATGATAACAGCACCCCTGGAGCACGAAGGGTTAAGGGTCTTGCTCAAGGACCCAACAGTGATTGGCTTGCCATTGGTGGGGCCCAGGTTGAACCCAGGTTCTTCAGTTTCTGGTCTTCACGCCACCACTTAACCATTTGAGCCACCAGCCCCATTAGCGAGCGCTCTTGTATCAAGTGATTAACAAAAGTGCTCCAAGGTCTCTATTAATAAATACTTTAACACTGGTTTACTTAGTCACAAACTAAGTATACCATCAAATCAGAGGACTCTGTTGGGAAGAGATGCAGACAGATGACAATTTAGCTACTACCTGTACAAGTTAGTGGTAAATATAAATATTTTAAAATCTTTCAAAAAAACAGCAACGATTTAAACAATGCTAAAGATGTAACCAAGTCCTCTGTCTGTATATTAACTATAAAGTATGTAGTAGAATATAAATGAATTTTAAAGTCAAGAAGAATAATGCATTGCAGACACACCCTAAATGCAGCATAGCTCATCCACACACATTCTTTATTTCCTACAGATATTTCCAGCAACTGTTTATCCGTTTACAACTTTATTCTATATTATAAATGTGCCATAGCCCACAGATGGACCTGCTATTTTGAATGGCCTTTAATAATTAGTTTCATATTGTATTTCATCACTGTACGACATAGTAAAATGCATTTAGACCGTTCACATCAAAAATAGAACCGTTAAAAATTCAAATAAAAAAAAACTGAATAAGTGAAACTAAACTAAGAATCACATTTTATCGAAAATGCAATAAAATGTAGCTGTGGGTCAAAAGTAGTTGAATGTAGATGTTTTCGGTGGCATGACAGCATGATTTTTCGATATCAAGCAGATGTGTACAATTGCATTGCAGTAAGTGCGCATTGTTGAGGCAGTGTGTGTCTTGATTCCAGTTAAAGATGGTGGTGAATGGCCTATGGGGTCAAACACCTGCTAACTCTGCCTGTGTTTGTTTCAAAAAGTGCACAACAGAAAGTGTTTTCTCTTTGTTACTTTTAAGTCAGTGAACTAGATTTTGAATATTATAAAACAAAAGCCAAGGCATTACTATGAGGAACTGAAACAAGAGCTTGTTCTTGGCCTTATCTATTTTCTATACCATTGTCTACGTAAAGGTCACAGTAATGTTTTATACAAGTGGCTCGTGATTGGTTAGGCTGGGTATGGAAAACTGTTGATCATGTGTTATAAGATATATCATTAAAATCAATGCAATATGTTTTATATTCAAAACATAAGTGTATGGTGTTGTTTTTTTTCTATTCCTTTATCTTTTTTTTACTTTTTTAACCAGTTTTTTTTTTAAATCCTGATTTGAGGTCTCATGTTTAGCACTGGATTTTATTTTTGCTATGTCACACTCCGCAATGGTGCTTAATGGCACATGTAAAATTGCAGTTGTTCATTAGTATTTCTGTTTTTAATTAGCCTCCCAGAGACAAAATATTCATAGAAAAGTAGAAAAAAAAAGTTAGTTTATCACACAGATGTTTGCATCTTTAATATAAACTGTGATATCAACGCATCTGAAATATTTTATATCAGACTAAAATAATTCAGTTGTTTTTAATAAATTCTGCAAAAACTGATTGTTTTCTGTGTGGAACTTGTGTATACCATTGCTGGCTCAGGGCTTCATAGTCTGTATGTCCATCCTGACCTTGGGCTGTTCTATTTTAGGGGTTTTTCTACAAAAAAAAAATTTATCATCTCCAGTAAATTGCCTCAGGTGTGGATAAGAGTGAGTGCTGGTAAATTCCTGCCTCCGGCTCCGTGACCCTGGACCAAGAATAAAGCGGTTATCAAAGATAAACGGATGATAAAGGTTGTTAATACAAATCCTGATGAAATGATTCAACAGTTATTGCGTCATAAAAAATGATCATTTGCAGCTGTTAGGTTGGGTTCATAATTAAAAAATCCCCCACGTCCCAACAGTCTTTGTCTCCAGTTTCATTTCTGTGATTCTTTCGTTTGAACATCCCTCCTACCCATGTGATACAAATTAGACTGACATTTTAGAGTGACATTTATTTTGTGCCGCTGCCGTTTGATGACACCATGGCAGTGGCCCGGTGCTGATGCAGGAGATAGAAGAAAGGGAAATTAGAGAAGGCTGTCGTAGTCGTCGCAATTTGGCTTAGGCAAATGTGATAAACAGTATGAAATTATGTGGGGGGTGTTCTGATCTGATTTAGAGTGCTAGTGTGAACTGGTGTGTAGACACTGCTGGAGAGGTCTAATTGTGTTTGTATGTTATTAGCACTGGCATAATTGCTTTAATTGTAGTTCTTGTGTCCTTTTTCGATATACTTATGCTGTGAGGTTTTTCAAAGAACGAGCGTTTATGAATCATCAGTTAATAGGAGAAACACCTGACAACGTCTTAAGCTACGTGGTGGGATGTCGGAAGGGGTCATTTTTTTTTCTAGAACCCTGCAGTCCTCTAAGAAATGCAGCAGGAAGTATAGAACATATAAATGACTTTAACATATTTCTACTATATTTAACACAAGTTGCCCAACATTTGCTGTTTTTCTGCAGCCACCGGGGGGCAGTAAGCACAGGTGTGAGGGCCCTTTAAACGCTGCTTGCAGCCATAATTAAATTTAGATTTTAGATTTTGTCTGTTGTTTAAAGCAAATTTCCGTAACTTTTTGCATTAATTAAACATAATAATGGAAATCAGCTTCTAAGTTGGGAAGCTTCTTAGTGGTTAGCATTGTTGATAGCAAGAAGGTCCTGAGTTCGATTCCCAGACAGGGCCCCTTCTGTGTGGAGTTTGAATGTTCTTCCATTGCTTGTGTGGGTTTACTCCGTGTACTCCGGTTTCCTCCCACAGTCCAAAACCATGTATGTTGGTTGATTGATGATTCTAAATTGCCCATAGGAGTGTGTGTGAGTGTGTGTGTGTGTGTGGCTCTGTGATAGACTGGTGACCTGTCCAGGGTGTACCCTTCCCGCCTTTCGCCCTTTCAGAGACGGCTTGGATAGACTCCAGCAGATCCCTGTGACCCCGAAGTAGGGAATAAGCGGGTATAGAAGATAAATGGATAAATGAATCAGCTTTTAAGATGAACAAACATTCAATTTTAAAAAATGTTGTGCATTCAGTGATTTCACTATGTTTTTAAAATGATATCTCCCCAACTTAAAAACTTCTACTAAGAATTAGCACTAGCATAATTGCTTTAATTGTAGCTCTTGTGTCCTTTTTTGATACACTTATGCAGTGAGGTTTTTTTTAGAGAACAAGCGTTTATGAAACTGGCTTACATAAGAGAATATAAGAAACACCTAACAACATCTTAAGCTACGTGGTGGGATGTCGTGGGCTCATTCTTTTTTCTAGAAGCCTGCAGTCCTTAAAGAAACGAGCGCACTAATCTACTTTGTTCTCGGTTGCTTGAGGACTGGCTGTAGAACTCAATAACATGGGAATTTGTTTGGGTTTTACTTTCTCCAAATGTTCGCATCTCCATTTGTTGCGAGAAGAGCGGAAGACTGTATTACATTTTATTGCTTTAGGGCTTCGTATTTTATAGTTGTTACACAAGGTTGTCTGTGGAGGTTTTCCAAAAAGCAGTTTTGTCATTAATTCCAGCTTAGTAATGTTCTTAGGTGATGTGCAAATATAACGTAGTGTACAGACAGGAAGGAAAATTTGGAGAAACCAAATTGATTTATGTTTGTCAAATTGGATGTACACTTTTCTAAGAGCAACATGGTTTAACTGCATTCGAGGTCTTTCCCGAAAGTTTGTATTTATGTGTTGAGGACTAAGTTTTGATCCGAGCAGGATGGAGGTGAAGCCTTGCTTAATTAACTAAAAGAAAAACATACAGCGAGGTGTTTAAGCTGATTATTAAAGAGACCAGAATCATGTTCAAATACAGACATGTACACCGATTTTTATATATAATCACACACAGTGTCAACCAGATAAGGAGTATGGCTGGGTTTCTCTCTCAGTTTCTACCTAGCAGTTTTTTTCTTGCCGTTATTGCTACAAGCTTGCTTATTATTAGGGATAAGTATTAAATTTAATAGTATAATTGTATTTTTAGGGGCTGAGCACCTATGGCTCAATAGCACTGCCTAGAAACTGGCAACGGAGTGTGCCTTGACCTATTTTTTACATACATTAATGAAAATGTGTGTGGTACATACATGTAACACACCAACACCTACAAAAAAGTCTATTGAAGCAAAATCCTAAACCCAACAGGAAGTTTGTAATTTTTGCCATTTCCAGACATTGTATTTTAACAAACTCCGTCTAGAGATCCTAGATGAACAGCCAATTTTTGGTAGGTGTAATCTAAAGCTCTTTATGATGGTAAACTATGAAGATGTAGAGTTTTTGTTAAAGGGCGTGTCTCTGGCAGCTTGACAAATTTTGATGTTTCATCATAAAAACAGGAAGTTGTTATAACTCATGCATTCCGTGTCTGATCTGCCCCAAACTTCACTTTGATAAGACTCCCGACCTAAAAAGATCTACATGCCCATGTTCAGTTGTAATTTACTCAGTTCTACCTACCAACTATAAAATAACACACTAGTAGCTTTATATACACCAGCACAAGCCGACAACCCCTTTTAGAATTATATCTACACTTCTTATCCTAAACCAAGAAATCGAAAAATAAAAGCAGTGTTTAGCAGTTGTATCTGTTTAATCCACATTACCTTTACCAGATGGATGAGATAATATCAGTCTTATCATTCGCAAATTCAGAAACTCATCACAAAGCAGCCAATAGTCATTTATTTTTAATAAAAGCTGGCGGCTTCCAGCAACACGAGCATCTGCATCCTTTGATGATATGATGTTGGTGTGTCCAGTGACTTGAAACAGTTAAGAAACCTTTAACTTTATTTAAACTACAGACCACAAAAGACAGTAGAAAACAGGTGATCCGTGTCAAACAGCACACACCGCTGCGCCTCCGTTTTGTACAATATGAAGCATGTACACACTGCTGAATTTTATACATAAATATATTTATACACAAAAACGTTTATTGGAATCTGATTAGTTGAATGTTAGTTCTCTTGACCAGCGATTACTAATTACCATGACAACCTAGTGACAATATGGCACCGGTACCGGTGTAATCGGTATGTACCAGAACCAAATCTAAATGCAGATTTTAGTGCCTTATTTCGCTGCCACTTAAATGCTCGTACGTTTAATTAAAATATTTACATTTACAGCATTTGGCAAACGCCCTTATCCAGAGCGACGTTTATCTCTTCTATACAGCTGAGCAATTTGGGGTTAAGGGCCTTAGAAATCGAACCCCGATCTTTCAAGTATCAATCCAACACCCTTAACCACTGGGCAACCACTTCCCTCATATTTTTTCTCTAGTTTCTCAAAACAAATGTCCAAAGCATCTCTCCCGGCATCTCATGTAAAAATGAATTACCCGACAGAATGTAAGTAAACACACGCTTTCCGTCAGAAAAGCACAACTTCACATGAGAGCAGCTGGGAAGCATGTGAATGTAGTTATTACCGTTGCTCTGACATCAGCAAGTTGTCTGCCTAAATCTAAATCTGTTGCTGTATTTTATAACAAAAGATTCCGACACCGTGACATGCGATAAATGTCTTTCAACAGTCTCCAGTCATATCTAATGTGACAGGCACAGTTTTGGCACGGTTTAGGCACTGGTATTGTCATCCGTATTATAAAAAAAAACCAAATGATGCCCAAACCCAACAGAGATGAAAGACTTGCAGTGATACATTTTTACAGACTTAATAAAATAAAAAAAGTATTAATTTTGGCACAGTATAATTCTGGCACATAGTTTTTCATTATTAGAAATTACTTTTTTTTGTACACGAGGATGCAGCTGCCGTGTAAATTGGTTCATGTTTAGTTACACCACCCACTGATATACAATTTTACTATACAACCAGTAACCAGAACCTTGCATAAACCTAGCATTAAGGAGTACCATTCAGCTTGTCAGGTTCCAAAATTAGTACTGTGTTAGTAGTTCTATTATTATTATGTTTTGATATATTTTTACTTTGCCAGGATGTGTAAATCCACAAGGCTGATGTTCATCGTCTCCCAGGTCTCTTTCTGTCTCTCAATCCTTCTGTCTGCCTAAGCAGAATCTTGCTAGACATCTGATTTTGTTAAGTGCTTTTGAGAGTGTATGTGTGTGTAGGAAGAGATATACTGTGCTGATGTGAGTACACTTGATGTCGTAATTCCTGTGCTGGCTCCGTTTAGTGCTGCTTAGGGTAGCACTTGTGTCAGCACCGGACTTTTTTTTTTTATTGCAAGCAGTCAACTGAGAGAAATAGAGAGAGAGAAAGAATAAGAGGAAGAGGGATTGGGTAACAAGGCAATTTAAAGTAGAAGCTTTGGATGCTTGATTAGATAAGAGAGAGAGTAAATGTAGCAGAAACACACACACGGTTGGTTTTTCCCATGTTTGTAAGTGGCTACATTTGGTGTGTATTACCGAAGCTAAATGATTTCATGCTTTGACCTTATAGTCAACATTTTAGTGTGTTTAAGTATTTAAGAGTATTTGAGGAAAAAAAAACTAATTTATAGGGACCCGCCAAATGTCCCCACAAAGTCAACACAGTTACATGTTCCCACAATGCTGAAAATGTACAAAACAGGATGCTATTATGTTTTTAAACTTATTTACACACGCACACACAGACACACACATTCTGTAAGGGGGTTCTAAGGCTGCATATTGTAGATAAGCCTAATTTCACACTGCAGGCCCTGGTTCGCTAATCTCAGACCATTAAGGACATTTAGATAAAGCTGTTAAAAGATTTCTGTAACCCTGCAACACGTTGGTGTTGTCTGCTGGCGTCTGATACCTTCAAGGCGTGAAAATACCCCATTGACAGTGAATGCATTTTCTGTAAATATGGCCTGCATAAAGGAAATCCGATGCCACTATCACTAAAGCTGGCAACACAGCACACCTCTAATAGTGCAACATTAGCCAAAATTTATAACATGTTAAAAAAAAAGACAGGCTAGGTTTTAGGAGATTCCCTGCGGCACCCAAGAATATCACATCATTTGGCAAATGTTATAAAGCATGTTTATTAAACTTCTTTGATAAGATATAGGATAGGTTTTTTGATTTAAAAATCAATAATCGAAAATCAATCAAATTGCATTTCGGTGTCTAAAATGCAAGTTAACACACGTTTAAACATTTTAATACTGTATTTATGGGAGAAGTGGTGGCTCATGGTTAAGGTTGGGCCCCTGAGCAAGGCCCTTATCCCCCAATTGCTTAGTTGTATAAATATGCATTTGCATATTTATAAAAAAAATGCATCTGCGCAGGGGTCTGGGCATTTGTACCTTCTGTGGGGTGGGGGTGGCACAATATAACACGTCGTGGCTTTACTGAAAAAGAGAGAGAGAGGCATTTTTCATATTAAAGCTGAATACTATTTTTACTAAAGCAAGAAACCCAGTTAATACAACTCCTAACCTCTACACTTCAACTGCAACTGTGCCACGTACATCACCTGGAACTGTTTAGATATTATATTAGCAATATTTATCTAATAACATGACGAAACCATTTAACACAAAATGTCAATAAAATACATCATACTTAGAGATGCTGATTACTTATAGGAAAAATGAATCCTATATACACAAAAAATGTGTGCAGCTCGCTACAGACATGCTTTGCTAGCCGAACAGTTTTGCTCTGATCAACCAATCAGAAGACAGAAAAATGCTGACATTTTTGCAGGCCAGCTAGCTGTAAGGCGAATGTGAAATCTGATTGGTTAAAGAAACAGTCCCATTGCTATTAAAGTTTAAGTTACATCGGTGAGCACTACTGATTCTGAAGGCCCTGGGCAGATTAGATTAACATGGAAGCACATAGAGGCTAAAATCTCATTGGACAAGTATCAAACATCCACATACTGGAAGCAGTGCAGCAACAGAATCGCTACGAAATGAAGACGAAGATGAAGCTTCTGACAGTGTTTAGGCGAGTAGAGAAGGACTTGCTGACCCCTACAGTGTATCAAAGCATGTTTTAATTAATATACAGTAGACTTAGAGTGTTGTTTATTGTATCAACATCAGAATTAGTACACTGATAAATTAATGAGATTATCAACCGATTTAGATTAAAATGGTTAAAACAGTTCCGTTTTTTGTTTATAATATAGAGATTGTGACCTAAAATGCTCACCAGCCCTATAACATAGTGTCAAATTACTTTACAACAATTGCTAATAGTGATGCTTATTAGAATTAATGAAAATATCCAATAAAGAATATTAAATGAAAAGCTAATTTCATTATGTCCTCCATCACACCTTTTTAAAAGGAGGGATAATTCCTGTCCAGTGGGTTTTGTATCCAGGCTACCGGCAGTGTATTAAACTAGGCAGCGTATAAAACTTCTCATTCCCAGCAGTAATATAAGCTGCTGAGTCTGTACATGCCGTCATTCCCACAATAATCAATGATGAGATCAGATCCCGCAATGTGCTGTTCAGCTGCCAACTCATCAGTTACACTGAAGGCTGTCACAGCTAGCTAAGGTTTGTGGGAAGTGTGATGCTAAGTTCTGCTTGCATATGATGAAAATCTACTGCATCCTGATTTGCTTGGGCAAATGTTGAAAGTTTTTTTTTTGCCTACATCATAATAATAATAATAATAATAATAATAGTAATATTATAAGGGTTTGCACACAAGTTCTTATTAGTAAACAGTAAGTCTTCAACAAGTTAGACTATAAGTTAAAGATGCAGTAAGACATCTGGTTAAATGCTAACTGTATCCTGATCCCACCCTCAAAGCTACGCCTCCTAATTGTATGAATGCATACAGACTAGACGACCAGAGACAACATTACTACACTACATCATGTTTCACCAGTGAAAAAACCTCATAGTACAGTAGGCAACAGTACTAAATTACCAAACCTAATTATAGTAGCCGACGCTGCTGCTGTAGTTGAACTAATTCGTAAAGGTACACAAACTAGATAAGCTATGCGTTACTATCAAAACACACTAAAATCCAATCACACCATACTCCTACCTGACCAAACAAAATACCGCAACCATGACATCATCTTTCAGACCCTTTGTTTTGATCCAGTCCATTTTTCTGTATGACGTGAACATGCTGATGACGTATCCTGTCCGTGCAATCAGGATGATCAGAGGTTTGCACGTACACATGTTGACAGGCAGGTAGGAAAGCCTATCATAATATTCGGACCAAAAATAAATAATAAATACATTTAGAGCGCTTAACTTGATGATTGCTATTAGGATGTGAAGACAATTTCAACCAACAGAATAGAACATTTTCTGAAGACAGTTGTAAAGGGCAATATTATTTAATTGCACTCATCTCAAGGAATTATTCCACTTCACTATCACCTCTGGCTTGCTCAGATAAATGTAACTGCTTTATGGCAGTGCCTTTTATTAAAAAAAACACTATACAAATAAAAAAACAAAAGAAATATATAAATTTTAAAGCTTGAAAATTTAATATAATAATAATAATAATAATAATATAATAATAATAATAATAACACAGATATGAACTGTAGTATTGTCAAGGCAAAACACCAACATAAACATACCTAATATAAAAACATAAGTAAATAACCAGTAATTTAAAAAAGAGAATAATACAATAATTTAATTTAAATAACATTTAAATACCCTTCAAAGAGAACCCAAGCTAACAAAAAAAATGGAGCTTCTGTTAAATAAATGTGATATTTGTGTGATGAATGTTTGGGGGTAATAGTGTTTTAAACATTAAGCATTCAGAGAGGTATAAACACGCTGTACCAGTTAAAATCAGTTGTTAACTCTCTCTCTCTCTCTCTCTCTCTCTCTCTCTCTTTCTCTCTCTATATCTCTCTTTCTCTTACAGAATGAGCCACTGGGCGAACTGTATAGAGAAGGAACTGGAGAAAGTTCTTCCCCAGGTCACAGGGGTCCACCAGCTGAGATCAGTAAGTCTTACAGTTGTTGAACTTCTTTTAAGAAATATAAGTATCTGGATGTGGGTATTTTTTTAATTTGTCTGATTATGCTGCTTATAGACATTTCTGAATTTTAGATACTAATTATTACATCCAAATCTGTTGAAATTCTTTTCAGAAAGATTTTTTTTTTGTCAAAATTGTAAATTGTAAATTGATTACCAATAAACATTGTTAGTATGACAAACAGTATTAGGAACTGGTTACTTAATAGTTCAGTAAAGACTTGGGACAAGTCACTGTATGTGTAATCATAACATAAATACTATTGGAAAACTATCCTGGTTTTTTTTTTTTTTACATATACAAAATGCATAATGGTTCTGGCTCTTAGTTTGGGACCCAATTTTGTCTGTACAATATGCTGCAGTTGCTGCGTGAATTGATTGGTGTCCCTCTGTGCCTCTGAATGACACTGACAGTGACGATTAGTCACTGTCTGCCTCCAGAGACTGTCTCTTCTGTTTACACAACTTGCTAAGCTTTTTTTTTTTCCCTGCACACGCTCACACTGTAGCACTTTGGGAGCCTGATCATCGGCATATGGTTTGGCACCACAGCTTGTGTGTGTGTTTGCAAGCTTCACAGGGCGCTACGTTTTCCTTTTGCAGCAGCGGTGTTAATTGCCAACAGTTTTGGGTGCCGTAGAAATGGTACAAGATTAAAATGTCAGTTTTTTTCCGGGACGTTAATACAGGGCTTGTTAAAGTTGGCTTCATTAAAAGTACGGGTTTATTCCGTTCTTTTAGCACTTTTACTTTCCATGATAATTTGGTTTAATTCCCCTAATAACATTTTAGATAACATTTGAACTTGATTAGTATCAATTGAACCTTGGTTAATGTAGGAGGCTGTAGAAAATGTAGAAAACAGCACTCACAGACCAAAACATTTAACTCGCAAACATCTGGCAATTCTGCCTCGGATAGCTTCTAATCTAACCTCCAGCACTCTTTCACCCAGGGGTGGAAAACTCATGTCTTAACTCAGTCTTCCTCCAATCTATTCTCATTTAATGTGGTATCTTTTAGCTTCTGATTGACTGAACACACCGGATTGGGGTAATCAGCAGATTTTCTTATAAATAAAGAGGTGAAAAAAGCAAGTGCAGACAGGTTGTAATAGGTGGAGAAATCTGTCAGAAATGATGTGTAACAGAAAAATATTAGCGAGAATCAAGGGGAAGGTGTACAAGACAGTGGAGAGAGCAGCTATGTTCTCCGGTTTAGAGAAAGAGACAGGAGGCAGAGTTGGGCATGTTAGTGCTGAGGATGTTGAAGTTTTCTTTGGAAGTGACGAGGCTGAACAGGATTAGGAACAAGCAAATCAGAGGGACGGCTCATGTTATAAGTTTTAGGGACAAAGTCAGGAAGGCAAGATTAGGATGGTTTGGACATGGGGATAGTGGAAATAGTGTTAGAAGGATGCTGGACATGGAACTGCAGGCAATAGGCAAATAAAAAGGTCAAAGGGGAGGTATATGGATGTGATAAATGAGGATATAAAGTTAGTGGGTGTTAGTAAAAAGGATGCAGAGGATAGGGATAGGTGAAGATGGATGATTCAGATAAAAAGACATTACAAAAACACCAGGAGACGCCATAACTGACGCCATAACCCACTAGCTCACTAAAGACATAGTGCCTTTTAATGCAGTGCCAAAAGAGGGATTTAAAAACCTCATCCGAGCGCTGGATAGGAGATGTAAAGTCCATCTCACACATATTTTAGCCACAGCTTTACACTAAATATAGGAATAAAGTTAAGTCGGAATATTACACTATAACAACAGACCTGTGGTTTAGCTGGACGACAGAACTGTATCTTAGTTTCACTGTGCACTATTTTTAGTGATGACTTCCAGCTAAAGACTCGCGCATAACTAATAGTTAGCCTATTTAAATAAAAAAGGTATTTTTCCAATTTAGTTTCACTGGAAGTGATTTGCACTAGAAGAAAAATATATTTTGTTTAATAAATATATATTTTTTTAAATAAATAAACGCTGGAATAATATAATATTTTTTCTTTTCTTTTTAACTGAAATGTATTTAGGCAGCACTGACTGCAAAATAGCAGCATGAAGCTAACCATCTATTTGGTAGAAAGTCACACTGCATCTGATGGACTACAAGAAATTAAAGTATCTGTAAAATGTGTGCTGCACACTATCGCAATATTAGTTGGAAAAAACACAAAGACACACAATGATGCTCCTTCATCTCCTATAATGTATGGCATATGTAATTGTGTATATATGCCATACATTATAACTCTCTTTATCCAGAATATTTCATTCTATCAGCAAGAAAACAATGATTGTTAGGTGGAATGCTTGTTTTTTAAGTATACAGTTTATGTAAATCCTTTAGTCTACATATTGCTATATGCGGCTAATTTTAAGAAATTTTGAGAACCTGAACTGTAAAATCCAAGATGTCAAAGCATGTATGAAATTAAAGCATAACACCGCATACCACCAGTCGTAGAGGTCAAGGCTAGATTTAGCACCGCTTGCTGTGTGCATTCGTGAATGTGACCAGAATTCCTGATTTATTTGCTCTTTGATTTCATGTCAGAGATGTTTTTCGGGTTATTCAAAACATGCTGCTTTTTGCTTTTGTGAATAAAAAATTGCAGACACCGAATAAAAGCTTGGATTTGCTTTTAAAACGATGTACAGGATACAGAGTATCATCTCACCCCCAGTGATTTAAGTGTCAACCACGGTCAGAAACAACACTTAAGATATTCAGAATAGACGGAAAGCAGGACGGCCTGCTTTATATCTAGAACTTTTTTCTTTGAAGGAGAAGAAAAAAAAAAAAAAAAAAAAACATGCACGTACACACAAAGATGAAAGCCCCCATCTGGATCATGCTTATTCAAACTCACTTTGAAGACTTCATCCTGGGTAAAGTCCTTCCATGCATTGCAAATCCATTTCTTGTCAGAAATGTCACAGAATTCTCAAAGGAGAATTCTTAGCCTGGTCTCTCCGCAAAATAAGTTGAGGGAATGCCAAGAAACCCTTGCTTTTCTTTTCATTGCTCTTCTCTGCTCTGCTCTGCTCGGCTCGGCTCGGCTGTGCAGGACTTTGACTGTGACCTTGTCACTTTTAGGACAAATAGTGTTTCTGAAGCAATTGTTTCACTCTTACACAAGATTACCCTTAACGCTTAATCTGTTCGATGTGTTTGCCATTATGTAATCCTGTAAATTAGTATTTCCTTAGCTCTGTATATGATCATAAATCCACAACCTAAATGTGACACCTACAGTATGGCTGCCCTCCAGTTACTACACCAACGTCACTGCCTGGTCTCGGTTACATAAAACAGCCTTCTGCTTTTTTCACACAGCGTTTATACACAAGTTCAAAGGTTTTTTTTCTACTTACGTTTATTTAATTTAACCCGTAGGTGTATCGAATAGTTAAAGCACCGCGTTGTTGTTTGGACGACCAGGAAGACCCGGGTTCAAGACCCGTCGCCACCAGTCTGCAACTGTTGCGTCCTTAACCCTTCCTGCTCCAGGGGTGCTGTATCATAGCTGACCCTGTGCACTGACTTCAGCTGTTTAAGAAGCCCTTTATTGATTCCATTTTGGATTTGATCTAAAAAGGGTTCGTCATGGCAGAGCAAGGTCACAGCAAGGTTCTTTCATAGCTTTTTTATTGTTTGTCCTCCTAAACTGTAATTATACCTTTAAGATCAAAAAGGTAAGATTGTTGCTCCAGTCACTGTTTATTCATAATTCGTCCTTCTTCATCCAGTGTCCCCAAAACGATTGGGATTCCTGTTAGGACATATTGACGGGAACTTCTATAGCATTTATTAACCCTGGTTATGGTATGGTAAAGTTATCATTTTATTTTAAGATCAGCAATTTTTCCTGTGTGAAAGCAAACAGAAGCAAGGAAAAAATGGAACACTGGATTTATAATAAAAGTCCTAAAAACAATGCAATGAATTATCAAGGTCATAGCAAGGTCATTTATTCATTCATTCATCTTCTATACCCACTTATTCCCGCTTATTTTGGGGTAATGGGATCTGCTGGAGCCTATTCCATCCGTCTCTGAAAGGGCGAAAGGCAGGAGGGGTACACCCTGGACAGGTCGCCAGTGCATCACAGGGCCACACACACTCACACTTACTCCTATGGGCAAATTAAAATCACCAATCAATCCAACATACATGTTTTTTTGGACTGTGGGAGGAAACCGGAGTACCCAGAGTAAACCCACGCAAGCATGGGGAGAACAAACAAACTCCACACAGAAAGGCCTCTGCCCGGGAATCGAACCCAGATCTTTTGCTGTGAGGCAACAGCGCTAACTACTAAGCCAGCATGCTGCCCCTCCATAGCAAGGTCAATTGTCTGAAATTGCCTATACTTTATCTAATTGCTTCCTTTCTGTTTGTTGTATATGTGCTGTTTAAAATGGCTTTTTCTGGCACACAAATAAATGAAAAAGGGAATAAACATCAACAAACATCAGATAGTACATACATACATACATATATACAAGTGTTCCAGCTAAACAAAAAAAAAGTCAATCAGTACATTTGTTATGTCCTTTACACAGTCATCTCATGACAGGTTCAAACAATTCTATAGTTTACTCCATAATTACACTATTATAGTTGCTTATTCATGAACCCAGAAGTAATGAATTGAATGAGAATGTAAGTGACAGCTGATTTTCTAATCTTCTCCACTGTATTCATCTCTGCAGAAAGTGTTTTTTGCTCATCTGTCGCTCGGCTGGTGCACATACCTGGCAAGAAATGATATAAGAAACAAATATGGCTCCCAGTTAATGGAGCAATTTTTCTGTTTAACTGTGTTTGTGTCTTTTTTGTGTGTTTGCATCGCTTTAAGGGAAGAATAAAGAAAAAGGATAGACAGATGGGACAGGCGGAATACAACTAGTATGTTTGCACATGAAATAGTTGTAGGGGGGAGGTGTGCGTGTGTGAGAGAAAGAGAGAGAGAAAAAAGAAAGAGAGAGGGAGAGAGAGAGAGAGAGAGAGAGAAAGAGAGAGCATTTATCTCCAGCCCAAACAGGAGTCATCACAGGGTGTGCTAAATGGCCCAGCATGTGCAGAAAAAGTCATTTTCTAACTGGATGCCTCTCCCCATACGTGCATCTGATAGGAATCTTTCTGAGGCTACAGCAGGCCGCTAACAAGATGCTCTCCCATCACTTCCGCTCTTCCTTCATGGCCAG
This sequence comes from Bagarius yarrelli, assembly GCA_005784505.1. Lineage (NCBI taxonomy): Eukaryota > Metazoa > Chordata > Actinopteri > Siluriformes > Sisoridae > Bagarius > Bagarius yarrelli. The sequence goes on from VCAZ01000044.1 coordinate 1,055,361, forward strand.
TTTATTACAATATTTCCACCTTCCCCTTAAGAAGTTAGAGACTAAAAATAATTGAAGGCGTGTGAGTTTCTTTCCCTCCCAAACTTTCTTTGAAGACAATAAATAGGAAAAGCGGCTGTGTTGCTTTTGACCTATCCGTAAACTTACTTTACACTTCTTCTGCTCTGAGAATGGCACAGCAGAGCTATTTACATTTATCTCTTTTATACAACTGAGCAACTGGGGTTAGGGGCCCAACAGTGCCAACTTGGTGGTGCTTGGAATGGAACCCCAATCTTCCAATTAGCAGTTTTGGGTTGTTCCCTTTTCCTCCACTATGACTCATAAACATAACACGTAACTATGACCCCAAGTTTGGTCGCATGTGCAAATTTACAAGTCGAATATTTGTTCTCAATTTGCTGTACATACTACTAAACTGCGTTCTACTTACTATTGTCTCTGTTTATTAGCGCCAAAGAATGACAGTATAGCTTGTAAATATACTAAGATATACTCAGAATAATTCCAGGCCCGGTTTTTGGCTACCATAATGTAATAAACAAATGTTAGGTAAAGAGTAAAGGTGTATACCCTTAAGATGACTTATATAATGATAATATACTTTCATTAAGTATAAATTCTATTATTCTTATAATAAGAAATGGTTCTCAATCTTCTTTGGGCGAACGCCGTCTCATAGTCCCCCCCATGCCCAGCCCACAACCCAAACTGAATGCTTTCTGTCTTAAAGGCCATTATTTTGGTCAAGCTCTACGTCTTATAAGAGACAGTTATAATATTATTAAAATAAAAAAACACGCTGAGACTTGAGTTGCTATTTTTTATAGGTGGTAATAAATTTAAGGGGAACAAAGTCATACTAAAGATATTTAATGTTATATTAGAAGCATTTTTTTCTAATAATTAATTATTGTCTGGAGACAACCTGGCAAACTTTTAAATATAACCACTTAACACACCCACCAGCGTTTAAACACCTCCAATTAATCACCATTAGATTTCCAACACCCCCTGACGATGTCTAAACGCCCAGTGGGGCGCAATACCACCTCAGTTAAGAATAACTAGTGTAAAATAACAGTCAACGGACTGTAAGTAACAGTGGCAACACTGTACACAAGCGAGATGTTATTATTGTGTACCAGCAACAAGTCTGTCATTTGTTATTCCGCTAGAAACAGGCGGTACGTGACTGTAATGTATTCAGCCACGCAGGATCACTTGTATTGAATAAAACAAATATTGTGTTAAAAATAGGAAACTCGCATTAAACACCTATTTAAAAAAAAAAAGAAACAAATGTTTTCCCTTTAAATGCTAGTCATAGGTATGCTATTTAAAATGGCTGCATGCTGGGGATAAGGCAGAAGCAGAGTGATGCTACCCTCCCGATAGAATATATAACTGTCACCTGGCTGAGACTTATATTCGCACATCAATGTTCTCTAAATATTGACTGACCAATAAACGTAATCACTTCATCAGTTAAAATAATGGCTTGAAAGTTAAACACATTTTTTTTTATTAAGCTTTTTACTGCAAGTCTTAAATTAGATGGGTTTCCACCATGCAAGTCCCAATTTAAGCAAGAATTCAATTATTAACCCGGCATTACTACCAGAACTACCGGCGCTGTTATACTAAAAACAAGGCAAGGCAAATAAAGTTTAAAATAAACGACAAGATTTAATAATGATTAATAATAAGAAGAATATTATGAAAGAATAAGAATAGATCATCTCATTAGTAGCTCGTTAAGTAGTATCCAGAGGTTGACATGATGGTATGTTGGGTACTAATGGCACAGTATTAGTAAAGGATTTTATACTAGAGTAAATCCACATAGGAACACCTGCTTGAGCTCGTTTAGGTATAAATTGACTTCTGGGATTTTTTTTTAGAACCACAGTGCTGCTTGCTGCAACAAAATTGTGCTAATCATGACTATTAAACTATACAGAATATTTAATTTGATATTCGAGCAGTGTATGTGTCTGTGTTCGAAGCCAGATGTGCAATATATAAGGCCAGAATTATATGTCTAAATTTAGTACAGTGTGTTCTAGAGCATGAATTAAGAGGTAGGGGGGAAAAAGTATTCTTTTCTCTCTCTCTCTCTCTCTCTCTCTCTCTCTCTCTTTTCCTCTCTCTATCTCTCTCTCTCTCTAGTCAGTACTGCTAGAATACATCAACATTAGCCCAGAATTATTCCCGCGTGCACACTAACAAGCTGTACCAACATCAGTAGCAGTGATATAAATATAACTACGACAACACTCACATGGCCATTTTCCAGCTCCATCTCTTCATGCCTCTTCTGCTGAAGGTTAGGACAACTCATGTAACCCCCCCTCCCCTCGCTTTTTTTCTAAGAGGTTCAGCTTGAATAATTCAACAAACACACACACACACACACTTGTACAGTATTTTCTGCTGTTTGTTAGAATTCGGTGTATCCACACTTAACTTAGACCCCCTTCTCTGCTTCTTTCTGTCCTTCTGTCTATCCGCGTGTGTGTGTACATGAAGCACACGTGTGGGAAGTAGGAGATGGAGATTAGACCAAGCAGATGCAAATGCTTTATTCACTGACGCCAGAAGAGCTGTTGTTAAATAAGAGAGGAAGTGAAGAGTAGGAGTAGAGAGACAGAGCATTAAGGGAAAAGATAAGAAGGAGTCAGCGCTACAGGAAGTACAATTGTTCAGCCGTTACGGTGCTTAGAATGGAGCTGTCACTGTATGCATTTTGGCATGAATGCAATTAAAATTGCATAATAAGGTGATATTTGGATGAAAATTGGCACAGAACTATTAGCTTGAATAAGACTTACACATGTTAACAGAAGTAAGACATTGAAATCAAGAGTGTGTTTATGTGTGATGTTTGTCAGGTTATATGGTGTGATTATTAACTACATTGGGAAGTGGTAGTGCAGTGGTTAAGTTGTTGGATTACCAACTTGAGGACCCAGGTTCAATTCCCAGCTCCACCAAGCCACCACTGCTTAGCCCCTGAGCAAGGCCCTTAACCCTCAGTTGTATAACAGAGAATATTGTAAGTCGCTCTGGATAAGGGTGTCTGGCAAATGTAAATGTTATTCTGACATCTACATTGGAACCCGGTTTTGGATTGTTGGTCATCGCATTGACGTTAGTTTCGGTTTATCTATACGTTTATTCCACCAGGATATGTTCATTTTTACAGTTTTGCAAAATAAAGCAACTTTGATGATATTTACCACTAAGAACTAGCCCAGGTGTGTCATGTGATGTCACAACAGCATAATAGTAGCCAAAGATCTTTAAATAAACATCTGCAAATATATTTTACTGGTGGTAGTATTAAAAACCATGTGCTTGCATATGGTAACAACTTTTTGAACTGTACCGTAATGCGAAAAATCTAATTCAACCCATTAAGTTTCAGCATGTGGCCACTTTGTGCTGGAATGACATTTATATGAAGTCGAACTTTTAATACAGAATGAGTAGCCTGAATGAAGGCTTTTCACACATTGAAGAGATTTGCACTCATCACTCATTAGACCATGATATTTATCTCTGTATTAACTTGTTCCACTCCATTTAGCAGTAATAACTCGCAGCATTACGGCTTTCTTGCTTAATTATCAGTTTCTGACATCTTGCTGGAGAGAAATTACCAAATGACTGCTTTTTGAAAAAAAATAAAAGTAATGCCAGCTCCTAAGGGCAGCATCCTGTCTTGTTTAGTGCAGGACGTCTCTCGTTTCAGGACTTCCTTGACAATTCTTCTCTCAGTGATGTCAGCTTGGTCTGGACTAAAGTTAAAAAAAAAACAAAACACTTTAATTTTAAATTAAGCATGCTGACTTTACCCTGTTAGAAATACAGAGACTCGCAGTGACAAAGCTTCTTCATTTTCATTAAGAGCTGTCGGCTTCAGCAACACGATAGACAAAGATTAATGTCCAGCGGCATTCTATGCAGATAGCATAAGCAGCTGGGTGTAGCGACTGCCAGTGGGATTGATAAAAGAATGAAAAATATTTAGAAACAAAGAGCCTTCATCTATTATGATTTTATATACAAATTCTCTCTATCCAGAATGTTTTGTTTTATTTATTTATTTATCTACCTAATTCGGGGTCACAGGGATCTGCTGGAGTCTATCCCAGCCATCTCTGAAAGGGCAAAAGGCAGGAAGGGTACACCCTGGACCGGTCGCCAGTCCATCACAGGGCCACGCACACTCACACTCACTCACTATCAGTGGTATGTAAAATGTTTTGGAATGCTATCTTCAACATTGTTACTATAGCAACCATAGCGATTTTATAATACAGTGATTTTTCATCAATGAAATATTTCCTGTGTAAATATAGTTCAAGGATAGCATAAATTGGTCTTATCATTATATTCTTTATTATGAATTTTGAACTATATGTTTAAGAGCTTCTTTGAAATGTCTGGCAAACAGCTAACCATGTTTTTTTGGGGGTTTTTTTGACCAGAAAGGGAATTCATAAATAACATTTCTGCTTAGGGGGCTATCTATCATATATATTTTAAGCAAAGGGCAGGTTGGGAGGCTTAAACATGTCAAGATGTTGTTTTTCATAAAAAGATTTATGGGAGTTTGATTCTTTGGGACCGTATAATAATAAATGTTTCCTGGAACTGGTGGCCATATCTGCTTCGGGAAAATGTCTGAATTATAAAATAAATAACTATGAAATAAATAAATGAATAAACCTTTTAAAAGATATTGGCACCCCAGGAGCCCCCTATATTCAACCCTATAATGTTATTAAATAATTCATTTATTATTTTCAATAGTTGCATACATATTTTATATATACATACTATAGTATAGTATTTTAATAGCATGTAACTGGTGAGTGATGTGGATGATGTGATTTTGCGGAGGTTTTTTTTCTAGTTTTCTAGATGATATTTAAATTTTTTTTTTAGGTTTTTCATTTTTTTTTTTTTTTTTTACTTATGTAAAGTTGCATAAACTGACGATAGTCAATTTTCAACGCAAAAATCTAACGGAAAGCCAAAGCTATAATTATTGTAACCTATTTTTAAATATATTTGTACATTTGTATTGTAAAATAAAATTTGCCAGCTGACGATTTGTTTTCTGTAATCATTCTAAAGACAAAACAAATATCAACTTGGTATATAGATGCAAAGTGATCTGTCAGTAGAACTATAAAGACTTAAACTTTTGGGATTAATGCAAATGTCACAAATTTTATACATCTTACATTAGGCTAATTTTAATTCTATAATAGATAACACTACATCAATCTCTTCCTAAGATGTTTTTGCAGTGTAATACTGTTACTTTAGAACAGCATCCTTCATGTTCTGGCTGCTTAGGACCAGATGCAAGCTTAAGTTGTGTGAAATAACGACAGTAGGTCAGAAATCAGAGTGCAGTAACAGTAGCTTTTTTTTAAGAGAATCCTAGAATACTGCTTTTTGAAACGTCTGACCTATCGGCTGCTTTATGCTGCGCATACTAATTTATTATTTAAACTGACCACAGTACAGTAGTTGTTGGATTACTGTGGGCTTTTTTAATTATTTCTGGCATATAGAATTATAAGACATAATATTAATATGCAAACCATGTTCCCAGTGCTGCAGTATTACCAGTGAATCTGTATTACACTGTGGTGAAAGAAAAGAACTACAACTACAGTATGGACATTGCTGTAATCAGGTAGTTCTTTCAGGTTCTTGACTTATAATAGTGTATTTTAAGTCTTGTACTTTGATGAAAATTGTTGAAATTAGACTTCGCAATTTGAATTGAATAAAATTTAGTGGTTATTGATCATAATTTATTGTGGGGTAATTTTTATTACCCTAGCCCAAAAGTATGTGTTGTAGGATGATGACATCTCTAAATCTCTGAATCCATTTGAGAACCGGGCTGTTTTGCTAAAAGTGCAACAAGTGCAAAGCAAAATTTATAGAAACCAAGAAGAAAAACAGAGGAAATGTCCATAGGCAGATATGGTGTAATTTATGCAGCAAGGTTAATTCAGACAGGTACACTGTTCGGACCAGTGGCAGGTGGTGCGTTTCGTACCTGGGCCTTCAGTAGATATTTACTCGACTAATAAACCTCTGAATATCACCACTACCTTTTCGTAATTATAGAAACCATTAATATCATACAAAAAACTAAATAACACCGCGTGGCATTACAGACAGAGAGACAGATTGCGTATTGAGGGTAAAAACCATTTTTATGAAAACATGAAACCCTGTTAAGACTCCAAACCTCTACACTACATTCACAACTGTACCACACACATCATCTGGAGCAGTTCAGAATCAATATTTATCTAATAACATTACAAAAACATGAAATAAATAAATAAAATATATAATATATTTAAAGGCTGTAAGCCAGCACGTCTGGTCGGTGGCACTGGTCTGGAAGTGGCTAACAAACTCTTTTTTTCAGGTTGAGACAAGCTAGTTAGCTGTGGGGATAGTCGAACTCTCCTCACGATGTCTAACGTTTCTGCAAAAGTCTGCCTTTAGGCATGTCCGAGACAACGTTCATTTCTTCTCCCTCTTCAGCCATTGTGGGCGTAAGAATTTACTCTGATTGACTAATCAAAGGGAAAAATGCTGATGTCATTGTACGCCACTTCTGCCTGCTGTGCGAACATAGCATTAGTAATGTTTTTGCCAACCTTCAAGTATATTTGCCAAAGATATTAATAAAAGTATCCTTACAGTGGAGTCCAGTTAAATCAGGACAGAAATGTTTCTGTATTTAATAAAGGTGATCTGGTGAGGGGGTCAGAATAACTCGATTTGAATTGACTCTTTTTTTGTAGGGGAACAAGATGACCCAAACTTGTTTGTCATCCTTCTGTACATGTTAAAGAAATCTTTTGAAAAATAATTTAAATTTGTTTTACTTGAAAGAAGTTTATGCTCTGATGGTTATAATTCAATATATAGATAAAGGTTTAACGTTTATGCATATAGGATAAACCTTCGCACCAGACTCGCATGTGCTTAATAAGCATCCCGACATGCATGTTTATTAAGCCACAAGTGTATCAGTGCAAGCTAAATCTAACGTGGTAGTGCAGTGTTGAAGGTGTTGGACTGCTAAATGGAAGATCAGAGTTTGATTTCCAGGACCACCAAGTTGCTACTGCTGGGCCCTTAACCCCCAATTGCTTAGTTAAATAAAAGAGATAAATGAAAGTCGCTATGGATGGTCGCTATGGTCTGCCAAATGCCGTAAATTGTAAATGTAATTTAAATAAGAATTCGCAGTCGGCATTTTAGTTTAGTTTATTCCAAAGGTGTTTGCTGGGTTTGAGGTGCTTCCAGACCAACCTTGGCTAACCTTGGTCTTCATGGAGCTCATGGATGCACAGGGGCATCATCTTGGAATTGGTTTGAACATTTTAGTTCTGGTAAAGAGAAATCTTAATTATATAGTATACAAGACATTGTGTACTTTAATGATGTGGCAAAAATTGGGTTGTGATGGGTTCGGTTGTCCAGAAATATTTTCAAGGTTGATGTTTATGGTTCATTTAAGTTGTCTCTCAAATGAAAACAACAGATCATGGTGATTTCAGTCAACTGCAAACATTTTCCTTTTTTACAAAAAAGTTTCATTCCAAGCTAAAAGCTATGTGTATTCAGTCTGAGCTGTACTGGGATGTCTAAGGTGTTTGTACTGTTTTTGTTGTTTTTTTGTAAAATGGACTAACTGTATAACGTAAAAAATCCTGATTTGTTTGCGAAAGGTGTTTAGCTTGAAAATAGTGTACTCCTTATCTCTTAAGCCATAGACTTAAAACAGTTCCTGTTAATGGATTCACTAACAGCCCTTTTACACTGACTCATGAGGGGACACACACACTCACACACTCACACAGACACTTAGACTTGCAGTGCTGTTTCATCAGTGCCCCCCCATCAGTGTAATTTGTTTCCTGACTTAATAGCACTTAGTCCTGAAGACCATTTACAGGAAGTGCTGACTGTCCCTGTACAGTTTTCTGTGAAATTGCTTTATCTAACAGTAAACATCCACACCCATGTTAACATGGCGAACCAGATTGTCGGGACTTATTCGAATCTGTCATTGGACATTATTACCTGCTCTGTCAGGCTTGCCACAATTACACATAGTCACATTATGAACAGTTTAGAAATACCGATATCAGTTGACAGTGCATATCTAGGGGACTAGGGAAGAGCCCAAGCAATAAGCTTCCATGACCAAAGTATTTAAATAAGCAAAAGTAGCTTGACTGGTCCCACCTTCCACTAAGAAGCAATGTAGGTCTGACATAAAAAATTCTCTGTTCTGGTACCGGGATGGTGGAACCATCAATGTCAGAACAGCCGACTTACTGGATGGCTAAGTATAATTGAAGACACACCTCTCTCTGTCAAATAACTGACAATTTTTTTTGATCTAGCATCCCAATACTGATCTGTATAATGATGAGACTCAAAGCGCTTGATAAGGACGCCTGCTAAATGATGTAAATAAAAATCTATTGCTTTTCCCAAAATATAAAACATATTACTTATAAAAGGCTGTATCCTTAATGCTGTTGTTAAGTAACAGGGAAAAAAAATGGTTTACTTATGTCCGTTTTACCCCAAAAATCTCATACCACAGAAAAAACTTACTCTTTATGTATGGGTTAAGTGGTAGCTCAGTGGTTAAAAGCTTTGCCTGCTAATCATGAGTTTAATTCTCACAAGTTTTAATTCTTTAGCTGACACTATTGCAGCCATGATTAAGGCCACTAACTACTAAGTTGTATAAACGAGATAAATGTACATTACTCTGTATAAGGGCGTCTGGCAAATGCTGTAAATGTATGTCAGGCTATATAACTCCCATGCAGATAATGATTTCATCACCCGTAGTTACAGTCAACTTAAAAACTCATAAAAGCTCATTATAGAGAAACAGAAAACTGTGAAGACTCTCATTTATTTCTAGAGCAAAAGATACATTTTCCTCTCCCACTCTCTAATAGAGAACCTCTATTAACATGGTAAGGAATTTAGTTATCAGTGTTTCCTAGCTAACAGTGATAGCCAAAGTTATCAGTAGCCTAATTTATATGCATCCTTTTTCAGATTCCAATCTGGTAATACATTATTTCCCTAAATCCTGTAATGAAGATGCATCACTTGAAGGGATTGATCACCTGAAACTGTGCAATGAAGTCGTTATTTTTCTTTTCCTTAAGCGAATAAATATTCTCGTTCCTCCCTAACATTACAGTTGTACCACTGATGTCACATGAACTACTTTGTCGATCCTCTTAGTACTTTTCTGGGGCTCGAACATGGTGGTTACTTTGCCGTCTATCTTAGGGACAGGGGAACATTCAAATTACATAAAAAATATCTTATCTTCAAAGGGTCTTAGGCTCTCGGAACAACACTAGGGTGAGTAAATATTGTCATTATTTCCATTTTCGGGTACTTTTACTACTTTTAATTGTGTTAACTGTAGGCACTGTGGTGCTCTTAATCAAGCAGCAACGCAAAGTTGCACTGATCTTCATATTTTGGTTTAATAACACTGAAACTGCGTGGATAAAGGTCCCTTATAAGAAGTGGTGGGAGAGAGTGGTACTGCTTGTGGAGGAATTTATGGCCCCAGAAGGCATAATCAGCAGGAGTCCTATTGCTCTACTTATTTACATCACAATTGTTTTATATTATTCGGGAGCTGTAGCGGAATACCGTCAAAAGCACAGTAAAAACGTTTGTGTAAATTTTCTGACAGGATATCTTGAATTTTTTTGCACAGAATTAACATTTATAGACATCGGATTAACCTGTTTACATAAAGGAATCTTGATTCGCATAAAATTTAGTTTGGTTAGAGTGAAAACATGGAGCATTTTTTGAATTTTGCTTTTAATCAAATTGCAATTGAAATACCATCCTTTATATTTTATGTAAATGCACCTAGTGTTTCCACCAGAATTTCTGTCAAGCAGTCAAACGGCTGCAGGGGCGAATTGCCATGATTAAATTGCTAACACAAGCAGAGATGGCAGACATGAGTTTGAGTTCCTTCTCTGGCGAAAACGCCGCTGTACCAAGCGCATCATTATTAGATGATAAGTCGCTCTAGATAAGTGTAATGTACTTGCCAATTGCATTAAATAGGCATTTGCTAAGGGTGAAGCGGTGCTGCAGACAGCTGTTGATACTTATCTTACCTGATGGAATCAAGTTTCGAGCCATGCTACTTACTGTTAATAATGTTAGACGCTTTTAGCAATCTAAAGTAAGTAAGTAAGGCAGTACCTTTAATGGAAAGAAAAAGATCATTGCTTAAAATTAATGACATGTAGCGATATGTTGAAATTTAAAGACACATACAGTAATTATTATTTATTTCTTTATTTAATTATCTCTTGAATAAATTCAAAGTTATTATGCTGATGACCTACAAAAACATGTATATTTGTTTTCCAGTAACGTTTTTAGCTTAATGCACATGATTTAGTCTTTTTTGTCTAATAAGACATGTATAACCTTGGGTTGGTTCACATTTGTTTAAAAAAACTCTTTAGGTCCAGTTCAACTTTAGTTTTTTTAGCTTGCGACCTTAAAATCAACCGCAGTCCATCATCGTTAAAATATTGTCAACTGAATTAAAAAGATACAGGGCAGCTTCTGGAGAGTGAATGTTTCATCCCAGTGACTATACTATGACTTTTTCTTGTCCTCACTGCAGTGGCTTTGTAAGAGTATACAGCATGAAGTAGGTCAGGTTTTCTTCAAATGTGGTTGTGTACTTAAATGAGTACATTTATTCAAGGTGTGGTTAAGCATGTAGTTGCGTCTGATTAGAGGATCTATTTCTCAGCGAGGTTTTATACTACATTTCAGTGAGAAAAACTTACGAGCGTGATAACAGCGAATACATTTTAGCTTCGGTCACTTGCTTTAATGTAAATATTCAACCTGGATCATCTCATACATTTTGTTTTATTTTACAGCAACCATTTTACATGCAAAAGGTTAACTTGTTGTGGTTAACGGCTCATATGAAAAAAGACACTTAAAATTTTAATTATTATTTCTCACATACACAGTAGAACATTCCTTGCGACTCTCCTACCTAGAAAAGGGATAAATAAAAAGAGGAAAAAGGAAATAAAAAAACATTAGGCTATTGTTCTAACTCTTTATAAGTATGTCTGTTTTTTTTAACTAAGGACAACATATTCATAGAAAAGTCAAAAAAGTCCAACTTATTTCTGCTCTCCTATAGCCCCGAGTGCTTATTCGTCAGCATTACAAATGTATTGTGTTAATTTTACCAATTAAAATACTATGCATGTAATGACGAGGGCTTGACATCCATTATGCAGGTAAAAGCTTTATTAAACAAAGCAGGGCAGTTCAATAGCGTAGTCAAAAAACAGGCAAAAGGCGGTACACAATAATCCACAGGAACCCAAGCAAACAAAGCCAAACAGTAGGCAAATAAACCAGGCAAGGGGTAAAAACCAGAAAGGCAAACAGCATGAAAGAACGCTTAGTATGTCTCATAGCAATCAATACTTCGCAACATGTGAGTCTTAGTGGCCAGCTATAGTAGCTAGCAGTACCGGAAGTGAAAGGCAGACGTTAGTATTCCGGTGATGACGACCTCTGGTGGTGAGAAGACTAAGTTGTTACAATGTAAGTTTATCCAAACAAAAGTTAACACATTTCACATTGAAAGCCAACACCGCCCTGATTAATTTTAAATTTAATACATTAATTTTGTTTGTGAATAAAATTGATAAGTTTATAAAAACAACTGTTCTGGTAAGAAATGTTCATATACAAAGGGAAATTAACATCAATTAGAAATGAATCTTTGTCAAAGTTAACTATTTCTATATGATAATTGCAGAGACAGTTGTTTATACTGGTTGACAAGTAACCTTTTATACGGTATCAATAGCAGGTTAATGCATAGCAAACTTTAGACATTACATTTACAGCGTTTGGCAGCATCCAAAGCTACTTACATTCATCTCTTTTATACAACAATAATACTTCTAATGTGTGTATAGTTATTGTAATATGTGTTTTTTTATCTATTATGTTGTCTTATCTGTGTAATTTATTATGTAGCATGTTAAATATAAGCACAATGGCTCTTATAGAGTAATGCATATAACACACCAGGAGCAAGTAGCACAGTTAGTATAAATAATCACAAACAAACGCCTGTTATGGATCCTGAGCTGGTTATTATAAGCTTTCTGGTGCAATTATTTCACTGTTGGGAATAATTGTCACAGAAGAACCAGGCTCTCTCACCACCCAGCATCAACACACACCATCCTCTAAGTATTAATTGGACACACCTGTTTGCAATCACCTCTACTTAAACGCACTCCTCACACTCACACACTCTTTCTGATCTCAGACTAGGAAATGGACGCTTTCTAGAGCTTCTGGATTCCTGAAGATATTCTTGCTAATTCCTCCATTTTCATCCACAAGTGATCAGGACTGTATTCTCTTTTATTCTCTAGTATCTTTTCAGTTTCATGCACCGTTTTTATTTGGTCATTATAGATCTACCCAATGTTACTAGGGGGACTTGTACAGGGGGTAAAAACAATGTGAGAACAAATCTTCTGAAACCATTTATTTTCTTAGCTCAGCAAAAATGCACAGGCAAGGCAATTATTTGCTCTGTGTTATCCTGCTACACAAATGGCTTGGCTGTTAAGAAGAGTGAGTATGAATGCCAAACCCTGCTGCAAGCATCTATACACACACCAATAATGTTTTATTTAAATGTCTTGCACAAGGACTGCTTGGTGTCTTGATCATCATTATGCATCAATGATCATCTCTAATATGACCTTTGTGGAAAGCAGTTTGTTACAGCCATTTTTGCCCCCCCCCTCCAATTTTGTGATATTGTCACAAAATTGGAAACAACATTGTTTAGAAAGTCTTTAAATGCTGTAGCGTTGCATGTCACTTTCTAGGAGACCCAATACAGTTCCAGTATGACAGCGTTCTTGTGCACAAAGCATGCTTCCTGAAGACATTCAGGCTTGGTGTAAAAGGAATTAATTGCCCTGACCTTAACCCCACTGGACAGAACAGAAATACACACTCAACACCATGTCATCTCATCACATCAGTTCCCGACCTAGAACGGTTATCTTGAGTCTAGACTAGTGAAAAGTACTTCCAAAAGGTAAATAGAGGTGAAAAGGTGGACTAAATCCCATGAGTGTGAGGTTCAGGTCATCGTTACCAAGAGGGACGTGGTGGCTTGGTGGTGAAGGTGTTGGACTGATACCAGAAAGACTGGAATTTGATTTCCAGCACCACCAAAACAGTTGTAAAAATAAGATAAGTGCTGTAAATATAAATGTAAATTAACATTCAGTACTCTGGATTTAATCTGTACGATGTCCATAGGCATTCTACTAGGTTGTCCGTGGGACAGTGAGTGCATTGTCGGTAAAGGTTTTGATGTACAAAGCTTAAAAAATAAAAATTATTAAAATGATACACCTTATTTTAAGATATAATCAACACAGCAAGTACAATTTGTGTCTATGTCAGACCACCATCGACCATTAAACAATTCAAACACCCAAAAAATAAAACCCTCACATATAAAGTCACTAAGGAGGAGGAGTCCGATTAAAAAAAAGTATAGGCCATTGCATGCTCTGTGCTATTCTAAATTTAAACTAGGCTGATTGAAAAGTTTTTATGTCCATGATAAACAAGGGAAAACTGACAGTACTTCGCTAGTTGCTGTCCTCCTTAGGGTAACTTTAGCTCACCTCCTTGTGTAGTGCTGCAGTGCTGTTAGTGCCCTTAGCAAGCTCTGATTCTTAAATTATGCTTAGCACTATTTTCCTGATAACATTATCCTAATAACACTGTGCGTTACTTTCATTTTATTCAAACAGTAATAGCCTAAACTTATACTTCCAAGTTACAGCTATGACCTGCGTCTGGTTCTGTATTATACGATGAGGGTAACTTGGAGCAGAACAGGAAAAGCCTACATGGGATCAATGGAATTATTTTGTATCTTATAAAGATTTACAGTGACTAAAATAAATATTTTACCATAATAAAGTATTATTTATATGTGATGTTGTTCTTTTATTTTTATTGCCTTTCTTTGAACCTGTTTTTCTACAATCAGCTAATTTTAGATAGCTATAACTTTCGTTAGAGACAGTATTAAAAAAAAAACCTGATACGGAAAGAGCTTAAACTAATACTAATATCAAAACCTGTAATTGGTTAAATTTCACCATGCGATCTGTTTTCCCAGCTCACATCACAAATACCAAGCTCTATTTTCCACAATATCTGATACTTCAAACATCCAGTTCCACTTTCACATCAGATTTCTATTCTACAGTCTCTACAGTTTTTAGTCTGAAAGCTTTATGAAATCCTACCTGATCCTTAAACTTCTCCTTCTCTCATTTCCTGTTTCTTCAATGCCTCCGTTCTTTCCTTTACTTCTGGTCTCTTTTCATTACCCTGTATTTAATCTCTATTCTTTCTGGCTGTCATGGTTGAGTGTGGTTTCATTTAGAATGAAAGCGTTCAGTCGAATTGAAACATAGCAAATCTTTTGGCTTTTTTTTTTTTTTTCGCCTTCTTTTTCTTCTGTTTTTACCATTTTTAAACTCAAATCATTAACAATGCTTCTCCAACCTCTTCCTGTTGAGTCACACGCCTACACACAGCCTATAGTCTTTCACATACAAACATAGTGTTGATTCTCTCTCTCTCTCTCTCTCTCTCTCTCTCTCTCTCTCTCTCTCTCTCTCTTTCTCTCTCCATCACTTTTTTTTTTGCATCTTTTTTACCCTTACTCTTAAATCTAAAGACAGCTCAGGTTTTGATATCTGGGTGTCTGGCCCGTTACACACAGTTCAGTCAGGTCCTCTTAATTCAAAAAGGCAACCTTTAACTGCCATCTACCAAGTTTACATTTGGTGGTATTGCTCTTTTATAAACTCCCTGTCTTTCCATAAGCCCAGATTAACAGAGCAGCACAAATCCCCCCAGAACAGAGCAACAAAATGACATTGTTTAAGTGGAAAAGTTGAATGAGGAGGTTGGGAATGGGGTGGGTTGTAAAATGGCGTACAGAGGAAGCAGCAGAGTAAGCAGACATGCTGTGTTTAAGGAAGGCGCAAATGTCTGAGAGTGGCAAATTGAGTATTTAGACTCGATAAGCTGTTAGGGGTTGGGTTGGGATAGCAAGCTTGCCTACGGAACCTGCTGAACTGAAGCAGTATGCTTGATTGATCTTGTCTTCGTGAGGATATTGCACTGACATAATTATTCAAATAATTGTAAAAAAAACAAAAAAACGTCCAGTTTTACAAACCTGACAAATGTCCACATAAGATCTCTCGTAATATTTTCTTTCTTTCCCTCTCCCCTTCTTTCTCTTTTTTTTTTATTTAAAGCCCAGGTTTCTGACCTGTTACACACTGTTGGCTTACTCTTGTGTTGACCTTTTATTGACATAATTATTAAAGTTTCTCATTTATTCAAATGCACACACACACACACACACACACACACACACACACACATACACACACACTTTACATTTCTTGCATTAAGGAGGCACCCTTATCCAGAGCAGCTTACAGTTATCTTGTTTTTTATCCAACTAAGGAGGTCTTGCTTAGGGTCCCAGCAGAAGATTGGTAGTACTGGGAATTAAGCCCAACACCTTTACCACTAAGCTACCATTTTTCTTCACATTCACAGCTTACTTTTATATCCTCCTCCACAGTTGCATCCTTGTAACAACCTTCTATTGATACAAAATGTAAAGTATTTCCTCGGATGGACCAACAAATGTCCCCAGAAAATCTCTCTCACAAATGTATCCTCAACATCCACAGGTGCTTCAAGCACAAGCACTTCGAGCCTCATGCATAGTCACAATAGCTAAAATCTCCCAGTTGATTGTACATCTGTTTCTGACAAATTCAGAACACACACAGATGCAAGTAAACAAATAGAACGGAAACAATAGCACACACACTCTGAATATGCTTGCCGGTGCAGATACATAAATGAATAAGAAAGAGGAAAAAGATTAACACTCAGTCTTGGTTTGCAAGTGGCTTTTGCACCAGCACATTCTTCTCTTTCTTCTACAATTAGTGTGTGTGAATCACAAGTATGCACATTTTCTTATGTGTCTGTGAATGAAAGCGTGTGTTTTGGAAAATACTGTATATGACTGTATCGTTAATTTTTTCAATATAAATAATGTCTATGGGTCTAAACACTAGAGAAATATGCTAATTATCAAATAACCTCCAAAATAGTTAGTAGATAGAAACATTGTTAAAATTGAGCCTGCTATCATCTAACTGGATGTGTTGGAACTTATCAAAGAGCCTCTGACTTGAAGATGACCGATAATCATTTTTGGGGTAAGTGGTGGCTCATGGTTAAGGTGTTGGACTACCAACCTGAAGGTTTGTGGGTTTGATTCAAAGCTATACCAAGCTGCAACTGTTGGGCCCCTGAGCAAGACCCTCAACCCCCCAATTGCTCAGTTGTATAGAAGAGATAAATACAAGCCGCTCTGGATAAGGACATCTGCCAAATGCTGTAAATGTAAATATGTTGGCCAATATGAGAATTTGTGTGCAAGACTGTGCCATACCAGCATTACAGACTAAGACAGGAGTAAACAACAGCTCCAGCAGTTAAAGCATCTTAATTTGCATTAAAATACTTTATTTGACCTATTAGTAAATAATGCACTGTGATTTCTGCTCTACGATTATTAAAGCCAGACTAAAGTACCTAAAGACTAAAGAATTCACATGGCCAAGAAAAATGCAGGACAAAAAAATTAACTTGGCATTCCAATTTAGAAATTCTGACATTATTACATTATTTGAATGAAAATGTTTTTCTTTGTCTATAATTAAAATTTAAAATCTACAGATAAATAGGCAGGCTATAAAACACACAGAATAAATAAAACATATAGCAAAATTGGCAAATCATATCTCCATGAGCTCAGGGGCATTAAGTATGTTTCAACCATTGAAAGGAAATCTTAGGGTAGGACATACAGTGTATATATCAGTGGCGGGCGGTGCATTTGGTACCTGGGGCTCCACTGGCGATTTACCCGACTTAATTCACCTCCTGATATCCCCACCATCATCAATTAAAGAAACTATAAAAACTATCCAAAAAAACGCAATTTAACAAGACGTGGCGTTACAGAGAGACAGGCATTTTGCGTATTCATCTGATCAACCAATCAGTGGATGGAAAAATGATGACGTTATTGAGGCTAAAATCTGATTGGACAAATTTCTAACATCCACATCCACATACTGGAAGCAGTGCAGCAAAAAGCAATGCTCTTTATATATATATATCATATACAGTGTATCATATGACCTTATCCAAATCCGCTTAGCTCGGCAGAGACTCAAGCCAGACCTACAAGAGGCAAATGGATAAATGTGTTGCTGTCTAGCATGGGTGAGTTAAGGGTTAGCCTTAGGTTAACAGCAGGAGTCAGATGATATTCCTGCTTCATCCCTGAACTATTGTTTTTGCAGTAGGCTTGACATTTAGAATAAATTAGTTGTTTTTAGTGTTGCTCTTCTTTAACAATTTTTATGGGATGTTACACCTCGTTCTATTGAACAAGTATTGATCTGTTTAATGATGATACTCACAGCACTTTTGTACAACGCTTTGGATAAGAGCTAAATGATGTAAATGTAAGGTCGGTATATCTGTTTACAAACTAAATTTAGGTAGGTGTTTACCGCACTATAGCAATTAGGGCTCCAAAAATGACTTAAAGTGTCTGGGGGACTCATAAGCTTATTTAGCAAGGTTTTCTGTCTGTGGTATAGTGGGTTTAGGCTCTGGCATTCACATGTGCGGTTATGACCCAGGTTCAATTCCAGCTCAGGTTTTTACCGGTCCCACCCCTCTCTTAAATATTATATTATATTAAAATAAGGATTGTTCTTATTTACTTAATCTCCACTAACAGATATAGATTTTTGGAAATTATAGATTTTAAAAAGCATTTGGTGGCACATTTAAGAAATGATGGCACTACAAATAACAGAATTTCAACATTCAAATAACTAAAGCATTCGAAAATAGGTCACTTAAAGTTTTATTTCATCTCAAAGTTGTTGAAAACTCTGCATAAGCAAACTGAGAAAAAAGCTTAGCTAATCAATTTGCCTTCAGGCGCTAAATGGTTAGCTGCTTAGTTAGCATGGCTTTGTTACTGGTGATAAATCAGCAGCAATCGAAGAGGAAGGGGAGAAAGAGACTGACAGAACAGGAAAAATCCAAAACCTTCCTGTTGGTTTTCTTCCAGCTGTATGTGTTAAGCGCGTGTCTTGTGTGGTGACCTTCCCTTACAACCCATTTCACACTAAACTTAGACTTCAAAAGTAGCTGCATTAACCCCATGTGGGATAAAACCACGCATGAAAGCATATTCCTTTGCCCTTTATTCACACCCTCATTTATATTACAATAACGTAACATATGGTCCAACTGTCCCCGAGATAAGACTTCAAACGTGTATGTCTGTGTGTGTGTGTGTGTGTGTGTGTGTGTGTGTGTGTAAATGTATTTGTATATATCGTGAGCCCATGAGGGTTTTTGCATCCAGGTTTCAAAAATGAGCATACTACCTTTGAATATTGGTGTAGATGAACCTGATCACAGCACTAAAGCACTTCATGTAGCCTAATGTGTGCAGCAGTGTAGCAAACAGGCTATGTATAAATAGCAACGGGTGTGTGTGTAGTGTGTAAGACACTGCTAAACTAGTTTCAGCCTTATGCGTGCTGCACACGAGCTACATATCCTACAAATTGGTCCTGGCTACAAGCTTCAGGAGCTCTAAAGATGCAACGTTATTGATGCTCCACACATTAAAAATACAACAATTATTTTTAAACAAAGCACAAATACATAAAGCAGATTTAGACTGTATTGGTCACACGCAGAAACCACACACGAGTATCACATCTATCAATGGATCAATTCTTGGGGGATCAATTTGTACTATGAACTAACTATTAACTACAACTTCTACAATAGTTATTACGTTATATGTATTGCCATGTGCTTTATAAATAACAGTGTTGGTGATTTGAATGTTAAAAACCAATTAGTTACAACATAGTGACAACTGTTCCCTAAACTAGGATGAAATTGTGATTTGGAGTTGTGTGGCGTTGCAATATATGCAATAGAAGCTGTGCGGAATAGTGTGTGTTGTGCAGAAATGTTCTGGTTGTGTCTGAATAGCCTGCAGAAAGTAGTACCTCGTCATTCGTTCTGTGTTTGAGCAGAAGCACTTTTCAGACTGCAGTGAAAAGGGAAGTGTGTTGTGTCGAATGGCTGAGGTCCAGCACTGCTTGCTGTAAATAGACTGCAGGTCAGAGAGCTCAGTGCGGTTAGTACCTTCAGCTGATCACTCCACCCTGGAGAGCCCACCCCCCTTCCTGCTCTGTCCTGCTGTTTCAAAAACAGCCGCTGATGCTTTCGTCACAGCGCTCTGAGAGGTCATATTTTTTGTATAGTTAAACAAGTATAGTTATTCACACACTAGACAAACACTTTTGCCCAGAAGGGGTGATGCTCTCATCTGTAGCACCTGGGAGTTTTAAAGTCTCTTGAACGTCTATGGTGGTAAAGACGATGACAGGATTGAAGTAGTTAATTAACTGATAGCAGGGGTAGTGATGGCTCAAATGGTTAAGGTGCTGAGTTGCTGCTCAGGAGACCAGGAAAACCTGGGTTCAAGCCCCACCACTGTCAGCTGTTGATCTGAAGACCCAGGTTCAAGCTCCACCACCAGCAAGCCATCCACTGTTGGGTCCTTGAGCAAGACCCTAAACCCTTTTCTGCCTCACGGGTGAATGAATATATATGTAACAAAATAAAGGCATTTACATTAAATAAGTAACAACAAACACCATCGTGTTGTATTGGCTGATGAACACCAAAGTTCTGTGGTTGGTTTTCTATCATCCCAGCTTTTAAATTATTAATTCTATTCGTTTAAAAAATGGATAATAATACTTAAATATCAAAGGCATTTTATTCGTAACAAAGACTTTGTTAATATAATAAGTGAACGTTCTCTCGCAAATATGGCCACGAGTGTTTATCGGCAAAAATGTTTATCGCTGGAGAATCAGTTGCTGCTTAACAATGAATGAAGTTACTAAGTCGCTTGCTTGCATGATTTGACTGGGCTTTAGTCAAATATTGTAATGAAGAATTTTATTTTTCTTCCTGTTTAAACTGACCTCATACTCTATTTTTTATGACTAAGCCTTAATCTTCGTCGAAACTCTTTGACTCGGATGATAAGATGTACAAAACATTTAGTTAAAGGCAAAGTGTGTGCGTCAGCAGTTTAATGTGCGCATATGAGCTCACTGAACACCCACACACACTTCGCACACAATCTATAGATATAAAAACTCTGTAGATTAAAGAGGTAGGGGTGCTTTTCCCTAAACACAGAGCCAGTCCTTTAGTCTGACAGCAAGCTCCATTTTCGAACCTTCAAATAAACCCATTCATTTGACTCCTGGTTTGTCCGGTTCTTTTGTTCTTAGCTTGGGTATTTGTTTTTCTCTTCCATGACACTGTAGTTGTACGACGGCTTGTTTGCACATGTGCAAAGAAATGTAATCAATGATTTAACTAACTTATCAAACACCAGACTGCTGGTTTGTCTAACCCGCCTAATTGCCTTCTTGTCTTCTTTTTTTACTAAGTATAAAATTCTTTTAGTAAGTAAAGAATAGGCTCAGAAATAATTATTCGGTGTAAAAGTATACATTTTATTTAGGGAGTAGGGATGTGGTAGAGTAATAGCTCAAGTAAAATATAGATTCTCCCCAAAATACTTACGTCTCTGCTAATAATGCATCAAATAACCTGAAGCAATAAATCGAGGAAATGTCTTTAGGCGAAATTTAGTGGTTTTGTACAGGATGTTATAGACTTTTGCCAAAATGGGATTTTTTGGAATTGATTACAGAATTGTTCCACCTTGTGCTCACATTTTTCCGGGAACTCTGTTTTCATGGAAACTGCAATTGAATCTGGTGACTCATATCTCTTTTTTCTGACGATATGACAGCTAACACACGGCACTGACTCAGCATTCCATTACTGAACAGCAGAGGAACGAATCATCTTACACACTAGATATCGTTAATGCTGCTTACCTCCGTCTGTTGCTGACCATCACAGCATCATATTAAATCCATGCCTGATACTCAGTTTGTCTGTATTAAATGTATTTGGTCAAATTTAAGTTCATCACAGTTTAGATTTTTACTGGCTGTATAGAGTTTCACTTGTCATTATCTAACCTGTATTTTTATTTTTTTTGACTGTGTGGTCTCCTGGTTCAAACAGTTTAAAGTTTACTTAGCTCACACACCCACACACACTTAGGGGCAAGCTGGTGTGCTGATAATAAGGATGCACAATATTCTTAAGGGCTTGTGCAGAACACACAACCTTTACATAACATCCACATGCTGCTGTAGGTCTAGGGTTTGTTAGAATAATGTAGCTGGTTAGGGTGATGTATTATGTGTGTGTGTGTGTGTGTGTGTGTGTGTGTGTGTGTGAGATGGTGTGGCAAAGCTGAACAGATATATGGCTTAGATGCTGTTTTTGTAGTGGTTGGGATTTATATCAAAAAAAGGAACTGTTAAAAAAATGGCCTTAGGTTTGAGTGAGTTGAATTATGGTGGCGTGTGTGTGTGTGTATGCGTGTGTATTATTGGATCAAATATCAAGAGGTTTCTTTATCCAGAGCCAGATCTTTAAAATCCATCTGTATTTAAGTGCTGGTTTCATTTAAACAGATCACCTAATAGCACACTTTTGTACCAAATTTCATGTAATAGCAACAAATCACATGTCTGTCCCCATGTTTCAGTTCAGCAGCTCTATAGTGAAGAAAACTGCTTATCCAGTGTGTATGTGTGTGTGTTTGTGTGTGCGAGAAAGACTTCCTTGGTCAGCTTGTGAGATGCTAGCGCTCTAATTAGCAGCTTTTAGTCATGGTACCTCCCAATGATCTCATTTCAAGCAGTGCTGTGGAATGCTAATGTCGGATGCTAGAATCATTGCTCATTTAGTATCTAATTTGTGAGTCAAGGTTAAACTAGCGACATGATTGGCTGATTGTCAGGCGTTGAAGCAGGTTGCTAGTTTAGTAAGTCGGTCGCATTTTGAACTTTAGGTGAAATTTCTGTTGACCCAACTAAAAGCAAATAATTATTTGGTTTATTTTTAGAGAAATGGAAAGGAATGCTATTTACTATTCTATTTGTTTACCATTTATAATTTTGTGAAATTGTTGTTAATTATTCTAGAGGATTAATTAGAAATAACTTGCCCACAGACATTCTTGTTTAAATCCATCCTCTCACTTAACATAAATTAATCCTTTTTAGTATTAAATGAGTAAATTGAAGCAGGTGCTTTTGTAAGTTTTGGCTTACACGCCAAGAGGGTCCCGGGTTCGATTTCCAGGCAGGGGCCTTTCTGTGTGGAGTTTGTTCTCGTGCTTGTGTGTGTTTACTCAGGGTTCTCCGGTTTCCTCCCACAGTCCCAAAACATGTATATTAGGTTGATTGGTGATCCTAAACTGTCCATAGGTGTGTGTGGCCCTGTGATGGACTGGCGTCCTGTCCAGGTTGTACCCCACTGCCTTTCACCCTTTCGGAGACGCCTGAAATAGTCTCCAGCAGACCCCTGTGACCCCAAATTAGGGAATATAGATGGATATAGAAGATGAATGCATGAATGAATGAATGAATAAATGCTAATCCAGATTCATGCTGCACACTACAGTGAAGATTGTTGCAATTTCTTTTCAGTTGCATTTCTTTTCGCCTTTAGGCTCTGTCTCATGTCCGAATGTGAGTTTGCTGTAATAAAAGTATTTATGCTGGCTTTATGTGCCATCGGATCTTTACGAGCATGTCATATTCATATGCTTTGTTATAAGAATGAACATCAACCATTTAATAATTTGTGTGCATTTCTTTTATTTGTCTGTGTATGTCAAATCTGAGATATTGACAATGATATTTACAGTATTTGGCAGACATCCTTATCCAGAGTGATTTACCCTTTTTATTTTTTAAGGGTCTTGCTCAGAGACCCATCAGTGGTAACTTAGGGTACAGGGAATCGAACCCACATTCTTCCAATTAGCAGTCCAACACCTTCCACAACATACTTCCACCGGAATATTTTTTTAAACAACAGTATAAATGTTTGAAATGCATTACTGAAACATTTTAAAAGGCTGTTATTATAAGTTAAAATAAATAAAATAAAACAAAAAATATATATAATTATGAGTAAAGGTGACAAAAAGTATAAAAAAAGAGATGTAGTATTAAATAAAAAAAGGCCTGTAAAGTATAAATATGTAGTTTATACATACACTAGAAAAAGTATATGCACAAGAATAACAGTATGGATAAGGTTATACAGATATAAATAGAAGTACTAAAGTGTCGTACTATTATTACTGTTACAGTTTGCTAGCTGGTTATGCTTTTTCCATTTAAATGCATATTTTCGGATTGTCATAATTTACAAAACGACTTGGCATAGAGAAGGTGGATTAATTTTGGAAAGACCAACCTCGAACGTTTTTGTAATTTTTGTATTTTTGTAAAGCCACTTTGCACTTCGCAAATCGCATACGATTTGCGCACTTACTACATTTAGGCTAGTACGTATTTCACAATCTGTAAAAAATGTTCTATAGTATAGTATGGTTATGTGTAGTATAAATAACGGTAGAGCATACTAATCTTCCCATATTGTCACATGACATACCTTGTCACAGCAGCAACAATGTTTGCTTCTGCTGTACCTGAAGCTACTTAAAGCTACTGTTTTGCCTTTCGCTCGTGCACACATGGGTCGGTAAAGTGTCCATTGAATATATGATTTTAAAATCGGTGTGGAAGTTGTAGGTCATTATGTCGAGGATCCAGACATACTTGCCTCACATACTCGTTTTTTGTACTATATATTATGGAAGTATGCGATTTCGAACAGAGCCTCTGTCTATTTAGTTACAAGCGCTTTACATATAGAATTAAACTGAACAAAATGTAATTTATAAAATTATGTCTGAGCCAAAATTATAACTGGAAATAGAATCTTTACTATGATTCCGATATGACATGAAGGCAGCTTGTTTCTAAGCTGAATGTGGTTTTTTTTGTCTTGTTTTTGTGTTAGTGGATATGATTTAGTATTTTATGGGCATAAGCTAATAAATATAGAGGTGTGTGAGGTCATATTATTCACAATTAATGCTGGATATGTTTTTAAAAACATTTTGCGATCGTATATTGCACTGTTGTGACTAACCATGCAGGTATGAGCATTTTTCTTTGGGTTTTGGTGATTGTTTTGGGTAGTATTTCTGATTTTATGGCAGCTTTTGTTAAAAAATTACGATGCATGTAACAAGGTTTTAGGTGTTTTTTTTTTTGCAATAAAATTGAGGGTTTAAGTGAAAATTCCACCACAACATTGCATCAAAGAATTGCTTTGCACGATCTCTCACAGTCATGTTTGTTAGTAAATGAAAGACATCAGGGTCGCACAGGTCTTTGGTTTTGCTATGTACTAGTCACGTTTTGTGCAGGGCATTACAATAATTGGTCAAATTTGCAAAAAGGTCACAGTGATTGGATGAAATGCATGGTCGTACAGAATACACAGGGATTGGTTGAATTAGCTTGTAATAGAATCTGATTCTAATAATAATAGAGACCTTTATGTATGTGTGGTGTGTATGTTTGCCAGACGATGCTTACAGCTGATGTGATTTTTCGCCACCCACTAGCCAGCTTTCTCATCACATTAACAGGAAACATGTGCTTTCTCCAGGACATCTTTTCACACTGGGCAGATGCATGTGATTGGCTATGGTCGCTATTATTGACAGAGAAAAGAAACTAGCATCTAGAAAGCATGGCGTTTTCCTCAATTCACATTTTTTTAGGACGAGTGACTGTTTTATTCCAGTGTGTAAATCTTTTCAAATAGGAACGTCCTTCTTCTTCTCAGCTTTACTAACAGCTCTGGTAAAGTGTGTGTACTGCCTTTCGGGTTGGAAGGAGGACTCAGGAGACAGATGGACTTTGACAGCGCTTCGGGCTTGCTTTATTTTCTCCAGCTAACAATTTTCAGCTCACTCAACAGAAAAAACTGAAATATAACACTGTCTCAATATTTTGGGGCTTTCCAATCATAGCGCTCCGGATTGCAGGCTATGAAACCTTAGTCCCCTTTCTCTCTGTCTGTCTCTCTCTCTCTCTCTCTCTCTCTCTCTCTGGTTATCTGTGTGCTTTTTTTAAACCTGGTAGAACACACATAAATAAACGCTGCACAAATGCCAATCATTATGCGTTACCAGCCATCTAAACCCGCCTCCTTCCATCCACAGCTGACGCCTGACCGCGCCCCTGCTGCCACTGTGTGCCATCACCTAGCATAAAACTGCAAGCAGCACAAGCACCAATCAAAGCAAAGGCAACAACCGAAATAAGCAAAGCAAAGTTTTAGCCTCATTTTAATGCTCATTACCCAATAAAGACAATTCCTGCTTAAACGTATGCTAAGTTGGTCAATTGTAACTTAAATGATAGATAAAATCTACACTGTGGTAACTAAAACCTACACCTAACATTAGCAGCACAAGAACAACTACAAGGGGCGGGTTTTAGCGGAAAACGCAACAATAAACAAAAGAAAGCAAAATAAATTTTTAGCCTCATTTTAACGTGAACCCGGTCATGTTCATTACCAAACATAGACATTTCCTGCTAAAAGTAAAGCTAAGGTCATTCGTTACACTTATAAAACATGATACATCATCGAAAAATCCAGTGCAGCAATTAAAACCTTACATCACTGTATGTTACAAATGCATGTTAAGACATTTCTAATCTAATGGACTCTAATTAGTCACATTTTATTTTTAACATTTCATTGTTTTTTTGTCATGCCATGAAAAGCAAAAAGTTTAAAAGAGTGTGTGGGAAGTAGGTCATCTCTGGTCCTGATGATGTTTTTCTGTGAAGCATCAGTAAAAGTATCTTATATCTAAGCTCAGGATTTGCTGTGTGTAATGTATTGTAATGTAGCAGAAGGTGAGAATTTAATATTGTGGTTTAGCATGTATGTGAGCGCTTGAGCAGATTGCTGCTTGTTGAGTGAGATCTCACGTGTAAAGCACACGCTAACATGAAAGGTATACTGTGAAAGCACTTGGCTTGGTCTCGTTAGCACTTAGTAAAGCAGCGTGTGTGTGTGTGTGTGTGCACGCACTTTTTGTACAACGGTTTCTCTTCCTAAGATGTTTTCTACTGCCTGGAACTCTGGATTTCTATTTTTTTCTCTCTCTCTTGCGTTTCCATTTCTCTCCCTCTCTTTTTCTGTCTATTTCTGTCTTTACTCTGGCTTTAGTGAAAACCCTGCCTTTTGTCTTGGAGGCAATTTAAATGCTTGAAGGCCTGATCTCTCTGTCAGATCCTTTGTCCCAACAGCAATTACAATGATGATGGAAATAAAAGACACAAAGCAAAGAACGTGACTTTCAGCAGGCAGCTTTTCAATGTCTCTATTGTTCTCCTCTGGCAAACGCAAGAAGGAAAGCGGAACAGACAGGAGAGGGAGGAATGACAGATCTGTCTTGTAAAATGTCAGCATGTGGGATCTGTCATGTATACTGTAGACACGTTAACTTTGCCTCACTTTCCTCTCTCTCTCTCTCTCTCTCTCTCTCGCTTTGCCTGTCACTCTCCCTCTCTCTGTCTCTCTCTCTCTCTCTTCTTCTTTCCCTTAATCTATGTAATGTAATTAAATGATGGCCTGGCTACATACAAAGGAAAAGTCTTTGGTTGGGTTAGTCTTTAAGAAAGAGCTGCAGAAATGTACTGCAGTCTAACCTTATATCAAATTCTGCTCAAAAAGAGAAACAGGAAGCTCACCGATCTGTTATAATCATTTTACTGAGGGACTGTGGGTGTGTGTGTGTCTGTGTGTGTGTGTGGAACAAAGTCAGAAATAAAAAAAGGGATTTAAAAGAGAGAGTCATTTTTTTTCTGATTTTAATCATTCCCACTCATCAGCCAGCTCTCTACTGTCACATGACAACGGGGGTAAAGGTTTGCTTGCTCTGTTATGCTGGTCATGCAACATCAGCTGAAAGTGTAAAGTTGTCGTCTTCTTTCTGCAGTGAATCAGTGCTTATAGTTCGCTGTTTAAAGATATACTAAATTAAATTATACTTAAAAGCTGCAGTTTGGGAAACAATTATTCAAAATGAATTATTACTCAAGTACATTTACATTTACATTTACAGCATTTGGCAGATGCTCTTATCCAGAGCATTTATCTCTTTTATACAACTGAGCAATTAGGGGTTAAGGGCCTTGCTCAGGGGTCCAGAAGTGGTAACTTGATGGGGCTGGGACCCAAATTTTGATCTTCCAAGTAGCAGTCCAACCACTGGGCCACCACTGCCTCCTGTACAGTGCCATCCAGTGTTGATAAGATCTTAGCCGGATTCACAACGGTAAGAGGTAGATTAGTATAATATAACTAGTACACTAAAATAGCAGTAGCTCAATTATCTTAAATTGTCTTACACAATAGTTCTCAGACTAGTTGCAGTACAAATGAGCTACTGATAGTGATAGTGCATGTTTAAAAGAATGAGATAGATTTGTTGTAATTTTGCTTTATAAGTTAAAAGTCCCGCTATGCTTAAAGAAAACAAGGTGGCAGCTAGTAAGAAAAAGTTAGGCTCTCCAGTTGCTGTTTTACATGATTTCCTTACATCCATGTGGGGGATTCTTACAGGATGTCCTGTTAAACCCAACTTCCCAGGAACATGCCAGGAGGAGGGTGGTTGGCTATAGTGACTGTACTGTAAGTGTGTGTGTTTGGAGCCACATGATCAACTAAAGCTCTCAATGTTAGTGTTTCTAGCATAAACTCTGGATCTCCAAACCGCCGCACAGACCAGAATAATCCGTTTACTCTGGATAAGTAAATATAAAATAATCCAGTTAGCTCAAATATATAATTTACAATATATCTGTGTTGGAGATGTATAAAGATCATTTATTTCCTGGTGCCAGATTTTTGCACACACACCATATTGAAATAGTCACAACAATAAACCCACCCAACCACCGATGCTATTTTGAAGCATAAACGTTAGCTGACAGATGCTTTTCTGGTTAATGGCCCCGTGTTGCCTTATAGCTGTTAGGTCTGGCTTTGTGTTTAGAAAATTTAATGGATTTGTAATTGGATGTTTTTCAACGATAAGTGGACTAAAATTGCAGCCCCTCGTTTTAATCAGAATAAGTAAGCTCAGCTAGGTGAGCTCAGGGTCTCTCCAATGATGCACAAATACCCAGAATCCATTTCCTACCCAGTGAACTTTTTAGAAATGTCAAAATATTTAAATAATTGATGTAAGGGCCACAGCAGGTTTTTTTTTGCTAAGAATAATTATGTGTTGCCTGGTATATGTGGGACAAAGAGAGAAATAAAGTCTTTTATGGGATGATGGCAATACCCCAACTAAATCTATCTGAATTCCGAATGAAATCCCGGGAATTATATATATTTGAATGCCTGTAACTTCTGAAATGTTTGCTGCAAATTTTAATCGCAGCTCTGAACACAGAATAACAGAATGAATGAGCAGCGTAAATGTCAGTTTTTTTATTCATGGGACTTGGATTCAGCGTCAGTATTCATATTTCCTCTTTATTCTTCTGCATTGCAATAAAAACTGTGCAATAATAATTTTATTAAAATGTGCAATATTACCCTAGTGCAATTTGTCGGATTTGTCGAACGATTTGTTGTATTGTTTTCCTTTTCTTCTGTATTTATATACTATACTGTTCCTTCTCTCTATTTGTACATCTTTTTCTATGCTGCTTCTTCTATGCTTCTATCTTATCTTTAAAACATCGTGATTCGTGCCTTTATAATTATTATTCATGTGTTGACCCCGATTTATTTGAACAGCCATGACCCAGTCTGTGTTTTTGGTAAAACAATGAGTTCAGCAGTTAATCGCTTAAAATTACAACGAAATATGAGTAATATGATAAAAGTAAGTTAACAGGACAAACTATTTTTTTTGCAAGACTTAATTATATCCAGGACTGTTTGAATACATCATTTGAATTAATCATATATATATATATATATATATATATATATATATATATATTTTTTTTTTTTATTATTATTTTTTTTTAAAGGCATCTAATTACCTAAATATACATCAGGTAGCAGAAGATTGACTACTGAGAACTTCTATATGTTCCAATCTAATATTCTGATCCGCAGATTTGAGTCACCTTGATAAATTTTCTTTTTTAAATTTTAATAAAAAAAAAAAAATTACATTCAAAAAAATTCCATGAAGAGGAAACGGAGGAATAGATAAAATACAGATTTAATATAGCAATTTCCTGTTTTTATACAAGTACTTTTTAGTTTGAGTTTCACAGATTTTGTTCTGAAGTCTTAATCTGATGACACGGATCGGCTCCTATAGGAAACATTCTTCTCATTCTCATCAGACAAACTTTTTTTAATTAAAAGTCATCATTTTCATTTTTATAAATGTATCATTTGTCATGGCGACTTATGAAGTAAAATGTTACGAGGCAAACAGTCCAGATCGATACACACATCAAAGCAGGAGTGTTCAAACTTGATCGTGGGTCCTGCAGAGTTTAGGCCAGTGTCCTGCAGAGTTTAAGCCGGTGTCCTGCAGAGTTTAGGCCAGTGTCCTGCAGAGTTTAGGCCGGTGTCCTGCAGGGTTTAGGCCAGTGTCCTGCAGAGTTTAGGCCTGCAGGGTTTAGTTGCCCTGCAGAGTTTAAGGCCGGTGTCCTGCAGAGTTTTAGGCCGTGGTCCTGCAGAGTTTAGGCCGGTGTCCTGCAGGGTTTAGGCCGGTGTCCTGCAGGGTTTAGGCCGGTGTCCTGCAGGGTTTAAGCCGGTGTCCTGCAGGGTTTAGGCCGGTGTCCTGCAGGGTTTAGGCCGGTGTCCTGCAGAGTTTAGGCGGGTGTCCTGCAGAGTTGCAAGATCTTGCTTGGACAGGTAGATGTGTTAGGGCATGTTGGAGCTAAACTCTGCAGGACACTGGGCCTCCAGGACCGAGTTTGGACACCCCTGCATTAAATCATCTCGAGCAAACAACTTAGTGGACCGGTTGTAACTGCTATCGTATAAATTAATTTATTTTTTGTACAATTGTCTTAGCTGGTGTGAAGGTTCATAAGAGGATTGACTGCATCTTAAATTCTTTTTATCACATGACTTTTTATCCTAATATTTGGTTGCTTCTGCCATTAGTTTGAGCTGTAGATAGATTTTTGGTTGTGATACAACATTACACACAAACACACAGATGTGATTTTTAGAACAGTCTGCATCTGAATCTTTCTGATCATGTGGAATAGTTGAAAAAAGTTAAGCCTAGAAGAGGCTTCAAGAACTCTGCTTGGAAAAATAACCCACATTTGGTTGTTATTAGCAAAAGTTCAAATCAAATTCACATTTTTTTGTCACATAGATGATTAGACACAGTACAACGTATGGTTAAATGATTTTTACGACTCTCCGAATTTAAAGAAGTTGTCAAATTAAGTCAGATACAAAAATACAGAAGAAATAGGACAAAATATAATATAATAAAAATAAAATAAAAATATTAATTAAAAAAATATGAAAATGCTGTATATAAAATGACTAGCAGTAGAGTATAAAACCCGGTTGTGCAGGCGTTCTGGTGTTTGTTTGTGTGTGCGTGAGAGTGTGAGCCCAGAAAAGTCCTGGTTTCAGTCAGGTTCTCCTGGTTGAGGGCCCGAATAGCCTGAGGGAAGAAGCTACGCCTTATTATCTTCGGGACCGCTTTCCTGACCGCAACAGAGAGTCCGTTGTTAGGATGACTGAGGTCCTTTACTATTTTCCTGGCCTTGGTCTAGCACCGCTTGCTGTAGGTGGACTTCAGGTCAGGGAGTTCAGTGCGGATAGTACAATCAGCTGATCGCACCACTCTCTTTAGAGCTCGCCTGTCCTGTTTGGCGCTGGCCGGCTTTTTTTTACCACAGTGTTGATGTGACAGGACCATGATAGGTCCTGTGTGATGTAAACACCTAGGTATCAGAAACCGCTGATCGTGAGCGGCTAATAGGTGCTCCATTGCTTCGTGCTGAAGTTCACTATCAACTCCTTTGTTTTACTGACGTTTAGAAGGAGATTGTTGGCCTGCCACTATATCTCCTCTAGATAGGCTGTCTCGTTGTTGTTGGAGATTAGACCCATCACGACAGTGTTGTCAGCAAACTTGACGATGGTGGTGGTGTTGGAAGTGGCCACAGCAGGGGGCTCAGAACACAACCCTGGGGTGCTCCAGTGCTGAGGGTGAGGGAGGGTATGATGTGTTTGCCCACCCGAAGTGTTTATCTGTCAGGAAGTTGGAGATCTATCAACATAGGGATGATTAAAACCTCTTACTTGATAGTTAGGATGGAGAGAATTAAGGTGTTAAAAGTTGAGCTGTATTCAACAAACAGCATTTAAACATAGTTCCATTTTTTTTGTTATCCAGGTGGCTCAAGGTTGTGTGGAGGAGGTATGGAATCGTGTCATTCAGTTTCGTTATTTTTCTCCAGCTCAATCTTCACCTATGGTTCATTTTACTCCTTTTTTATCATTTTAAATATTCTTTTTGCAGTTTTTTTTAAACACTGTCTATTTAAGATGTGCACTGAAGTTGAGTGTTTATTTTCCAGGTAAAGTAGATAGTGCTGCTTTCTTGCATAATGCATCAATGGATGATAAATGTGCCCAAGCAAAAGCTTCAAAGAAGGCTTTCAGACTGCACTCTTAGCACAATGCAAGCCATTTCTTACATCTAAAGCCAACCGAAATGTTTTAAAATGACAGTCTGCAAATGGACCCTGTATAATTCCTAGTGAGTCAGTGCTTCCAGAAGGTACCATCACTACTGCTGGCGAAAAAAAAAAAATACTCTAATTTCATACAATTTCAGGCTATTTCCAGCTTAAATTGCTCACTTCAGTTCTTATTAAGTAGGATTTTAAATTATGTTTTTATAGGAAAATAAAGCAAAATAAAGACGTAGTTAACACTGAAAGCCATAAAAGCATCGAATGTAGCTGAGAAACGTGTCCTCGCAAGGGCTGGCCACTGTGACTATATCAAATCAATTCTGTGTTAATTATGTTTTTTTTTTCCAAAATGCTTTAAAAAATATATAAATATCCATCTATTTATTGTCCATTTCCACTTATTCCTAACCAGGGTTTACAGGGACCTGCTGGAGTCTACTCCAGCTGTCACTGGGTGAAAGGCAGGGGTACACCCTGGACAGGTCACCAGTCTATCGCAGGGCCACATACAGACAAACAACCACACACACACACACACACACACACACACAACCTAGCATACATTTTTGGACTGTGGGAGGAAACTGGAGTACCCGGAGTAAAACCACACAAGCACAGAGAGAAAATGCAAACTCCACACAGAAAGGCCCCTGCAGGGGATATGAACCTGGGACATTCTTGCTAATCACTAATTCACTGTGCTGCTCATGTAAACATTTTATTTATCATTTAATCGTTGCTTTTTGCAATCACAGCAAATTTTATATGTACTAAAATATTTTTTTAAATGCATTGGTAATTTTATAAATATGTTATACATTAATAAAAACAGGCAATAAGTAATTTTTTATGAAAATCTGAAGCTATTGTTTGCATGGGCATGTTAAGACTATAGTGAACCGTTTAAAGATAGATGGATAGACAGACATACAGACAGACATTAAAGTCCTAGACAGAATGCATATCATTTACATTTTTCAGTCCTGCCCACGGTAACTTCTAAGCCAGACACACTTTTCTGCTTGGTTTTTAGGAGGTTTGTTAATACCTCTAAGAAGCATGATGCTTTTTTTGGCATATTGCTGAGCCCTACTCCTAACCCTAGTCTGAACTTTGGTACAAGGCTGAGTAACACTCCTGAGTAAAGCCTGATAGAGTTTAAGGTGTACTTAACAAGGAGGATTTAAGAGCGGTATCATTTTCTCCATGGCCACAGTGTCTATTAATCTTGACCAACCAAACAGAAGCAGATTACATTTACGTCATTTGGTAGACACCCTTATCCAGAGAGACTTACATTTATCTCTTTTTTTATACAACTGAGCAATTGAGGTTAAAGAGCCCTGCTCAGGGCCCAACAGTGGCAACTTAGTGGTGCTAGGAATCAAAGCCCGATCCTCCAATTAACGGTCCAACAAGAAAATAAGGACAATGTATGCTGATGACATAATAAGGCTTCATGCTGTTCTTTTAACCTAAATTGTTTTCCTCTATTTTTTTATTTCTTTGAAGAACACACATCAGAAGCACACACTCACACACACTCATTGCTCTTTGGTCATTTGCCATTATCAGTCATTAAACGTCTGAGGCGAAGAAAAAAAAAAAACACTGACGTGACAAGGGTTAGAAGCACAGTTCCTTTTTGTATGCAGTAGTGTCTATCCGGTTTAGACCAGCTAAAGACATGTTTACACACACTCACACACACCGGCACATGCACGATCTAGTATACACCAATCTAGCTTTATTTCTCTCTCTCTCTGTCTTTTGCAAACCCACCCTTATTAACCTAGCATGTTAATAGTCTTATCTCGAGCCAGCATGGCTCTTTAATTGCCCGCTTCTCACCCTTCCCTCTTTAAAACACTTTGATCTTGTTGCCATTTTGCACAGTTTGGCCCATTGTTCGCGTTCTGTTCTTTCATCTCGCTCGTCTAAAGAAAAATAGAAGAAATGTGTGGATGTGGACATCAGCATTAATATAAATCATCATGCTGTTTTTTTAGACTTGAAATAAAACAGTTATTGTTTTAGTTAAATTAAATAGCATTTACAGCTGCGGTCGTGTGCTAGCCTGGTCTATTAGGGTTTGCATTCTTAAAAAAACTTGTGCTTATTTATACAACTGAGCAATTAAGGGTTAAGGGTTAATTGCTCAGGGGCTCAGCAAGTGGTAACTTGGTGGTGCTGGGAATCAAACCCACAATCTTCCAATTAGCAGTTCAACACCTTATCCACTGCGCTACAACTTTTCCCTGTGCTGTGTGGGCTTTTTAGCATAGGCTGTCCCTAAAGTCTCCATACATGCAGCACTTTCTTATAAATTAATATATTATTATTTTATTAATAATTTTTTCCTCATAATTGGAGATTTTACCCTGCATTTATTTGTGAACCCTGCTTTAGGGTCGGTTTAGTAAATACAAAAATTTCCTTATTGTTTTTTGGAAAATCGGTTTCCCTGAGGCAAAGAAGTTATTGGAAGAAAACACATTTTTACCCCACATCTAGGAAGTAATTTGAAATCTGGGTCTGCCTTTAATATCTCTCATGCAAAAAAACCAAAAAAAAACCCTTTCCCCCCATGTTGCAACAATGTGATTAAAACCAAAACACATGCTAGCCTGTGAATAATGATGCAGCGACACACTTTTGGATAGCAGTACACTGGTCTTAAAATGAAACAATAACGCCAGGTGTTTTTTTGTCTCTGTGATGCTCTGCCAGGACTCTGGCGCAACTATTTTCAGCTTGTAATTATTTCTCTGTTTTCTCGTTGTCAGCCGCAAGTAAAATGCAGCTTTAAAACATGCAGCCGATGAGCAGACAGGCGGGAAGATATGTGTAGCAATGTCAGCTTAGGAAAGTGGGAAAAGTTTCGGAGCAGAAGTTGGCTTTGCTTCACACAGATAGAAAGAGTTACCTGGCTCACAGGGGGAGGAGACCTCTAGTGGACAGGGAATGTATTGCTGCCTTACTCAGTCTATCGCTTTATACATATTTTAGTCTAGACCATTGCATGTTTTTTTTAAGGCATAATGCCACTTCACTAATTAGGCGAGAGGGAAAATCTGTAAAAGTGTGTAAAAACATCTTCCTTCAGCTAAAAAAAAAAAACAACAACAGAGGATCTGCTACACAAGCAGACGACAAACCTAGTCTGTTTTTTTATGTTGAATGCTTCTGCCAAAAAAAAATTAATGGTATACAAGATGGATAAAGACGGCGCATCTGTCAGCACACATCCCTACACATTATCAGAAGATTCCTTCTGTGTAATTGTGTCCTGCAGGGGGTTTAATGGCAAGAAATTAGAGAATATTTAGATCTGACATCTCACAATAAGACATTCTGGCTAGCCTTCCTCATCCTCCTCTTTCTTTTTTTTCCCCTTTCTCCTCCTCTCTTATCTAATTACACAGGTAGCCTATAACCCATTTGAAAAAACCCATTAGATTTTTTTGTTTAATTAGAAATAAAAAAGCAAAGCAATATTTGAAAGGATTGCCAGTTATAATGCAGGGATTTATGATAGCATGTTGTTGTTGTGTGTGTGTGTGTGTGTGTGTGTGTGTGTGTGTGGGTGTACATTCATTAACATTTGCTAACTGCCTGTGTTTTTTAAAAAAAAAAATGAATCCAGAGCCACAATATATTCTCTTTGACTCCGCTCCAATTCAGACCTCAGCTCATGGCTCATTGCTCTTGTGAATAAATCTGCTTAACCTGACTTTAATGAGTCTGTACTTGAGAGCTGTTCTATGGACCGAATCGTGGATGATTCCTTAAGTGAGGCTTCTCTTTATGGAGAGTGACAGTCGCTGTGCTTTTGAAAAAAGGATTTGACATTCCATACGTCATAGCGATGGCGTCTTAAACCTGCTACAGTTACCCCTTCTAATTTTGTGTATGAGGTTATAATACAGTATGTTTGCTATATTTCATACCAGGATGTGTCTTTAATTTCACTAAAGAATGATGACTGGTGGCATAAGGCATGTAATAACAGCCGCTTCCATTGAAAACGAAGGCTGCGTCTTAATCAGCTCATTAATTCCCCATGTCGTGAATCGGTATGTGCACTGGTGGAGGCGCTACACTGGTAGAGGCACTACAGTTGAACACTGATAATTCAGTTTCACATGTTTTTTGTTTAATTTAGAGTCATAGGCTGTCTTGTGGATTTTGTTTTGTTAAGACTCAAAGTGGTTCAAATTAAACAAACCATCAATGTTGGGCAAATACTAGTCGAACTACATTTCTGAGTAGCGTGGCAATGGTAGCGCTGTTGTTTTATAAACAAATAGCCACCGCCATTTACAGAGCTGTGTGAGCGACACACGTGTACCGAATGTATTTCTTGAACATACATAGTTCAAATCCGAGTTCCCACACGAACATATTAAGGGTTTAATTTCCGCTTTCCACCTCACGCTTTAAACGCATACAGCACACTGAGCCGAGTCTCTGCTGCCGCTTACTTTTGGAAATCACTTTTCCAGAATTTTTAGTTTTTCTATATTATAATAACAAAGTCTGTGATAGCAATAAATCCTAAAGTTCGATATAAAAAAGAACATTTAAAAAGTAGCGTCAATGTAGTAAGCTGCGTTTTACTATGTTGCTGTAGCTTAGCTTGCTACATTTTCCAGAAACAGTCATTTTAGTGTAGTGAAGCTTTATTTAATGTAGAGTAACTGATAGCTTAGCTCACTGCATTTACCATTATTTATAAAATAACAAAACATTTAAAAGCTTAAACTGTTTTTATCCGATTTTTATCACATTTATATCCACAGGAAGTCACGTCTATCTTATTTATATTACTAAGCGGCTGAGGGCCTTGATGAAGAACACATTAGTGGCACCTTGGTGGTGCTCAGTAGGCCAACTTAACTACGGAGCTACCACTTCCAGCTTTAGTAGATGATGTTAGAAGGCTTCAGGATATAATGTCATTTCTAGTAAAGCATCATAATAAGTTAATATAGCAGGTAATCTGTAAAGGAGCCCTAAAAACGTGTGTTTGTATGTTGACGTTCATCTTCTCTCTTTCTGTCTCTGTCACTGTCTCATTTTCTCTTCCTTTCTCTATCTCCCTTGCTCTCTTTCTCCTTTTTAAACACATGCTGTGTAAAGACACAGAAGGAAAACAGAGCTGATGAGCAGGTACTCCTGGGTTCCGTCCATGCAGATTGACAGATGACGACCTTTATCAGTTGTAAAGGAAATAGAGCACTGATTAACATGATGAGAAGAAACACACACACACATACACATTCATACACACACATTGCCTTACCCTGCTAATAGGTCAATCAGCACAGTAGGGCATCGTCAAGGGTGGAGCCGTGAGAGTGAAGTGTCAGACTCAATCACACAGAGCCTTAAGGGGTGTGTGCGTGTCTGTGTGCGTGTGTGTGTGTGTGTGTGTGCGAGTACTGATTTCATCTATCTTCGTTCTGCTGCCTAATTAGTTCTCGACTCCTTCCCTGAAACACTAAGTCAATTAAAACATGCCAGTGGAGCTTTCGTTACTCTCTCAGACACCAGTGTCAATACTGTATGGAGCAGACATGTGACTCGGAACTATCTTGCTTTTATCATTGTTATACCGTTTAAGTGTGAGGGGGGGGAAAAGACTTGAGGATAACACACCATTGTTGACTTTACTAGTTTTATTATCTAGGAAATTTATATAAAATATATATTTTTGTCCTTGGTGACCCATAGATTCAAACTCATGACCTTCTGAGCAGCGGTCCAACATGTCTACCACTTCATTAAGGCTTTAAATTATGGTGTTTATCTGTTTAACCCCCCGGGCCACCAAGCTGCTTTTGCTGGGTCCCTAAGCAAGGCCGTAATCTCACAACTGCTCAGTTTTAAACAGGGTATATCTTATTCGCTCTGAATAATGGCGTATGACAAATTGATGTATTTACACTCACACCTTTTAAAAAACCTGTGAGGAGTTGAGGTTGTTTTTTGCAACAAATCGTAATGGAAATAAAACTTAGCAAGCTGATGAAGCTCCTGTCCATTTATGACTTTAGGACAGGTACTTTGAGAAGGAAGTGAGAGACAAAGTAAGAGAAAATATATATACAGAGAGAAAGAAACAGAGAGAGAGTACCTTTGTCTCTTTGACACATGTGACCTGTGTGTTAGGGTTGTATGTAACATATGTTGTGTGGTGCTTATATGTATTACTGATGTTTGACCAATGGATCAAATTTAGGTCTTTAGGCAGCTCCGTTTGGAAAGCCTCTAAGCTAATCGATTACGCTTCATGGTGGATGTACAAGTGTGTGTGGGGGCAAAATGTGTGTTTATTCTGCTGCATTTAACACTACAATATTAGTTTAATACTGTAGTAACAGTCAAAGTTCATACATCCATCCTTTTTCTGTAGTATTTATCCTAGACAAGGTCACAGGAATCCTGAAGACATCGCAACGCTCCAATTACATAAGCCAAAAATATAAAAGTAAGACTGATTCACTAACAACATGAGTGGAAGGGTTCGAGCACACGGGTAATTTGGAACAAGTCAGTTAGTGCTCACGTACTAATTACATGCTTTTCAAAAGTTTACAGCCCTACATACACGATTGTTTGTCTGTCGTTTGAGACAAATATTTGTATTAAACTTACTATACGTTATTAGCATACTACGTACTATAATTACTAGACTTCTAATAAATATTAACTGGGAAACTGTAAATATTATACTCGGGATTTGTCTAAGCTGTGTTTGGAAATCAGGCAGCTGAATACTGTTGGCATTGTTGAAAAGAGTGAGCTGTGTGACTGCTTTCCCTGCAGGTAGGAAGCTGTGGATGTTCTGCTTTTACAGATAGATTTTTTCATGTGTTCTGGAGTTTAACACAGGCTGCCAGAAAATAAACCCTGGTGAATTTATGATTTTTCCTCTGCAGACAATACGCTTGTGCTTGCTTTGTTAATTATTAGGCTAAAAATGATACCAATGACAGATATATCATGATGTGTCATTTGTAGTTTGATTTACCAAGCCAAGATTTTTTAGCCTTATACGTATATAAATAGTGTTCGCCAGCGAGCAAAATCAATAAAAATCACTTTCCGATCAATGTTTTCCTTCTGCCTGATAGATAGACGTCAGCCTTTATTAGACTTTTTGTCTTTAGCATTTAGCCGGCAAACCATTGTGTTATACTGTTCTGTTATATATTCTCCTTGTCAGCGAGCTCTCTTGTTTCCTTTCTATCCTGTTGCACATTTATTGAACCTTTGCTCTAACATGCTATTTCTTTTCTGACACTGTGTTCGTCTCAGCTGTCGATCTTAGCTCTTTTAGCATTCCCTCTCTCTCGTTTGCTCTCTCTCTCTGTCTGTTTTGCGGTCTCCCTCAGTTTTATTGAACTGTTCCGCAGGCTGGTTGGATGCGCTGTCTGCTTGGCGGAGTCCACTAATATTCCTTAATGACGCTGCATCTGTCTCTGTCACCAGGCTGCTTTCACGGCCCAATAAACTGAGGCGCTTCTTCCTCAGACGCCAAACCAGCAAAGAAAGCAAACAAACAAACAAGGTCCTTCTGACAGAGGCGAAGCAGACAAAACCAAAAAGCGCAAGGTCAAACGGCACACGAGGTGGCTGCCTGAAACTAGCTGTCTGCTAATGAATTGCTTAGTAATGCATGGCAAATAGCCATCAGCGTAGCAAAATGACAGCGGAACATGCGGCTCGTGATTATCACAGCAACAGTAGATAAATGTTGACTGATGGATTAAGACTCGGTAAACAAGACGCTCCGTTTGTCTCCGGGGTTTTAAAGCTAGCAGTGATTTTCTCCTTCTGGTCTTTTCAATTGGATCACTGCGACAGTAAAAGCAAGACCCGTCTTCAGGCAGCACATTTTCACACCAACGCTTCACCATGAAACATCCTCTGGCAATTTCTTTCTCTCTGTATGTCTCTCTCTCTCTATAAGTCTCTCGGTTTTTATTTCACCTTCACCCAGCCTTTTAGACTTTAATATATTTTTCTTTCTTTCTAGCTAATCTTTTTGTTATTGCTTATATCCTGTATGCGTGGGTAAGAATTAAAAAAAATCTGTATGACCGAGAGCGCAGGACATGCAGCATATACTTAATCGTGTGCAGTGTGTAACTGCCAGCGAGAGCATATTGTCTTGCATTGGCTCCCTTTCATTCTTTTTGGATCAGTAAAGTGTGTGTGTGTGTGTGTGTGTGTGTGTGTGCGCGTGTGCGTGTGTTGGTCCTGGACCACAGATCTGTTGGCCCAGCGCAAACAGCAGACACTTTACCTCCTGTTACTCTGATCTACTCACTTCCTCCCACATACTTTCATTTTGTGGATCAGTGGAACGTCTGTTTTCTGCATGTAAAGAGTTCTGTCAGATTTTCAATTTATAGTTCCAATTACAGTTATGATTCAAGATTATGAAACAAAATTTTATTTGTTATTTTATTTCACAAAGAGAGTGAGAACATCTCTTGTTACGTATGTAACCATGGTTCCCCAAGGGAATGAGACGCTACATTGAGGCGCTTTCAGAACGCCCTTTTATAACCTGTGGCCTAAAGCAAACGTGTCAAATCCGAGGCAGGTAATATCATCAACCAGTAAGTAATGCTATATAAACACTCGCACTCAGCACTCGCATTCAGCGTGGGCAGGGACGCTGGAGGTATGACAAGTGACGCAGCATCTCGTTCCATTCCCACACAGAAACAGACAAATAGTTGGTCCGAATTCTCCATGGGGCAGCTCTGTGGATGTACATGCACTGTACTCACACTGGTAGATAACAGAAGTTTCAGCCTTTCCTGGTCCCGGACAGAAAGTTTGCAGTTCAATAGGACCTGGCACCGCCAAAGGCACTTTGGGTACGTACCCAGGCTGGCGACAAGGGTTAACCGATTAACCACCCAGAGGGGTGTGGATTAGTCATGTCTGCCATTTACCTTTAGGGTGCAGGAATTCCTGGGTCCTGCTGCTTGTTTCTGCACCATTTTGGGGTATAGAGTTTATTGTTTCAATGTCTTAGGTCAAAAGACCTGCTAAGTTTTAGTGCCCTAATGGGTATTTGGAAGGGATGACTGTCTAAAAGGTTTCGCGTAGATCTACAGCCGCTCTGCCGTAGCGTTTTCATAGGAGACCCTACATTTCCCGGGCCTTAGCCCCTGCCTTCACAGAACATCTGTGCCCTGATTCAGGTACTTCAGGATATAAATTGCTGTCAGCGAGTTTCCAAGAGTGGCGTACACTTGAGGATATGACGTACTTGATGGTAAAACGGTTGCCAGCGCAGAACCCCCTATTGTAAGTGACCACTGACATGCTGTCATGTGCATACTAGCACATATTCGCCGCTTAGGTCTAATAGGAAGTGTTTCAGTGCTTGGAACACTGTTAGCATCCACAGGCAATTTATGTGCCAGGATAGAGAAGTATCAACCCACAGTCATTGGGCATAGCTGCCACTCATGACTCAGACACTGCCAGAATTTCAGCGTAGGAAAAAACTGATTGCAGCAGCCATTAATCGAACTAGCCATCAAAGACAACAGATTTTAGCATAGGATTATCGAAATGTTGATGATGATTAGAATATTAAATTTGACTTAGACGACTAAATCATGGCCAAAATTGCACAGTGTAAACCTGGCTTAACCGAGGTCTGGAGTTTGTACTTTTTTATTTCTAATGAACCTAATAACTAATACTGCAGCATCCACATATACAACAACTCAGCAAGTTAGATCATTAGTTTTCATTGACTTGAGCAGAACAACACCGAGAGATAGCATCTGCTGTAGCCCAGGTGTGGGAATGTCCTTGTCTGTCAACATGAGAAGGTTAAGAAAAGTTTAAGAAAGTTTAAAAAGTTAAGGAAAAAAAATAGAAGCAAAAAGGTGCATGTGATACTTGACAAAGAGCTCACGCTGCTTCTCCTGTTTATGACATGAGGGATATTATATACAAACACACTTCATCCAGAATGTGGCGCCACTTACTGATAAATGACTTCTGCCATTTTATCTCATGGCAAGTCGTTAGAAATATTTTAAGCAAAAGACATTCCGTATATAAATATTAACAGTTGTACAAAACGTTTGTTTAAGGATTGAGAGTTAAAAGTATCAGCACATTTGTAGCTCACACATTACTTAGTCTACTGCCTGAGAACTATTATACTTAGTATTATACTTACTATTATACTTATACTATTTTACTTATACTGTATAGGCATTCGACTATAATGTAGCATAACTTCTAGGCTAAATTAATTAATACCTTTCACTATTGGACAAAAATTGTGTGCTAGGACCCATACTCTATATCACAGCATCATAATATTAGACTCAATTCTTTGTCTGTAATAGT
Source organism: Bagarius yarrelli (assembly GCA_005784505.1). Classification (NCBI taxonomy): domain Eukaryota; kingdom Metazoa; phylum Chordata; class Actinopteri; order Siluriformes; family Sisoridae; genus Bagarius; species Bagarius yarrelli. Next base: position 1,097,858 of record VCAZ01000044.1, read on the forward strand.
TTTTTGAAAATTATATGCATTTTTTTATATAGGCATTTTCCGCATATGCTACTATACTTTGCAACTCTCTTCCCTGCAATATTAGACATGCTGAATCATTCGAAGTGTTTAAATCATCTTATAAAACTCCCTTTTTTAAATTTGTCTATTTTGTAATCTCGACGTGTTTTAGGGTTCCTTGATACTGTTTTTTTATTTTTATCTGTAATGTTTTTTGTTCTGTTAAACTCTATATCTTTTTATTTGTGAAGTATTTTGAAAATTTACGTTTAAAGGCTCTATATAAAAATAAATATATTATTATTTTTATAATAATAATTATTATTATTATTGACATTTAGAGTTGTTTTTTTTCGGGGATGTACGTTAAACTAACATACAGTAGTAGAGGCTATATTTATGTGTCCTTTTTCCCCCTTTTTTACTTGGTTAAGAAGAGATGCCATCGGCTCTATTTGCCCAATGCTGACTTCTACAGTGATGGATTGTTGGCTAATAGTGTCCCCTAGAGTGCTGGGGATAAGTGGGAGTCCCTTGAGGGCAGCAGACAGTTGTGGACTATTGAGTCCATTGCTGAGTCAGAAAGTAGAAAGCAGGGGGTTGCCTTTAAACATACAAAGACATGCCAAACATCTAAGCCTGAAATCCATCCGCTGCTCCAACATTGACCTTCACCTTCCTCCTCAAAGCATTTTATTTTTGCAGATGGAGTTATTAACATATTAGGCCAATAGCACGAAAAATATTAAATGCAATATCGTTAACGCAAATAAATGTTTGATGTGTTGGATGAAGTTGCTGTTATGTTGTGGTCAGTGTACACTTATTCAGCATTTATTCATTCATTCATTCATTCATTTTAATTATTTGCACTTCAGGTATCCAGAGTTTAAATCCCGCCTCAGGGACTTCTCCCAACTTGTTTATTGTCCTATCAATAAAGGCAGTAATGCCACCCAAGAAAATTATGCAAATATGATTCAGCTGTAAATAATTTTCACATCAACTATTGAATTATGATTTGCCCTTCAGGAACTTGACACTTTAGGAACGCCCTTCTATAACCTTAGGCTTGAAGCATGTGTGCAATCCGTCCAATCAAGAAGCATTATGTCACGGGAAGTAATGCTATATAAATACGCCTTGTGCCACACCGTGGTAAGCTCTGTTTCTTAATAGTGTGTGTATGAAAATGTTTAAGAGAAAGCTAATGTTGGTGACAAGCATGCACAGCCAGGTCTCGAGGGGACTAGCTGCGAGTGTTGTAAAAGACTTCTAATACGTGTGCTCTGCTTCCACTGGTCATTGTTTAAGGTCAGAGGCCAGCCACAGAATCTTTGTGGCTCTTCCCACTGATTTTATTGCTGACGCACAGTGGAGACCGAGGCCATGGGGCTCCCAGGCAGCCCAATAAGAGATGGGAGTAGCCTTTTCTCACTCCCCGGCCACTAGTGTCTTCGTCTGGCTGAGAAAGCCTGTGGTGTGAATTTTTCCCAACACCTCATGTCAACAATGTTGTCGTCCAATGAGTTTGGATTTGCTGCCATGCTTCCCAACTTATGAGTAACTGGGGGACGTTGTCAAGCATCTCTCTAGCCTATGAGGCAACCAGCCTCCCAGTTCTGGAGGGGCTCAGAGCTCAGAGCACAGGTGTGGTAGCCTCCAAGGCACTTCCTAAAGGAAAACATCTCCTGGTTACGTATGTAACCCTGGTTCCCTAAGGAACAGAGATTCTACATTACCTACTTTACCTTCAGCATCCCTGTCTGTGCTGATACATGGCATGATACATGATTATATAGGATAACATCATGGTCGATGACATCACTCAACCTTGACGTAATGCTTCTCGATTAGACAGATTACACACATGCTTCAAGCCAAAGGTTTATATAAGAGCATTGTCAATGTGTGGGGCACCAGGTGTACATATATGTAACCTTGAAACATTTATTATGATTATTTATTAATGATTTTTACTAATGCATGATTATTGATGGCCAACAGGCTTATTTGGGTACTTGGGTATTTGGCTACCACTAACTTATGCATATATCTGGGCGTTACTAAAATACTGTTTATCTAACAAGCTGTATATTTGACTGACATTTCATGTTTTTTTAATTTCTTTGCAGATTTACAATGAGAAGAGAAGTCAGTTTGAAGTAAAAAGGAACTCGCCCAAGGACCTGGTGGAGAGAGTGGCCAAAGACATCGCCAAGCTGCTCAACAGCAAACGCAAAGCGCTCGAGGTGAGAGGCTGACAGTTGGACTGTTCCATAGAATATACAGCGAACCGTGCACCTCATCTGTGCCGGAGAGCATCTTTATTTCTGCTGCTTTGATTCTGCTTTTATCAGGAAAGCGTCTGATTCTGAGTAAATCGTCTTTGTGTTGACCCATGAATATACAGTATATCAACAAACAGTGCAATATATTCTATTTTTCCTACTCTAATCCTCACATCCATGCACAGATAAAAGCTCCGAATTCTTGGTAGTAAAATCTTTTCCAGGAGTGGATTGTGGGAAAATTGATATGAAAAATGAATCTAAAATAAAATGCTTAGTGAAGAGAAATAATAATAATATAGAAATCAGAGCCACATAAACCTTTCTGTAAAACAGCCACGCGCTGGATGCATTCAGCCTGAGATGAACATAGTTTACAAGCCTTATCATTACATTCAAAATATGGAGATTGATCCTCTGTCTCTTTCAATAAGACCAAATTGGATTTTTAAAAGCATATTATTGATGCCTAATGGTGTTGCATTAGCCTGCTTAACTAAGCAGGTAATGAGATCGCCCTGCTTCAGACTGCTCTCTTTAAAAGGATATCTCCATGACCACCACTTCACCCTTCTTCAGACATGATGTTACGCTACTGAATTAGCTTCTGCAACTGTTGACAGTACAAGGCTCTATCTAGTGCGAACATATGATTAATGAAAATACATGAATAGATACATGAATAGATTTATTCAATGATTTTTATAGTTGTAGTTATGCCACAAAAGCAATTTTGTATATGTTGCAGGTAAATGGAGTCAACTTTGTCTCCACTTACATGTGGCAATGGTTTCAGGAATGCCAATGTCAACCTTTCCATAACCACAGGATTTTACACAGCTAAAACATTACCTAATGCTAGATACCACAGTTTTATCACCTAATTCAGATACACATCTTAAATACAGCGCAAAAGTAAGTTAACTGATGATGACTCAGGATGATAAGACACACAAACTGTAAAAATTTCCACTCCGCGCTCAAAACATTTTATAATAGCTCCGCCTCTACGAAGTTTTTACCGAGTAGCTACAAGAAATAAAATATGGTACACTTCGGAATTGTCTCTGACTTACACGTCACATCCACAAACGGTCTGAAGGTCTTCGGCACACCTAGCTGTAAACTTCAAGAGTTTTAATGTTGCCCACTGAATGGTTTAAATGTGTAGAAGATTTCCTGAAACGTGTGTGTGTCACGTTCAAGATTTCAGTTTGCCTGGAAACAATCCAAAGCCTTCTCCAAAGTCAAAAGTAAGCTGTTGTGTTTACATTGGTGGCACTTTCAATTAAATGTTGGTTTCTTAAAAGTATGTGAGGTTCACGGTATAAACTTTTTAAAAGACTTTTTTAAAAGAGATTAGCTTGAGGCGCTTAGGGATGCTCCTAAACAAGACGCAGCATAAAACAAACGTCATTGGTTGCTTTACCTGTCAATCCTACGTCCTCTCAGACGGGCCTCAGCCATTCAAATCGGCCAAGGTTCCCAAATCTTCTGCCATTAATCTGAAGATCTACCTGCGAACTCCTGTACATTTTGGGCATTTGGCAGATGCTTGTATCCAGAGCAACATACCTTCATATCTCATTTTTTTATCAAGCTGAGCAGTTGATAGCTTGCTCAAAGGCCCAGCAGTGGTGTCTCAGTGGTGGTGAGAATTAAACCCACAATAGATATGAATAAATGAAGATAAATTGGCCTGCTGAATAATAGACAATTGGTTGGTTACCCGCTGTTTGGAAGATTATAGGTCCCGCCATCATCACTGAGTCATCAAGCAAGGCCCTTTACTCTCAGCTGCTCAGTTGGATTAAAACAAAACTGAGATAAGTGTAAGACAATCTAGATAAAGGTGTCTGCAAAATGATAAATATATGTACAGTAAAACATTTTTACACCACATTATTAAACAAGATTTTCTATATAGCAATCTAACATCTTAACCACTGGGCTACAATGAACCAGCAATGTCCATAGGAAGCGTTTTGAGAAAGGGTGGGAAGTCAGAACCATAAGATAAAAGCCAAGGAGAATTATTAGGTTTCTTTTTTCACTATAAATTGAATTAATGTAACAATCAACCAGCCAAAAGTACATGCACATGTTGAATCGGGAGTTTATAAATTATAATTTGGGGTATATAAATTCCATCCTAGGATTTTTTTTGTTCTGCCAATGAGATGGAATGTCACTTCAATGTCACTTCTCCTTTTGGGTGTTCCCTTTTAGGGGTCACCTCAGCGAATCATCTGTCTCCACCTAATCCTATTCTCTACATCCTCTTCACTCACACCCACTAACTTCATTTCCTCTTTTATCGCATTCATATACCCCCTCTTTGGTCTTCCTCTTTACCTTCTGCCTGGTAGCTTCATTTCTAAAATCCTTCTACTAATATATGAACCATCTCAACCTGGCTTCCTTGACTTTCTCTCCAAAACATCTAACATAAGCCGTCCCCCTAATGAACTTGTTCCTAAACCTGTCCAACCTCATCATTCCCCCCAAAAAAACCTCAACATCTTCAGCTCTGCTACTTCCAGCTCTGCCACCTGTCTCCTTCTCAGTGCCACTGCCTCTAAACCGTACATCATAGCTGCTCTCACCACTGTCTTGTACACCTTCCCCTTGATTCTAGCTGATATTCTCCTGTCACATATCACTCCTGACACGTTTCTCCACCTATTCCAACCTGCATGTACTCACTTTTTTATCTCTTTTACAGACTATTCATTGCTCTGAACTGTTGACCCCGAGTATTTCAACTCCTTCTTTACCTTTTCACCCTGTAATCTCACTGTTCCACGTCCCTCCCCTTCATTCAAACACATGTACTCTGTCTTGCTACGACTGACATTCATTCCTGCCTGACCTCATCTGTCAACCAATCCATCACCACAGCAAACAAGAAGGGGCTTAGAGATAATCCCTGATGCAGACCCAACTCCACTTTTAACTCCTCTGTCTGACCCACTGCATACCTCACTACTGTCCTGCTTCCCTCATACATATCCTGCACCACCCTGACATACTTCTCTGCTATTCCTGACTTCCCCAAAAGCTTCCTCAGCTTTTCTCTTGGTACCCTGTCATATGCTTTCTCCAGGTCTACAAAAACACATTACAGCTCCCTACGACCATCTCTGTACTTCTTCGTCAGCATTCTTAGAGCAAAGATTGCATCTGTAGTGCTCTTTCTGGGCATAAATCCATATTGCTGCTTAAAAATATCTACTACCCTCCTTAACCTAGCTTCCACTACTCTTTTCCTTTAATTGTATGACTCATCTACTTAATGCCTCTCTAGTTGTTGCAATTCTGCACATCACCCTTGTTGGTAAAGATAGACACCATTACACTCCTCCATTTCCCAGGCATTTTCTTACTCACTAAACATTATCCTGTTAAACAATATATTAATAAATTCCACTGGTGCCTCTCAGACATTTCTCCTACACTCATCAGGAGTATCTCATCAGGACCAACTGCCTTTCCTCTTTGTATCCTCTTCCTAACTTTGTATGTACTAATCTTTTGAACTTCCTGCTTCACATTGTTTACCCCTTTTCTCCCTCTCAATTTGCTCATTCTTCTCTGCTCAACCTTTCCATCTCCATCCCTAATAACCCTAATAAACCTTCTGCTTGGCCTTAGCCACTTTCCTCTTCACTCTGTGCTACAAAACCTGATATTTCTGTCTACTTTCCCTAGTCCTTTCTATGCCCCTGTGTCACTATATGCTCCTCTTTTTTCTGGAAAAAAGTATTTACCACAGCCATCTCCATCCTCTGAGCAAAGTCTACTCTCATCTGTCCTTCACTGTTTCTTTCCCTGACTCCAAACCTGCCCAACATTCACATTTGCATTTACAATTATATCATTTGGCAGATGCCCTTATCCAGAGCGACTTATATTAATATCTTTTTTTTTTTCCATTTTTTTTCAACACTTTGTCATCACCTTCTGTTCCCCTTACCAACATGTCCATTAAAGTCTGTGCCTATCACTACTCTCTCTCCTCTGGGAATGCTCACAATTACCTCATCTAACTCACTCCAGAACCTCTTCTACCTCACAACCTACTGGGGCATAACCACTTACAAACATCACCATCAGCCCTTCAGTTTTTTCTAACTTCAGACTTATCACCCTGTCTGACACTCTTTTCACCTCCAGAACATTTTTCACAAATTCCTCTTTCAGGATCACCTCTACCACATTTCTCTTCCTATCCACACTATGATAAAACAACTCCATGTAATACTACGAGCCTTGCTACCACCTGGTCTCCTGTACACACAATATATCTACCTTCCTTCTCTCTGTCATATCAACCAGCTTTCTACCTTTCCCTGTCATTGTCCCAACATTCAGCGTCCCTTTTCTCAGTCCTACACTGAGTCCTACACAACGTGTCCTCCTCTTCTCTTCCTTTGACCAACAGTAGCCCAATTTCCGCTGGCACCCTGTAGGTCAACGGCACCGCTGGCGGTCGAGGCCCAGGTTGTTAACCTGGGCCTCGTTCCAGTAAGAAATGACGTTGGAAATGATGATTGCCATATTTAAATTTGTTGAATGCCCTTACTGACACAACCCTCTCTATTTATCCAGGCTTGGGTCTGGCACCGAAGTCATTGCCTTGTAACCCCTGTGGCTAGATTATTCGCCAAACAAAACTGTGCATGTCTAATAGATGTTCCGTTTTATATTAGAGGGTTGAACTAGCGTGGTGCAAAAAAGTCAAAAGTCACCAGTATTTAGTGACCCTGTGGCAAAAAAACAGCTTGTGGTCAGAGGCGATGAGGAAACAGATGGGCAGCAAATCTGGCAAATTAGACCCCAACTCAACAGAATGCGGATACAACCGAGTTATTTAAAGTGCATGTTGTTTTGTAAATAACAAAAAGTTGCATCTTAATTCATGACTTATATGGCAAAGCTATAGTGTCTGTTGTCAAAGAAAAAATGATTTTAAATGCTGCAAATGACACAGTGTTGGAAAGATACAGATGTAGGCCAATGTTCTCAAACTGTAAAAAACAGCACGAAGGATAAATAAATGGAAGTGTTATAGGGAGTGTAAAGAGACTAGTAGCTAATTGTCCTTAAAATGGCAAAAACTAATTCAAGCTGCTCTTTTAAACTCTCTGGGAGAGTGAACTCTGAGTGAGTTTTGGACTCAAATACCCTGCCATGCTTTGTCATTTGTTCCTATTTTAATTTCTAATAGGAAATTAATGGCAAACGTCTCATTACTTTATATTTAACACAAATTATCTTTCAATAATATTAAGGTTTTTATCTTTGAGATCAAATCAGGTTGAAACTCGATTTGTAGGCAGATATGAATAAATAAAGATGTATTAGCCTGCTGAATAATAGATAAATGACTTTCAGTTATAGGTTCAAGTCTCACCACTATCAATCTGCCATCACTGGTTGCAAAGGCAGGACTCTTTACCCTCATCTGCTTAGTTGGATTAAAACTAAACTGTAAGGCAACCTAGATACAGGTGTCTGCCAAATGCTGTAAATTTATGTAAAGTATATACATTTTATAGACATTTATTAAACAAAATCGAAAGAAATTACACACTGCACACCCAGAAAGCACAGCTGAAGGAGCAACACTGTTCTATATAAACAGAACCATTCAGCCCATCAGGATGTTTTTGTGGTCAAACAATATAACTATGACTTTAACCCAAATTTTTAGTTGTAAACTTTGAATGAATAAAATATTTCTATATTTACTAAAAATATAAGCGGGTTATTGTAAAAAAAAAAATGTGAGTTTGATTTGGCAATCTCTGCTGAGTATGAAGCTCCAGAGGCAAGCAGGGCTTTAGCTAAAATCACCACATAACAGAATTCATGATGCTATCAGTCTTTACAAAATAGCCTTTGTGGACAATCTCAGGGCAGAAACACATTTGCACTGCTTCGGTGGTCTGTACACTAACCAGCAAATGTTTATAGCTACTAATCATTGATTTTAGAGTTTTATCGTCTCTGGAAATATTTATTGGCAAACCCTTCCTTAAGGAATAATATTCTAGAAACAGCACTGCTCATAGATGTTCCTGCATTCTCACTAATTTAGGATGAAAATTAGAGCTTATATATTGACAGCTGATAGGGACTTTGCGGTTAGTAGACATCCGGGGTTTGAGGATTTATTCCTGTACATGCCCTGTGTGGGGGAGGGTTTATTCTCGTATTTTAGGGGTTTTTATTATAGTTTTGTATAATAATCGTATTCGTTAAGGACATTTCAATTAGAAAATAAAAACCATTTTGGTGTCTCGAATGGTTAAGGTGCTGAATTGTTGATTGGAAGACCTTGGTTTTAACCACCACTGCCAGTCTTGAGCAAGACCCTTAACCCTTCCTGCTCCATGGGGGCGCTGTATCATAGCTGACCCTGCTCTCTGACCTCAACTTTCTAAGATGGGATTTCACTGTGCTGTAAAGTTTATGTGACAAATAAAGACATGTACATTTTACATTTACAAATGCAATAAAAATGCAGAGAATGTGGTGTAATTTATTTATTTATTACAAATATCTATTAGTATAGTGTAGAATATTTCAGTAAAAATATCTGGTTCTTCTTGTCGTGCAGCTCCTGTCACACTTCCGTAAGATGCATCAAACTAAGACCAAGATTTTAGTCTGATGTCAGTTATTTAAGAAATGTTTTTACAGGGTTTGACATAGTTTGACATTCCTGCTAAACTACTGTGTGATAAAAAGTTTAACCTATAAAATCAGCGATACAAATGTTGAATCACTCAGATTTTTTTTTAGAACAATCCCATGAATATTTTGCTGGGTTTTTTTTACAGTGTAAGAAAAGACAGTGTATTTTAAAACCAGCTCAGGTGTCTAGAGCGGTACAGTGTTGCAGACGCTTGCGTAAAATCAGGTGCATTGAGGTCAGTGCTGTGCTACCCATGAGACGTATTCATGACCTCGGCGATGTTATGTGAACGAGAGAGGGAGAAGGTGAAAAAGAGATTCCGAGAGCATCGTTGTCTGAAAGGTTGCTTTAGGCAAATGAGTAATGCGAGGAAATGAAGTTCTGAAATTCATTGATTTTAAAATTAGTGGCAGGAGGGAAATGAGAGTGAGAGAGAGAGATATAGAGAGAGAAGGATGCTGGAATAAGGAAAAGAGAATAAAAGGACATTGAGTGGGTAGCAGTGACAGCAGGTGACGAGGAGAGCTGGGATGAGCTGTTGCCCGCACTGTTTAAAAAAAGCACTAGGCCTGTGTGTTGGCAAGGACCTCACTATACGGTGGTACATATTACAATACATGGGTCATACAATTAATCATGATATATTGAAATCCAATACATATTGTAAGACATACAAATCGATAAAAATACAACAAATACAAATCCGGAGGCGTCCTAATTTACTACATAACTAAATAACTACATGAGCAGAGGAGGAAGGAAGTCGTTTGACACGCAGGGTTTTAATTAAATATTAACATAACGTAATTTAAATATGCAACAATACTAGAGGTTAAAATATCGATAACTATCATGAAAAATAACATTAAGATAGTTGTATCGATATTTAACGCCATAAAAAGCATGTAAACTGTATAACATAAAGTCCTTTACACAAGGCAAATACACCAGAAATAAAAAAAAAGGGCAAAACAATTAAAACAAAGTCTGAATAATCTATAAAACTTGCCAGTTCGGTGGCATTAAGTTTAATTTTTGACACAGAGCTAATTAACAGGTTGAAGGATTAAGTGCAAATACAAATAATTAAATATAGCTGCAGGCAGGAAATACCGTTTGTTACTTTAGATTAAAAGCTGGGGAGGTCTCTCTCCCTTTCTTTCTCTCTATTTGTGCTTCTCTCTCTCTTTCTCTCTTTCAATCTCTCTCTCTCAAGATTCGATATGAGGTAACTGATGAACCCATTAAACCTATTATGGTCTTAATCCTGACACAAATATATTAAATCGTTGCGACATATCGCGTCAGCAGTCTGTTTCATAATTCTCGCAGGAAAATCGTGGCAAGTATTGCTAGATGCTGTAGGGGGAAAAAGCGCATTGTTAATGGCCACATCACACATATGGCTGTATCTGTGTGAGCAGGAAGTCTTACCAGAGAAAGACCTTATTTTACTGATTAATTATAGAATAGACCTTATAGACTGTTAGTGCTCTACCTGTAGATATACAAACAAGTGATAAGTATCCCCATCATCAAAACAAAATTTTAATACTCAGTAAATACTCACTCAGGCTGTCTTCTGTTAGCTGTTAAATTCAACTACATTACATTTACATTAGCATTCAGTAACAAGAGTTGTTATAGGCATATACATGTAAACACCTGCCATTGATTTCTACATGTGGATCCTTGTCACAGTGTTGGAGACTTACAACTCAAATGCTCTTCCTCCAGAAAAGTGAAGTATTACAACAGAGGGCGACTAAATCTGGAATGACTGATCCACTTTGTGTTCACCTTATTATATATGGTCTTTTCCAGACAGTCCTTGTGGGTACAGCCTCAGTGATACCTCAGAGTCAAGGAAGATCATGAGTTTAAATCCCGGTACCACCAAGGAGATGAGTGTAGGTCTCTCTGGCTAAGGGCGTCTGCTGAATGCTGTAAATATAAATGTTTGGTCCTTAGGTTATAGATTGTTATACAGTAGATGCAAATATGTGGCAATGTACATGTGCATGCAAAAAACAACAAAGATTAGGACGCGGTTTTATTTCCAGCCAAATAAATTGTTATTGCTAGTTGGCAATTCACCTAATGTTCCATATGAACTGCAGCTAGTTGTGAAACCGAATAATTTTCTCCTTCTACAGACCTATCTGTAATAATAGAAAAGGGTAATATAGACTATAGAAATGTAAAAAAGAGGGGATTTAGAAAGTATCTGGACCATCTAAAAAGGAATAGCTACAAGATTTGACCTTAATTAGCAGCATTAATGTTTCCTACCGTCTGAGACCACTGTGTATTCTTTCTCTGCATGCTGTAATTAGTCTCTTTTGCTCTCTTTCTTACTCTCCATCACCGTGAAAACCAGACTGACATTTAAACTGCTGTCTATTGTTGTCAGTTCTAAGATGTTGATGTACCATGCAATGACTGTGACACACCAACAGCACTTGAGGAAAACGATAAGATCATACCGTATACACTTATACAAAAACATGTGCGCACACACACACACACACACACTTTGCAGTGGTCCGAGTGTCCAGACTAAAAGAAATTGTTGGAGAGAGAGAGAGACTGTGATTAATGGAGTGTTTATTTTCAGGGCAGTTAAGTTTGTCTGGCTAAATTTAGCTGTTCTGAAGATCAGGAGACTTGTCCAATTAAACCAGGGCAGTGAGGCAGGGAAGGAATCACTTGGGAACTGGGGAACCACAAAGACACAGACTGTTTTAAAAAAAAAAGTGTGTATGAGTGTGTGATACATTATTATATTAACCTGCATACAGGTTATATAAAAGGCTGTATAGTCGTTATATTTTTTTACATTTATATATATTTTTTTCTGTTTGATCCCCCTTATTTTTGGTAGCCCTGGGCAGACACTGTTCAGTTTTAAGTAGCCCCCCAAAAATATGTAGAAATATGTTACATAGGAGACAGAACATCAATTAAGAACATTTTCAGAGCACAAATAATTATATAGTGAAAGTAATTAAATTACAATCATCGATAAGGACCAAAATTTCCTTTTCCAGATGTCAGTGATTTTCGCAATTCTCCCCACTGCACATGCATCGATCTCTATTACATGTTTAAAAATTTCCTATTTTTTAATTATGGATAGTAACGACTGACAGGACGACGTGGAAGGAGTTTCCGCAAAACATATCGGGGCCTCACTGATGAATATTGTGTAAAATATTGAAAGTGAAAGTAAAAAGCAAGCGTGCATTCAAATGCGATATTAACCCTACATATTGAGAGTGGCCTCCAGATACCTGAAAGCCCTTTTAAATGTAGTATAACCCTGTTAAGCTTAAAGACAGACTTAAACATGTCTGTTAGAATGTTTTTTAATTGAATTTAACTTTGTAGACAGTTATTCGTGATGGATTCCTGGCTATAATTTAAATTTCTAATCAATTATGTATATTGTCGGCCAGGAGAAGTGTAAAATTAAGTCTTTGAATGAGGTTATATGCACTATTCGGTCAATAGTTTGTGGACAGCTGTTCATTACACCTACATGTGTAGAATGTTGTAGAATTATAGTTTTTTACTGGACCTAAGTAGCCTAAACCTGTTTCAGATTGATAGTGCAAAAACTGAGTACCATGAAGACTTGATTTGCATGGGTTGAAACGTGTCCTGTCACGACCATTGATCACTTTCAGGATAAACAGTAAATCGAACCCGACATCATTGTCTAACCTCACTAATCCTCTTGTGGCACATAGTCCCACATCCGGCCGCCAAAATCTAGTGGAAATCTTTTTTTGTTTTTAGTGTTTATGTTTAAGCACAAGCTTACAAGACCTACGAAAAAATCATTATCATTTTTAATCCTTGTCTGACCACACCACCCCACACCGTTATCAGTGTTTTAAATGAATCATGAACTGATAGCTAACCAAATAATAACCTGTAAAGGTTTAATTTACTTTTCCTCCCAAAAACTGCAAGGCCTGCTGGATAAAGATTCTTAGACCTTCTTTTATTAGCTTCTAAAAGTTGGACATCGATTGCATTTTAGAATATCACGACTGCAAAACATTGATAAATGTGAACTTCAACACACTGAGGAATTATAGAACAATAGCACTGAAAATCGGCTTATATTAATCAAGCACTAGAAAAACAATGTTTTTGCTTGTCACTAATAAGAAACAAGTTTTTGTATGAAGTTTCACTGTTTTATTTTAAGACCTGAAATCAGAACACATTAAAAGGGGTCATGTAGCAAAAGCTGTTACACCTGAAGCCAGAGTAAACCCAGAACAGTAGACATGGTCCACTTTATTTTATTTCATGGCTCTTACACACGTCCCTTTGAATGATGTTAAACAAATACCTGTAGACTAAATATGACGTCCTAATTTTCATTAATGACATATTTACTTCCAGAGTTCCTATTCCAATATGAAAAACCCCCAAATCATCACCATAAAGAGCACTTCGAGCAAGCAAGTATCAGGCATTAGAATAGCTTGTTTTCCCACATAGGTTTTGCCCAACATCAGAGTTCTCCTTTAACCCTCAGTCCCTCGGTGCAACTAGAACATGTTGTATGTTTCATGGGTAGGAAAAAAAATGGTAATTTCTAAGGAAATAAATATAGTGAAGCATCGTAATTGAAATGATCACCATGTCTAAAAACGCAGAACGCTAATAGGGTCATATACAGTCAAGTACTGTTTAATTTTTAGACTCATTTTGCCTCACAAAGAGGGGCTGTGGTTGGCGGCATTGCAGCAAATTGCAGTAACATCTACGGGTTTGTTTAGGAAGAATGATGTCTTCTCTGCTAATTGGGTTGAAGTGTGCCAAAGCCTGGTGATGTCCAATAGTGTTTACATAATGCAACAAACACTGCAAGCCGATGGATGGAGAAAAGGAGGGTAAGAGGTGTAGATAAAGAATGCCTTTTTGCAACCGCCGACACATAGAAAACCTGCGCTCATGCATATAAAGATAGACACCAGCTCATAAACATCATTTACTTTCTCTGCCACAGACACCGAAACTTTTCAAATGTCTCTGGTAATTAAACTTACACCCACATTGCACCTGTTGTGAGCTCAATACAGTTTAACCACCCGACTCCCGCCATGTCCTTCTCTTGTGTTACTTTATCGATAACAAAAGCAACACATTTTTGCTCCCCTTTGCTCCAGCGCCTAAGAAAAAGGAGCAGACAAATCTAAGAAAGCAATTTAGTTTTCAATTTCCTGCAGGCCTGTGCTGAAGCAGTTATAGCGTTCGCAGTTCCCAGAGGAGCGGGGCTGGGTGGAGGAGAATTAGGCCGCGCTCTCCTTGGACTAAAATAGCACACGGCTCTGCGAACACCGTGCGACAATCAGCCAGAAGAAACAGAATCGTTCTCAATCGTGAGAACTCATCAGCTGAGTTAAAGCACACTATTTTCTTTATTAAACAGAGGTCAAAGTTTTGCTAACCTTTAACCTCAGGCCTAAATTATTTAAAAATCTGGTAAAGATAGTGGTAATTTATTTAATTCCTAGCTTCTTAGCTTTCAGATGACATCATTACAATAATCCTAGATATTATCATAGATACGCTGTATAATGTATTTTTAAAGATTTTTCTTTATTTTGCCTTGTTAATAAAATATAAGATATTATTGATTTGGGGGATATACTGGACATGCAATCTGTGAAGCAGACGTCGGAAAAGACGGAGGGAAAGGCTTTATTAAAGACTCTATAGCAATTCAAACACATTCTTAATGAACATGCAGAGGTTTGGTACACAGAGGTTCAAAACTCTAAAGCTGAGCAAACAAATTCCAAAACACTTCTTAATGAACATGCAGCAAACCTTTGGTAATCCAAAGTCAGAGCAGAGTCAAAACAGTAAACAGCAAACCTGAAAGCAAACAAATCCAAAACACTGGGCACATGGAGCAGCAGTATGGACAAGTGAACATGGATTGCATGGACATGATGGATATGACATGAAATGATGGGACATGGATATGGACATGGATATGTTCAGATGCATGGAACAGTATACTTTCAGTTCAGTAGCAAACAATACTTTGCAATGTGATCAAGGTTTGGCTACCTTTTAAACATAGCCACAGGAAGTACTAGCCTAAGCAGCTAGTACTCAGGTAAGGGCGCTCTCTGGTGGTGGGTGGCCGGAGTTGTTACACACTCATGGTCACTGGTTTATGTTTGACCACATATTTACATTTACAGCATTTAGCAGACACACATCCAACATCCAAAAGTGCTTTGAGTCACATCATTAAACAGCTCAATACTGGTACAATAGTTCACAAATCAGTGTAACAAAAAAATGTTAAAAGAGTCAAGAGGTTTTCAAACATCTCTTGCAAACGGCCAGTGACTTTTCTGTTCTGACATTGATGGGAAGTTTATTCCACCACCTTGGTGCCAGAACCGAAAATAAGTCAAGAGGCAGACCTATCTTGTGTCCTAGAGGATGGTGAAACAAGTCGAGCAGTACTTGTGGATCTGAGGGAGTGTGGTGCTATGCGAGCAGATGAGTGATGAGTGCTTGGAGGTAGGAGGGTGCTGCTCTGTTTTTGGCTTTGTAGGCAAGCATCTGTGTTTTGAATCTTAGTGGCCTGAGTAGTTAAGAATGGTTGAATCCTCCTGATGTTAAGGAGGATAAACCTGCAGAATCGTGTTATGTTGGCAACATGTGAGGAAAAGGATAATTGATTGACCATAGTTACTCCAAGTTTGAGAGCACTGGTCAAGGAGAAGATCAGCGACTGTTCCAGGGTGATTGCAAAATCCTGGCCTTGTGGGACACCAGTGGAATGTCTGTGTGGAGCAGATATGAAAACCCCTACAAGTTTTTTTTACAGCATTTGACAGGTGTCATCATTCAGAGAGACCTACATACAATTGTTTTATACAACTGAGCATTTATATGGGCCTTGCTAAGGGGCCCAGTTGCAAGATATGAACACACAAACTTTTAATTCATAGTCCAGTTGATACACCTTATCACTGGGAACTCACATTGATAGCTTTCATAAATTAGAGGGAAAATGGGCAAATTAGTTAGAGGCTGCTAACCACTAGAGGAGCTAACCACCAAAACACTATACCCTTTATGTAAAACAAGTCCTCCAAAAGCTATTGGCTATGATTATGATTTTATAACTTTTTAAAGTTTTACTGAAAGCCACAACACCATTCGGAGGAATTTGCAATCTATCCAACCATCCATCTATTCATCTGTTCGTCTGTCTGTCCATCCTTTGTCTATACCTGCTTATACCTCATCAGGGTCACAGGTTCTATGGGTGCCGGTACCTTAACCCGATACAACACACCGCCGGCCGTGCTTTTGAATGTTTAACACATTTCTTTCCTCCTAATTTTTCTTCAGTGCTTCTAAATTCTTCATACTGATACTCTTTGTTGTTCCCTTTTGTCTGACACCCTCTCTCTCTCTCTCTCTCTCTCTCTCTCTCATAAACACACTCTTAGCCCACGTCATTCAGATCTATGAACATCCATTAGCAACCATCTGTTACCACCTGCAGCAAAAGTCATTACACCTCTCTCCACCTCCAGTGTGAGCCTCTCTCTCTCTCTCTTTCTGTTTCGCCTCTCTCGCTTTGCCTTGCGTCCTGCCCACATCCTAATCACATACACTGCACACACCCAGCTGCACATTATGCTCATTCTCCTATTAAAGACACCAGGCAGATAAACATGCTGATGAACCCTCCAGCCAAAGGCAGCGCACGTCGGAACAGACAACCCCCCCAAACTACACGAGTCTCATTTTCACGTCTGTTTTCCCAAACTTGCCCCTGGTGTCATCCCTTTTAATTTAATCTGACTACAAATTTGAAAATCATTACGCATTATAGATAAACGCTCACATACCATTCTTTTTTCGCTCTTTTCCAAAAAAATTATTTGATTGCTACGAACACCCGCAAATAGTCTCATTACCATGTCATCCAAACAAAGATGCTGGACATTTGACTTTTATTTTGACTTGCAGAACAAAGTCGATCCCTTATGAAGAGGTCTAGACTTCATCAGTTAAGATCACTGTCCATACGGCGCTGCCCCAGCACCTTTCACTACGTTTTTTTAGAGTAAATAAGCCCATGATTGACTAGTGACTCTGTAATTGATAGGACGGAGACAGTAATGCTCCTATTCTAATCTAAATACAGCAACATTTGCTCTTGCAGTGAAGTAAGGGCATGTCAGTGTCACTATCCTCGTTGGCACTGTAAAAATAGAAAACTCTTGACACTTTAAGGGGCCGTTCACATGTCGTGCTTTAGAAAGCATGTAAAAAGCTGGGCGTGCCACGTTCTCCTTCTTTCCACTTGCGCGCGGGGAACGTCCATCGTTGCTAAGCAACCATCAGCTGCGCTCTTCATTACATTAAGAAATGTTCAGCAACTGTAATTTTTGCTGTAACCCTGCTACAACATTTATATACAAAGAAAAGAAAAAAAACACTAGTTGGTTCTTTCCACATGACCTGAGGTGTGCTTGCAGCATCCTAAAACGTTTAAGGAAAAAACGAGGATGTTGCATGGCATACCGCGTCACTCTCTATTTGTGTCCACTTAACATGCGTCTACAGTTGGGTTAACGAACTAAAGCAAGCAAAAGACTTAATATTTGAACGGCCCAAAACTGTGTTGGGTTTATGCTTTCTTTGCCTTTTCTTGCTGATGGTGAATTCGGTGCACTGCTCTGATTGGCTGTCTATGCTTTAACATGCTCTTAAAGCAGGTTAGCATTTAATTCTGATGAGTATTTCCAGAAACGAGATGGGCACACAAAGAAACGTAAACACCCACAGGAGCAAGAATCCTTTTGTCCACCAGAATTGGCTCCATAAATAGCTCCAACATCTAACTCATCAGGAAAATTACTCTCAAGCATTTCTTCAAGATCCTTAGCTTCTTCATTCGCAGTTTACACGCATAACTATTCGCTGAATTTTCATCCATTACACCAGACTTGTGAACAGGCTTTCTGTAGTTTTTTTCGAAAGCTTTTCAGCGTCCCCCTTTTTTTTCCAGCTTTTCAGCAGCATCCAGCACAATCCCTCATTAAGTTGACTGTTCAGGACAATGCACGTGTGTCTAAGAAAGGATGTGGCAGGCTTTCAGGCTCTCGCTGTTAATAGCTGCGCGGCACTTTTGACGAAGACCAAAATGGTTCCTGCGCCCAAACCGCTTTTTCGCGTAGCATCTGCTCCTCTCCTTCCCTCGTTCCTACGGTAAAGAAATACAAGGACAGAAAATTGACATGGAGATGATACTTAACAACTAAAGAAAAGATGCGTAAAACTGTGCATTAGATACACGTCCTTGTTTGTATATTTGAGCGAAAGAAAGAGAAGTTGACAGAGCTACTTTTTTTCAACTTCTCGAAATGTTTTATTTATGGATGCATTTAAGAACGATTCACTGCTTTTGTCATCTCGTTGTTCTGCTCAGCCACAGGCTGCAATTGAAGCAGGATATTTTGCCTAAAAAGGGGCTTTTAAGGACACGCGCCTCTTCAATCTGACAAGATTCGTTGTTGGCACCTGGTTGAACCTTATATAATAACAGCCAAAATACACGGCATAAGAGATATTAAGGCTTGAAATATATTTGTATAGCATGACGTGTCAATTAGCCTTGACCACTGAACAGACCGCACTTGCTGGATTGACCTTTCGTCCAGCCAGATGATTAGTGACCCGAGAAAGCTCGCCTTTATCTGAAACTGTGAGGACAGAGCGATTTTATTATATACTAAAGCCAACAAAAAGAGATAGCAGGCCGTTTTTTTTTTAATCTTCTATCTCTTATGCGCGCACACACACACACAGTCTGACTTTCATGTTGGGAGGTATTTGAAGAGCAAACGGTTTTACCGCAGGGCTGGTCACGGCCAAACAGGCCCTTTGATTTGCATTTGAGCAGCTGAATTAAAGTGGCTATGTGACGAGAATGTGAGGAACACTGAGTGAAATCACAGCTTCAACTAAGTGCTGTACTGATGCTCAAACACCACACAGCTGCCCACAACCAGAGAGAGAAAGAACATCACCTCACTTGTTCCTTCCTTCCTTCATTCATTTATTTATTCCTTCTTTCCTTCTTTTTAAACAAGATGGCGTAAGTGTTAGCCTGGAAAGCAAGCTGTCAAAGCCACAATGAATAGACAGGAGCTGTCATTTCTTTATTATGTGTGTGACAGCTCGAGTCTTGCTTTCAGGCTTAAACGTACATGAAGATGGAAAAAAGCAGGGTGGTCAGTTTACTGGTTTATTTTTTACAGATTGACTAAAAGGTTTAAAAGAAGGTTTTTAGCTTTACAAGCATCAGTAAAGAAAAAAAACCCGGAGGTGTAGAGAAAGAAGGCTTTCACACTCCGGTTTGATTCTGAGTAAGATTGTTCCTCCTGCTGTGTTGCTCTGCATTTCAACTTACTCAATTCCTCGAATTCATCAGAAAGACGCATGGAGAACTGACTATTAAGGCACTTTACCACTTCATTGTTCCACATTTTCCCCCTCCACTGTCAGTACAGGTTATGGAAATGATGATGGAATCATCACATGCAACGGTTGCTCTCCATCCTGAATAATGGTGAACAAGTATAATTTTAAACTATAGCACAGTTTTAGTGCAACCAAACTTACACCACCTACAGTAGCACTAGTAGCCTCAGGTTTGGTCCCGAGGTATACGTCCCTTTAATTGATTCCTGTCACATGTCCCGCAGTGCACCACATGCAAGTCGCGGCCACAGCCCTCTCAAATTTGTGAGCGCAAAAGGCGTGATATGTAAATGGACCCTTAGACTACTGTACCAGTGTTTCCTTAGCACTCTCAGATCTACATTAAACATTCAGATGATGCATTTATGGCCTTATTTTAGTCAGCAATACAGAATATAACTCTGCTTTTGTCAAAGTTAATACCTTTTGCACACATAATGTTTGCACAATATTTGTACTGCAAATCTTACTTTTCAAATTCTGATCTACTCTCTGATGGACACCTGTCCACCTTGGAAACACTGATGGTGTGTTTCTGTACAGGCATTTTTTATCGTTTTTACAGTAATTCTTCTGTTCACACCCCCACTGTATGCACTGTGTGTCCTTTTAGAACTGCTTTGTCTAAGTTATCACGCCTTCTGCCTTTTTCACTTTTTATTCCAGCCTATTTTGTGACATTGGACTCACTTTGACCATGCAGAAGTACAGCCGGTGCTGTTTCCAATGAATTATTCAACTAGTAGACAAGACGCTGGCAGATGAACTATAACATAATGTACGTTTGAGTTACAAAACATGCACAAGCTTTCTGTTGGCTGTAAGAAATGCTCACCAGGATTGCCATGAATTGCTGCCAGTTCCTGGAATAGAGGTTATGATGTCTGAGAACAATTGCAAAGCATCTTATTTGAAGCTTAGATTGTTCAGGAATTGTATGCTGCATCCAGAGTTCAAAGTTCTAGAGGTCAAATAACAGAGCAAGCATTCGGTTCAAACAAATTTAAGCCCATATCATAATTCAGACTTTATACAGGATGTAAACATACCAAGGGTTTGAAAATGGGGTTTATCTTGTAAAAAAAAACCCTAAATGTGTAACATCACGGACGTCTGGACAGGCAAATTTGTGGGAACTACTCCGTGGTACGTCCGCGGTCGCAACCAAGCGCGGTTACCAGGCAACGCCACCATGGCTCTAATCAGTGAAATGCGAGGCACCTGACCGCACACCTATAAAAGAACAAAGATCTGAGCAGTCGGCATGCAGCCATTTAGGTAGCACCAGATTTGGGGCGCAGCCCTGGTATAGGAAAGAAAAGAAAAGAAAAGAAAAGAAAAGAAAAGAAAAAAACTCTAAACACAGAAAATATTGAGAAAAGAAAAGAAAAGAAAAAGAAATCTAAATGAAGAGAATATTAAAAAAAGAAAAAGAGAAGTAAATAACTAATAAGTTATCTTTATGTTAGCTTTTTCAGTTCTTTTGTTTATTCATTCAAGCTCACAAGTGTGAGCACCGTCACAAGCGCCTTAACCTCCCTCATCCTCACTCGCTTCACTGGGCGGAAAACTCACGCAGCGAGAGCCTCTGCCAAGCACATGCCTTTCCCCCGTCCTCCATATCTACCTCTCTTCTCCTTGGTTCTGCTGAGGGGCTCTAGAGTAACATCTAGTGCACTCCTGTGAGCGCACACATAGCAGAAGGGTTACTGAGGTGGAAAGCGGTTAAGGTGTTGACCTGCAAAGTGGTTTAGGTGTTGGCCTGCTCAGTGGTTAAGGTGTTGGCCTGCTGACCAGAAGACTGTGGGTTAAAATTCCCAGAAGCACCAAGATGCCACTGCTGGGCTCCTAAACAAGGCCTTTCAACCTCAACTGATCGGTTGGATAAATAGGAAAAATAAGGTGCCTTAAGTAAGGTAAAAAAAATCACCCTGATTTGAACACAACCTCGAGATACTTAATATATGCGTAGAAAAATGGAAAGCAAAGGACACAGACAAAAAATTAACAAAACAAAAAAAAAATAATAAAAGTTTAATTTCAGTTATGTTTCCAATTTCTTGAAGTCCTCTGATGAAGTTCCTGGAAGTTTACTAGAAATTTTCCACTTTTTTGCAACTCTAATCCAAAATCATTATCAA
This sequence comes from Bagarius yarrelli, assembly GCA_005784505.1. Classification (NCBI taxonomy): domain Eukaryota; kingdom Metazoa; phylum Chordata; class Actinopteri; order Siluriformes; family Sisoridae; genus Bagarius; species Bagarius yarrelli. The sequence goes on from VCAZ01000044.1 coordinate 1,119,544, forward strand.
GTTTACCTTTGGCTGCAGAATATCTGGTTCCTCAGTCAATTCTATGATGGATAGACTACTTTAGTGGCTTTATCAGTGATTGAGTGTCTGTGATGCCCCACCCCAAACTAGCAGTCCATATTTATAGCCAGTGTTCCCAGAACTGGGTCTGGATCAAGCGTGACCTGACCAGGATAAAGTGCTTACTGAAGATAAAATGAATAATGGATGAATTAATACTGAATACGGTGGTTTTCAGTGTGCTAGCTTTTTAGAGGTGGAAAGAGCTCAACCTAACCTTGCTTCGACGGTAGGATTATTTATATTCACTTCCTCAAAACTGAATATGTGTTTTTAGGGATTTTTTTGTAAGTCTTATCCTTTTTATGCTACTTATAACTCCATGCGTTTTACTAGCATATAAAGGCATCAGTACACTACTGTGAAAGCATTCAATAAAGTTGCCTTGGTTGTAGCCCTATTCATTGTTTATCGACCTAAGTGCCATAGTTTTGGATATCCCATTTTGGATCTTGGATATTATAGCCCCTACCTTTTCCTCATCCTACCAAAAACGAGCCTGCAGGTTTGGCATTTAGAGGCACACAGCATGAAGACTCATCCTTCTTATTGATTGGCAGTCTTTTTTTTTACTTTCTGATGGGCGCATGTGATGATGTGGGTTCACGTGTGCAACAGGTGTCTCGAAGCACAACGCAGGTGTTAATGGAAAAGCGCTCCAGGTGTCTTAATGCCATATTGAAGATGTGTGTGTGTCTGACGATGCTCTCCTGAAAGCCTAACAAACAATGAAAATGGTGACTTAGGACTCACTAGTCATGCCTATCAAACCTCAGACAGGCCTAAAGGAGACTTGGCAACTTTGACTTTGAGAAAGTAACCTCTAAAATGGCTGCTTGCATCTCCGTTTTTTTTTTTTTCTTTCCTCCCCCACACCCTCCTCCTCTTTTTTCTCCTCCTTGCTCTCCGAAGATTTCTTGCTTGGGTAATCCAAGTGGCTTGAGATAAAAAGGCTGTGGCGTCCGCCCCACTGTCTTCACACCTTTAATACAAATTAATCCCCATATTGATTACAAACGTACAAGCTTATGTGCAGCTTATCAAAGTAAGCCTGCACCTGAGGTAAAGCCTTACACCTCCTCTGGACTGCTCTGCACACCACTTTTACTTCCCTAAGCACTACGTTTCCCGGCATACACTAATATTCATGTTCATGTTATGCCTTGTATTTTTTATTCAATGGTGGATTAAATAGGGTTTTTAGTACATAAGCATTTAAGATGTTTTCAATTCATGATTCTTCGTAACCTCCTAGGGAGCTTAGGTTTTGTAGAAGTTAGGTAATATGATTAATTTTGTGTGATATTCTGGGTTTTGTTGCAATTTGCAAGTCTGTGTGTGTCAGGCTTTGTAAATGCATAACCCCTTTCTTTCATCCTCCCCTTGTTTGCCCTTTTTTCTGATTTTCCGCTCTGTTGCTTATAACTTTTTATGGGTTTCTACTGGGAATTTTTACCCAAATTATTATTATTAAAAAGTTCACAAGCAGGATTTAAATAATTAAAAGCCTATGTTCAATTGCCTATGACTCTGACCTGTGTGCCATTTCTTTTTAATTTCCTCTAGACAGCACATATTTTATATATAGCATATACTATCTCTTCCAAGTTTGGTTCATATTTAAGGAATTTTTAATTCCTTAAATATGAACCAGGGGGCCCGGTCTCAAGGTGTGGAAACAAACAGATAAGTGACGGGACCATCCCCCGCCTCACAAATATTAAGGAAGTCTCCAGAGGAAAGACCTTGGAAGGCCATTATATTGCATTGGGCTGAGTGTATTTTGACCCCCTGATGTTGAGGGGCGATCAGAAGTTTTGTAGGTAGGTTTGATGGTCTCAACCACCTACCTGGTCTAATGTCATTAGTCTGCCTTTGGTCTGGTTAGAGTCCTAACTCCTGTGCCCTGATAGTTAAGTGCAGTTAACAACCAGCCTGTGTAGTCACAAAGGACAGACACTACACTAGACTACACTACCCGCCCCTTAAGTAGAAATGATGAGTCTTCTCACACTATACCGTGGCAGGTGGCAGCTGTGTTAGCACCCTGAAGCACCATGTGTAAAAGGATTAACAGACCAGCAGCATCATACCCTTCTGTCTATAGAGTGCTTTGAACGAATGACAGTCCACAGATCCATGTTCTCTCTTAAGGTCCCTGTCTGAGGATGTGGCCTCGACCCCTGCCTTTCTGTGGGGCCGAGCGAGGGGTGATGCTCTGTTTCTGGGTCTACCAATGCTGCTATGGAGGAAAACTGCACTTAAAACTGGAGCTCTTAAACTGCATTGGACTCCATTTCCTTGCCCTGATACAGGTCCCTGAGCAGGTCAGTTTGGTACACCTGCAACACAGCTATAGTGTGCGGACAAGCTCCAGCCTGACCTTTAGCCATAAGGGACAATGCCGAGTCAGGGGACAGAAGAGCTGGGATGAATAAGGCAAATTTTATGGTCTTGACAACTCAGAGTGAAGATTGGGGAAAAAGGAATACCCCATCGTGAAGGTTGTGATCTTACATGCAGGTTCATCCATTGTACTTTTGGTGCACGTCCCATCGGTACGTCATGACAATGTTGAGTTGATAGCTATATATGTAACTGTGTTCACCTTCTCTCCTGACACACAAACCTTCAGACATAGTCACAGACTCACTTTTTCTCAGTCAGGTAATTTTTATTTATTCTATCTCTGTCAAACAGACTAGTAGAATAACACATTATTTAATAAAGGCTCAAGCTGACATTAGGTTTTAATACAAAAACACAAAAAGCAACGCTGTCTTAAATCCCATTGCTATTGTTGTTTTTGTTTCACCAGGATTCATTCTTTGCTTTTCATCCTTGCTAAATGTAATCTCTTTGGCTTTATTAATGCTCTGCAGGTCCAGCTGTGCTCACATCTCTGACCTTGTGTGTAAATATCAGCAGTGACACAGCCGGCACACTAAGGGTATCTTTACCTGAGAAACATTGAGGCTTGTTCCTATTTTATCACAAGCATTATGTATTGAAAACAAAAAGTAAAGAAGATTAAATTTAGCACAGTAATGGGTTCCACAGGTTTATTTTTTTCACTTGTCATATAATATATGGCCAAAGGTTTGAGCACACCTGTAACTGTTTCTTTTCTGTACTTTGTTGCTACAATTTGAATGGCTTTGTTATAGATTTCCTGCTACTGAAGCTAAAAAGCGCAAACACCGCTTAGCATGACAATGCTATTGTGCACGAAACCTCTTAGCTCAATGAAGACAAGGTGTCTTACGAATAATGCGGAAAAATTTGAGTATCCTTTACAAAGCCCTAAATTTAAATTTGCTGAACATGTTTGGAGTGAACTAGCACACAGACTAAAACCCGGACCTTTAGGGATATAAATAACATTAAATAAATAAATAACATTATCCTTAGCTAGCTTAAAATAAGGTATGAATTTAGTTGCGTCCAGAGTACATGCCTTGCCCAGATAGCTTTATCTAGTGTACAACTTCCTTTTAAAACAAAACTTCCTGTATCAGTCTGGCAGATGGAGGGGAAGAGACATGCACAGTTTTATCATCAACGTAATGTCTCACCAATGTTCCGTAAACAGATTTAATAGTATATATTTAAAAAGTATTATGTGTTAGTCATCAAATAAAACTAAATATAATCACTGCTATTTTATCGTGGTATAAAGGTAACAAATAAAGTTTAGGTCAGTTCAGCATCCCAGGATAAATTATTTTCCATGAATGGCACAATTAATTGTCTGTTATTACATGTATAAAAACATGTAATTATTGACATTATTTATAAATTACACAGCCTGGTGTCACCCAGATGAGGATGGAAATCCTGTTCCTCTCAAAGTGTCTTTCTGATATCAGTTATATCTGATAAGTTTTTTCCTGCTACATTCACCATAGGCTTGTTTGCTTGGGAATAAATAAACATTTACTTCACATTGCGGTGAAGTAACTTGTAAAAAATAGTTTTTAGAGGGGGCAGGGTGGCTCAAATGGTTAAGGTGCTGAGTTGTTAATCTGAAGACCAGAAACACCTGGGTTCAAACCCCACCTCCGGCAAGTCAACCACCGTTGGGTCCTTGAGCAAGACCCCCAACCCCCCCTGCTCCAGGGGTGCTGCATCATAGCTGACCCTGCGCTCTGACCCCAACCTACCAAAGATGGGGTATGTACCTTGCACAATGCATTGAATATACTTATTTATAAACAATTATAGACTTATACAGTTAAAGCAATTAGCTACAGCCATAGAACCATTTTTAAAGATTTTCTTTATTTACGCCCTCACCAGTTTTCTGGCCTGGTTGTCTTAATTATTAGTTAATTAAATGGGAGAATGTAAGGAGCAGTAAACCGTTCCAGTTTAAGGCTTTATGTGTGTGACTACAAGTTTATTGATGGCCTCTTTTTAGCAAAGATAAAGATTATTGGGCCACTAAGGAAATGAGGAGATTACAGATAAAAAAAAAAAGCTAGGATAAAAAAAATTATATAACAACTGAAATTAATCTCATGAATTCATAGGGGCGCTTCCATATGACAAAACAAGAAGACAGGAAGAAAGATAAATCTCTTTGTGCTGGGTGACAAAGAATACGCAGCATGTCGTTTTTAATGGATGGTGCAGCACTGTACTGCGTGTGGGATAAACGATACGATGCTAAAATACATGGAATGTCTTAGATCTGTTTAGTGTCGAAGGACGCAAGGTGATTGACTCTTTTAGAAAGTCAGTTATACAGTTCAGCCATACACACTTCACACAGAAAGCCAAAATATCTGAAGTAAAAAAAGTAAATTACATACGTAAAGAACAGGACATTTAAAGTGAAAGTCTCTAATGCAGATCGCCAACCAAGGTTTTGACCACAGACACTGCTACTGACTACATTATGTCAAGATAAAGAGAGAGAGAAAGAAGGACAATTTTTGGAACAAATAAATACAAGAAAAAATCGTTGAATTTGGGATATATGAATCAGTGGAGATTTATATGAATTAAGTGAATCGACTATGATGAACATGTTCGTATCTTTTTTTAAAACGTGTCATATACTGTGGTTGATTTTAAACACTATCATTAAGCACATAAGATATTGTTTAAACACTGGGGTTTTGACCTGATGAAAGAGTCGATAGCCATGTCTGAAATCGCATACTTCTTTGCACTACTATATAGTAAGCGAAACTGAGTATGCAAGGCGAGTAGTATACCCGAATACTCAGTATGCTAAACAGAGTATGCAAAAGGTTCCTGGTAAATACTTTATAGTGAGTACACTTTACTATACCATGAGGCCGTGGGAGAGATGACTAGTCATATACGGAATTGGCAGAAATGTGGCACTTTTTAAGTGCTTTAAGTAACTTTAAGTGGTTAAAGACGAAAAAACATTGTTCGTTGTAGTTCATTGTAGCTTCCATGATGTCATATGTCACAATATCAAATTACCGGATGTAGTTCGTCCAATTTTTATTTGTACTACCAGTAACCATACTATAATAATGTACTTGTTTAACGGTCGGGAAGTAATAACTTACTAAAATCCTTTTAGTATGCAATTAGGATGGTGCCGTTAAATTAGTCTTGCCAGGATACCCTTAGCTTGCAATCACAGACATTTAAGTAAATTTAAGCAACTATTCATATATGATAAAGCTTGCAATTTTTTAAAATCGTAAATTTGGTCCAAGTTGCCAGTGGCAGAACATGAGTACAGCTATCATAAAAAAGTCATTAAATATGTCTCTTTACTAGTAGAAGTTTATTAGAAGAATACTGTGCAATCACTGCTAAATCAAGCAATGCTGGTTGCAGCCATTACAAAAAAACTCTCCCAAATTCTGTAGGGACTGATACAATCACCGGACACAGACACCACACGCAAATCCTAAGCAACAAGCCTCAGGACTGGATATGTGCAGCCCAGACTTGGAACACAAAAAAATCACTACTGCAATGTCATTTACTTTTCTGCAAAAGAACAACCATTATCATGAGTGTGTAGATTTCTTACATGCTATCGAGGGACGCGTTTACCGGTTTCAGTCATATATCCACAATAACAGCTTGTTTTCTGAGCAGGTTTACGGAGGTTTAAATGACTCGTGTGCTTATATTTGTCAGAAAGTATTGCATGTAGGAGGGGAAGATTAATTTAAAAGGTCAGCTAGAATAAGATTTTTAATCTGTAATGGTTTTAGAGGCATAGGCAAAGAATAAAAAAAAACTTTGATCAGAAATCCTGCTGTAACTGACACTTGACTTGGCAAAGAGACATTGCAAACTAATTAGCAGTAACGACTTACCGTAGGAACGCCATAGTTCCTCATACCGTGAATCATTACATGATTTATCTATTATACTAATAATTATTGTAAGAAGAAACTGGGAGTTGGGTAATAGCAACAATACTGTGCAATGCCTGTAATGGATTCATGCAGCTGTGGACGAAACGTGTCTCTAAATTTCTCACCTTCTTCAAACACTTACATTGCCTCACTAGGTTGAAACCATAGGGATGCATAGGGAAAACTTTAGTGGACAGAGTTTTCCTTTTGTGGACTTCTGCCTGTTTAAGCTGTTAAAAATAAGTTGGAAAAAAGAGCAGACCCTCTTTTGATCCCCCATTATGAACTGTGTCAGCTGGCCTTGACCCGCCCTGATTGATGCTCACCATGTCGGCGGTCCTTCATCACGAGTACTTCTCTAGTGGCTTTTACCTGATTAGGATACAGATGAGAGTTTTAGCGATTTGCTCTCTCACTCTCTTTTTCTCTCTCACTTGCTCGTCACTTTCTCTCGCCTTTTCCTCAGCCTGCTTCAACGAACAGCTCGTTTTGGCCACTAATCCTGATTCACCCTTCAGGCCCTGCGTTTCATGTGGAAGGTGTCTCAGTGGTTTTTTTTTGGTTGGTTTAGCGTGAAATCTATTAACAAAGGTCAAGATTATAAAAGCAGTGCATCCTTGGAAATGTGTGTGGGTGGGTCACACATATATATCTGTCCACTCGAGGCCTCTGTTTTAATTTAATTTGTCCCCAATCTGCTGTAATTGCTTTGAGAGCTGGCTGGCTCTGCATGTTCCAATTCAAGCATCTTCCTCCTGTGTGACACATCACTGCTGACATGAACGATGACACACATACACACACACACGCTAACAAATGCTCACGATACGCATTGTCACACACAGCTGTTGTCAGTTGGTGAAAGCTGAGATATTATAATGCTGTCACCCTGTGTTGCTTCACTTCTCTTACCCCTGCCTGTGAGCAAAGGAATAATAGTTCTATAGTATAATTGGCTGCTCAGTAGCAGCAGGCGACCTTTGGTTTCTGCCGAAGCTGCTTCTTGATTGGAGACGCAAGTCTGAGAGCTACAAGGTAACACCAAGTGAAGGGAAGGGCAGCGAGACAGCGGGTTGAAAGAAACAGTCTATACTTCGGTGTGTGTGTGTCTGTGTGTGTGTGTGTGGTGGGGGCTAAAAGATAAAGATATCATCATATCAATCTAAAAGTACACAATCTGCTCTCTCTCTCTCTCTCTCTCTCTCTCTTCCTTTTTTTTTTTCTCTCTCTCGGCTAAATTGCATTCTTCTTCTTCTCCTTTCGGCTGTTCCCTTTTAGGGGTCGCCACAGCGAATCATCTGTCTCCACCTAACCCTATTCTCTACATCCTCCTCACTTATACCTACTAACTTCATGCCCTCGTTTAGGCTAAATTACATTCTATTGTATTCATTTCACATGTTTTACAGTTTTCAATATGTTCACACTGCATTATTTGTACACTCTCTCGCTGCTTATTTGTGTTATGTAGAGTAACTTTCTGTAGTGCCCTCATGTAACATAATCTCTGTGCTTTATGTAACACCATGGTCCTGGAAGAACAGTGCTTTATTTCCCTGTGTACTGGACCATCTATAAGTATATAGTTAAAATGATTATAAATCCTAACTTCCGACTTTACTCTCTCTCTCTCTCTCTCTCTCTCGATTAAAATGAACATGAATTGATTAACTAATAACAAACAAAATCACACATTATTTGTTCATATGTTGTTGTGCATTTTCTCCCGGAGAAGCTATTTCTCAGTATTCTGTTTGTGTTTTTTTTTTTTTCTGTTGCCCCCATTCAGCTTCTCTCTCAGGGTCCATGCAGTTCTTTTGACCACTCTGGCATACTCAGCACTTTTCAATAGCGAGAGGGCAGTGGGCCCCCCAAACAGATTATGTGTTTGTGTGCTTGTGTGTGTGGGGTGTGTGAGAGAGAGAGAGATGAAGAGAGAGAGAGAGAAAGAGAGCCCACTTATTGCGTTTAAGATACGAATGTGTCTAAGTAAACAAACAGTTGCTTTACCTATGACAGTAGAGGTTCTTTAAGGTAAATACACACATGACGGGTGTAGACATAATAAAGAACGAAGTAGACGTAAACATGTTGTTCGCAGTAAAGACAAAATTAAATAAATATTTTCAAGTGATAATTCAACAAAAACTCCTTCATGACTCACATCACATACGCACAGTGGTGGGCGTTGCATTTGGTACCTGTGCCTTCAGTGGGGATTTACCCGACTGATACACCTTTTACTACCACCACTAGCATGTCACGATCATAGAAAACATCAATAATATACAAAACCAAAATAACAGGGCATGGCATTACAGAGAGTAAAACCATTTTTCTTTAGGCAAGAAACCCTCCAACCCTACACTACAACCGCAACTGGACCACATACATCATCTCATCAGTTCAGAACAACATTTACTTATAACATCACAAAACATATAATCAATTAAGGCCGTAAGCAAGCATTACCGTTCATCTGAACAGGTCTTGAATGTTTTTTTTCCGGGCTGAGACAAGCTACTTAGATTCGGGATTAGCCAAACTCTCCTTAGTTCGCCTTGAAAACATATTTTTAATGTATGTCCAAGACAAGGTTAAAAAATTCTAATCAACTGTACACACGAGTTTTGCTAACCGTATTTTTCTGTGCATAATCTTTCATTTTAATTTAAAATAAATATAACAATAACCTTTTTACTCTCTTCTATTTTTACTTTTTTATTTTATCTTACTGAAAATGTTCAACTGTAAGCTTTTGCACAAAACAAATCGTGTAAGTGCAAACCTACTTGGCAGTAAAGCTCTTTCTGATTCTGAACTGGGCTGAAACAATTTTACTCTGATTAACCAATCAGAGGACGGAAAAATGCTGACATCATTTTATGCCAGCTAGCAGGCCTTGGGAAATATAATTGGTTAAATAAACATCTTTATAATATTAAATACATTAACAATCGCCACTGCTAATATAGTTAATTCCATAGGAGCACTACTGTTCCGAAGGCTCTGGGCATATTAGATTAACTGCAGCACATAGAACTGAAATCTGATTTTACAAAAATTCTAACATCTACAATCCCATACGGAAGCAGTGCATCGAGGAAAACACTACGAAATGAGAAAATAACTGTTGTGAATAAATTAATACAAAATGGCCGCTGCATTTGACTCTTGCGCTGAATTGAACATTGCGCTGTTTTCAAAATAAAAGGACAGCTTTTAGTACAGGGGTGTCCTAGTGTGTTTATTTAAAGTAAGTTTTAAAGCTCTTTTAAAGGGCAGCAGTACATATATATGTATATATTATTATATATATTATATATATATATTATTATATTATATATAAATCATATTGACATATGGAAATTTTCTTTATTATTTTTGCCATATTTTTTTGAATAAATTTAAATTGATATTTATCCATATTGTGCTAACCTGGTGCAACTTTGGCAGTTAAAAACCTTCATGAGATGATATTAGAAAAAAAAAACCTTGAGAAGAACCAGACACAAAGAGGACCGTATCCTCATCTGGCTGACAGCAGAGAGTGTGACAATAGATGATGTCCAGGTTCCAGTCATTTATTTTGTCATTAGCAGCAATTTCATGGAGTCACTACCAGAGACATCACCTACAAGAGGCTGCTCGCGTGAGCTTGGCTAGTGCGGTGAGAGGTGCATGTTCGAACGTTGTTTCTTCTATTCGTCCTCACTTCTTTCCTCAATAGACTTTTAATTACCGCCAAAAAACTGCAGCCGAAATGATTTGAAGTGAGCAGCAGCACGGAGCTTGCCAGGCTCGCTCTTCACTCTCAGTGGACTAGACCAAAGAGGGAGACTAGTCTGCACAGAGCCGCATGACGTGTGTTTGCTCTCTTGAGAGAAACCGCAATCAATTTTTTTGTCATTTTTTTAAACAACCAATTATTTCTATATCACAGTATTTGAGTTTTTAACCCCTTTTTTGCATGTTTATGTCCTTTTTTGTATATCCTTTATTCCGTCTGAAAAAATCGATTCTTTCGGGTGGGGCACAGCGCAGGTGGAAGCGCATGTTTTTTGTTTGGTTTTTTTTTGCTGTTGGGGCTGTTTTGCTGTGGCGACATGTGCCGCCTGGCAACAGTTTCCGTGGAAACCAGACGAAGTGAGGACTGGGTGCTGTGAAGAAAAAGCATAAGTGTGGAAAAATTTTTCGGGATTAAGCGTACACACACACCACACACACCTACACAGACAGACAGACAGACAGACAGACAGACAGATACACACCACAGCTCACGCCCCTTGTATGTGTGGTAGGGAATATTAGGTAGTGTCGGCTTCAGGGGTCTGTGGGTTTTTATAAATGAAAAAGTGATAAGACAGCACTAATATTAATAACAGTTGTTAAGATTTATTAGTGGAGATGCTGTAAAACTAGCTAGACCAAAACTTACAAGCAACCAGTGAGAAAAACAGACAGAAGATGACCTTAAGATGAGGTTAAACATGTTTAAAGGTCCTTTCTCTCTCTTTTTTTTTTTTCTCTCTCTCCCCTCTCTCTCCTCTTTATTTCTCACTTTTTTATCTCTCCTCTCTCTCTCTCTTTCTTTCCTTTCTCTGTTCTGTTGTAGACAAGTTTATTCTTAAAACATATTATTTAATTTGATTCTTTTTTTTGAATGTTTTGACAAAGTTTTCGTAAAATCAAAAATCCTCTTCTCTCTCTCTCGCTCTCTTTCTGTTCCTGTCTTCTCCCCTGGTCCTCCCGTCCTTTTCCTCTCTCTCTCTGCCTCCTCCTTCCCCCTCTCTCCTTGTCCTCCTCTCTCTCATTCCTCACTCTCTCTCCTCTCTCTCTTCCTCGCCCTGCCTCTCTGTCTTCTCTCTTTCCTCTTTCTGTCCTTATGTCCCCCCCCTCTCAAAGTCAATATCAAAGTCAAAAAAGGCTTTATTGGCACCATAATGCGTTACAGTTTTTGCCAATCCAAAGAAACAATTAAACAATAACAAATTAAGACAAAATATACAGAAAATATATACGAAAATATATAAAAAAATATACAGAAATAATAAAAAATATACGAAAATGTACAGAAAACAACGAGAAAAGACAGTGGGGAGATATTAGAGTATGGGGACAAACAGCTGTGTGGTGCGTGTGTGTTGTGCGTGTGTGTGTTTACTGACTGTCCCTCAGTATGTGACAGCGGAGACGTACTGCCCCTGCTAAGACGCAACGCTCCTCTTTTCTCCCAGTAGGGGGCAGTTTGTGAGTGTGGGGTAGGTTGATGATTGGGGGTGAATTAATTCAAATTTATTAAAGTATTTTCTCGCAGGTGTGTATATTTTGTACCCTCTGTGAGGAAGTGCAGCTCTGTCTCCACGGTTGTGTTGCAGTGTGTACACACTCTCTGATCTATAGGAAGCCATGATGCCTTATAGCGCCAGTCTCTATAGTCAGAGTGTAGCGCTGAGTCTGTAGCGTGTCAGTGTGTGTCTGTGTTTGGGGTCAGTCACTGTTTTTAGGAATCCGCTACAGTGTACTGTCGATTTAGGCCCGATAGCACTGCATTTTACTCTGTGCTTCTGTGTGTGTGTTCCAGTGTGTGATGTAGTTGTTTTTTGGTAGTGTTATAGTTTTGTTGAGGTCTGATTGTTTTTTGGGTGGTGTCTGCTCCTGCGTGGAGGTGTGTCAGTGTGTGAGTTGTACTGGTAGCTCTGGGGGTCACTTTGTTTTAGGTGAAGCCAATATTAATGCATCTTTCTGGATTTTGATCAGCAGTGGGAATCGACCTAATTCGGCTCGGCAGCCATTGTTGGGCGTTTCTGTGAATTTTGTAATATCGATTTACAGAATTGTGTGTGCATGATTTCAACTGGGTGTTATCCCATTGTGTAAGTTTTGGTTTGGGTAAGTGGCCCACAGACTTCACTACCGTACGGTAGAAAATGGGTTCTATAATGGAATGTGTATAATTTGAGCCAGATTGGGATTGGAATGTTTTTTGATAGTAATAAAATGCCCTGCGGCTTTCTCTGTCAGCTCCTTCACTGCTGGACTGAAATTTCCTGTGGAGCTAATTTTCAGTTTTTCAAGAATTGTATTCTTTACAGTTTTCTATTTTGTGTGTCCCTAAAGTGAAGTGTGGTGTGTCCCTCTGACAAATGGATCTTTTTTGAAAGATAATAGTTTTTGGTTTTTTTGGGGTTGACTGTCAGGGCCCAGGTCTGACAGTACTGCTGTAGCAGGTCCGTTCTGCTGTAGCCCATGAGCAGTGGGGGACAGCAGCACCAGGTCGTCTGCGTACAGCAAGAACTTTATTTCTGAGTCGTGTAGAGTGAGACCAGGTGCTGTAGAACGCTCCCAATTCGTTGATATAGATTTAAATAATGTGGCTCATACAGCAGCCCTGTCTCACTCCACGCTCCTGAGAAATGAATTTAGTTCTTTTGTGGCCAATTTTTATTCCACACTTGTTGTTTGTGTACATGGATTTGATGATGTCATATGTTCCCCCCCCCCCACACCACTTTCCATGAGTTTATAAAATAAACCTTCTTGCCAAATTGAATAGAAAGCTTTTTGGAAATCTATAAAACATGCAAATATTTTGTTTTTGTTTTTGTTGACGTGTTGGTCGATTAGAGTGTCTAGAGTGTAAATATGATCACTAGTGCGGTGTTTTGGTATAAATCCAATTTGACTTTTACTTAAGACATTGTGTTCCATAAGGAAGTCTATAAGTCTGAGTTAATGATGCTACATAGAACCTTCCCCAGATTACTGTTCACACAGATGCCTCAGTAGTTATTAGGGTCAAATTTATCTCCGCTTTTAAAAATGGGTGTAATAAGACCTTGTGTCCAGCTGTCCGCGGAAAAACCTACACTCAGAATCATATTAAACAATTTAAGAACTGCTAATTGGAATTTTTGGACTTGATGACTTCATCATTTCGTTCAGATGCCGTCCCGTCCAGTGGCTTTTTTTGGCTTTGAGTGTGTGTAGTTTCATTGAGAGTTCCTCCTCTGTAATGGGGATTCTGGGAGTCTTTTATAACCAATTCTAGTGTGTTTAGTTTTTCAGTGATGGTGTTTTGTTCAGTTTGTAGTTTGTGTTTGGTGTGTAAATGGATTTAAAGTGATCAGTCCAGACGTCACCGTTCTGAATTGCTAATTCGGTTTTAGATTGGTTTAGATTTTTCCAGTGCCCCCAGAAACTATGGGTCTTAATAGAATCTTCGATTAGTGTTAGTTGTTTCGTGGTGTATTGGGCTTTTTTGATTCTGAGTGTGCGTTTATAGAGTTTTAGTGTTATTGCAGTAATTAAGGTTTGTTTGTTTGGAACTCCGTGTTGTGGTTTGAGTTTCTTAATTCTTTTCTAATTTTTTGCATTCTGCATCGAACATTTGTTATCGGTTGGGTTTTTGGTTTTGTGTCCAAGTTGTTTTAATTGACTATTTGTGCAGTTTCTGGTAAAGATCTGATTGATATTTGATGCTTCATTGATGTGGGATGTGTAATCCGAAAGTGTCTAATAGTGTTTGGATTTCTGACTGTTTATTGCTTTCTGGAACTCTTCAGTGCTGTTTTGGGCCCATTGTATGGTGTCTGGATATACAGCTTACTGGGCTTGTGTGGTGTAGTGGGTTTAGTTTCTGTCCTTTTTAAGACCCAGTAATTGGGCTGTTAGAGCGGTTTTAACAGTGAAGGCGCTGATACAGAAAGGGTCTACACTCTGTTCATATAATCGACTGTGCTGTTGCCAAGGTGAACAGAATGTGTACCTTCCCAAAGAGTCTCCTGGTGTTCTTCCATTGATAATGTACAGACTCAGGCTTTGACAGAGCTGCAGCAGGTCCTTTCCGTTTTTGTTAACCTGCAAATCAAAGTTTTGGCGAGGGAGGTTAGTTGGATTTCTTGGGTAGTTTTGTCCGAATATAAAATTGTTTCCGTGTTCTGTGTTAAAGTCCTGGGAGAGAAACCGGTGCGGGCGTTCAGGTCTCCACAGATCAGTACACTTCCCTGGGCCTGGAAGCTGCAGATCTCATGTGGAGCTGGGGAAAGATCTCCTCGTCGTAATACGGAGAGTCACAAGGGGGGAGTAGACTGTACATAAGTAAATATCGTTTAAAGTGTTCAAAATTTCTTTTTTCATTTCAATCCAGATGTGTGAGTTACTTAATTTTTTGTGGTTCAATGAATTCTGATAGTTCTGATTTAAACCAGATCATGATTCCGCCTGAGTCTCTCCCTTTTTTGATGTTAGGGTGTTTAGTGGATGGTACATGAATTCTCTATAGTTAGGGGGCAGTGAGTAAGTGATCTTACCCAGGTTTCCTGAAGGATTATAATGTCAGTGGTTTTTTGTATGTTTGTTGGAATTCGTGGGTGTAATTTTTGCAGCCGAATAGTGTAGATGTGATGCCCTGAATGTTCCACATAGAGATAGACAGTGGTTTCATTTAAGAGAAAGAAATTAAATTGAATTTACAAATATAAATAGCTTTAACGTAAAGACAAACCAGTATAGATTTTTTTTTTGTTTTGTTTTGTTTTGTTTTTAGGCATATTATATAGATATCTATATATATATATATATATACATCACATACATACACATCCTTTCTCTCTTCCTCTTCCTCTGTCTTTCTCTCTTTCTGTCCTCCTGTCCTTTTCTCTCTCTCTCTCTCTCTCTTTCTCTCTCTCCCCCTTCTGTCCTTCTCTTTCTTATTCTCACTCTCTCTCTCTCCCTCTCTCTCACCCTCCCTGTCCTTATGTCCTTCTCTCTCTCTCTCTCTCTCTCTCTCTCTCTCTCCCCTTCTGTCCTTATCTGTCTCACTCTTCCACGCTCTTCCTCTCTATCTATCTCCCCTTTTCTCTCTATTTCTCTTTCTCCATCTGTTTTTGTGCTTGTGTTCTGACTCAGTAGTTTCTGGTGATTGGGTTTAATCCCAGCAGAGCGTGCTGGAGAGAATGAAGCAGCTCTCACAGCCAGGCCTCAGTGAACCCTGCTCCAGGTCCATTTCAGCACCTCTGATCACAAACCGGCTCATCACAGTGTTGTGTACAGCTTCGTAAACAGAAAGTTCATTAGTACGTGTTCGCTGCCTTGGACAGGTTTTAAAGGTCCCTGGCTTAGGGCTGCTCCCACCCAGACCACCTCATGCTCACCTTGCCCTGACTAGCGTGCACCTCTGACCATAGGACAACAGTTTATGTCTGTTAGACCAAGTGCAGCAGACTTACAGCATATGTCAAAAAATGCTTATAAATAAGGAATATAAAACTACTTGAACTTAAAAAAGTATATATATATATATATATATATATATATATATATATCATATATATCTATATATATATATTAATGTGAGAGCCCTGTGTTTGTTAAAAATAGACTCAGGTACATTATTCCGTGCAGTTTTAAAATGAAATCTATTTCCTGACAAAAAATGTTTTACCCACAACTCTGACCCACTTCCTCAGAGGAGTTTGACACTTGCGTTTGCTTGTTCTTTTGTAGCTAAAGGTCGACAGCCTCTCTTATGTATTTCTGTTTGATAAATGGCCACCCTATAGAGCCTGCGACAGAACCGTAAAGTAAAAAAAAAATTGAAAATTAATTTTATTTTAACCAAAATATTATTTAGAGTCAAGAAAATACATTTCCACCCCTACCGCCCTATGATGAACAGATTAAATGAAGACCTTTATATATACATAAACTTTGATCAACGAAGAGAGAAAGAGATTTGATTGCAGTGAATTTATATAAATAGGTTTTTTTTATATTAAAAAAATGTGTTTGTAGAAAAATGATGTATGTAAATACATTTTGAATTATATTTTAGCAAATATATTGTTTTCCAGTTACCTTTAAAATCACATCTTGAAAAAAAATTGGAGGTACAAATGCAGGCTACACCAAATTTCCTCCAATGGGGCAAAAGACTGTATAAATGTGTGTGTGTGGAGGTCAGGTGTATTCCTGTGAGCAAAATGTAGCAATAATTGAAGAGTAAATTCAGGAATGTATTTTATTTATTTATTTATTCAGAGTGATTTATGTTTATCCAGTTTTTTATTTAATTAAAAAGTTAGGGGTCTTGCTCAGGAGCACAGCAGTGGCAGCTTAGTAGTCTTGGGAATTAACCCTACACTATTCTGGCAATCTGGCATTCCAACAGCTTAACCACTAAGCTCCCACTTTCCCATTAATTTTTTCCAGTGTATGAATAAATAATAGATAAATAAATGGGTACCTGAAGTGTGTATTTATATTTTGGTTTGGTTTGGTGTGTATTGTAATATGTTGCAAAGAACTTTGGAAAGCTACAGTTTTTAGTAATAGTTTTAAAGCAAAAGAAAATATTTGTTTTAGCATTAAATCTACTAAATAAAAGCTGGAATTATTTTCTGTCTTGGTTTTCGATAAAGATAGCATGAAGACTAAACATAACCGTGCCATGCTGCAACATAGGACAAGAGTCTAAAACCTCTGTATGTGTGTCTTCAGTGTGAGACACAACAGAAGGGCAAGATGATAGTGTAGTGTTTTATTACAGGGTCAGTTGACATAAGAGTGAGATAGTGACTTACGAGCGCAGCCTTTTCGGTAGTTTATCTAACATTTACCTTCCCCTTTAAAGCCATTCCCCATTGTCCTGATTTATAGACGGTAATTTCTGTCCATCTATTCCCAAGACAGCTGTACATACAGAAAGACTCATGACACACACGGGCAGGATACAAGACAAAAGACTTGGATGAGGTAAAAAGGTGAGAGGATACAGGAGCTTTTCACCGTGCTGTGTGTATGTGTATGTGTATGTGTGTGTGGTGGGGGGTTGTGGTGGGGATATGGGGGGAGAGACTGCTGTTCATGCGGACAGATAAGAGAACATTAAATCAACATTCACAAGCCATCCATCTTAAAGTTACAGAACTGAAACCTTCTACACACACACAAACATTTCTTAGACATACGGTAGATTGCATAAAAGATTGATTATAAGGGCAAGTTTTTTTGGTAGTTCAGTGGTTAAGGTATTAGACTGCTGATCGGAACATTGCAGGTTTAAATCCCAGCACCAGAATACTGCCACCCATGAGCAAGACAATCCTTTACTTTTAAGTCGCTCTGGGTAAGGGCGTATGCCAAATACTTTGTAAATGTAAGTTGTAAATGTTGTGCAGTGCAGGAAGAAGAGAAATTACTAGCTTTAATCACACAAATAATAATTAAAGTAATGTGGACCCGTTATAATGTCCTAGTAGTAATAAAAGCATTTCAGTAGTAGCCGTTACTGGTTCCGGATAAGATTATTTTGATTATTCTATTGTAATCTGATACAACATAAGGTGGTGATAACCTAGTGATGAATCTGCCCTAAATCACATGACAGTCTTCAGGACACAGGAGCTCCCACTTTTCAGTTCAGTTTATAGTAGGGTAATTCTATAACGAAGGGTATCTCTCATCCATATGGAATATGATCTTGGTTGGTTGACTTGTTTATAACTATAAAGCTGCTTTATTATATATAAAATGTTGTTAAAATAAAAGAGATCTATAGGAATGCGTGACTATGGCTCCTTAACTGGGTAAAACTTTAGACTGTCAACTTGACCTATAAAGAGTGTTTGGGCCTGGAAGAAGAGCACATGATATGATTAAAAATCTATTTTATAAACTTAACACAAGTTTAGTTAAATTTCCTGGTTATAATTTGCAGCAATAATAGTTGAGTGACACTTTTACCAGTTAATGGCACGGGTTTGCTATTTTAACCAGTATTATGGACATGAGAAATAATATGCCTTCTAGTATGTTGTCTATATGCTTCTAGAAAAAAATACATCATGCTATGCAAATTATGTAAGATTTCACAGGACAAACTACACCTTTTCGAAAGGCGGTTTTCCTAGAGGGTGACATAATTAACATAGTTTACAACACTCCTAAAAAGATTAATTATCTAATTAAACTGAATGCAAAACTATGAAATGATTTTTTTTTGAGGTAATTGATGCTAAAAAGCAGGGATGTCTGTGATATAAACTTCAGTTTTAAACAAAATACATGGCTTTTCCGACTTGTAGATGTGTAATTGTGGGAAATATCATTTTGTAATAGAAAAAGAAGCATTCAATAGTAATGAAAATATATTGGAAAAAATATTTTTCATGGACTTGAGATGTACCCAGATTCTTAGAATGTGCCGGCTTGTTTGATGTAATGTTTAGTGAACGTTTCACAGGAATCCAGTAACTAAAATAAATTAACGATGCAAATGCAACCTGTAATTCATTCATAAACTGAGGTCATTAAAAATCCCTAAGACATACAATATGAGCGATACATTTCGTTTATCTATAATTTGCTTTACAGGCAGACCTGGCTGCTAAAGAAAATAATTAAAGGAGCAAGTGAAATTGTTAAAGCAACACTACGCAATTTTTCAACCTTAAACCAATGTCTTAAACCAAATTATTTCAGTGTTAAAACAACTCTTAACATTAAAGATTAACAACACATTTTACTGCTGCCACAACCTGAGCAGCCTCCTAATAGCTACAACCTCACACTCTAATCTTTTGTGATCCCATCCTCTACTAAAAGAGTACGTCCTGTTTTACGGCTTACGTCATATATTTTACTGCTAGCCTGGGTGGACTTAGCCAACGCGCAACTATAACACAAAACAATCTAATATGCAAGCCAGCAAAAGAAAGTAAAGAGAGCTTATTTGTTGGTAGGCTGTGTTCAGGTGGTTTATTGATGCACTACTGGTTCACAATTTATAATCGCAAAGAAGCAGAGAGACATGGTTATGTAGCCGGTCTCGAAAGCTTGCTAAGCGAAGGTTAGAATGTCGTGTTGTAGGCTAATGTTATCTATAGCTACAGTGTCCACGTTAGTCACTTTTCTCATAGCAAGCTAAGTGTAGTGATTGCACCTATTATAAGTGCTTGGTCGCAAGTTTGTTTAATAGCACTATTGCCACACAGCAATAAGGTCTCGCGTTCGATTTCCCGGGCATGGGGCGTGTCTGTGCTCTCCCTGTGCTTGCATGGGTTTACTCTGGGTACTCCGGTTTCCTCCCACAGTGTAAAAACATGTTTGATAGATTAATTGGTGATTTTAAATTGCCCATTGACGTGAGTGTGTGTGTGTGGCCCTGTGATGGACTGGCGACCTGTCCAGGGTGTACCCTTCCTGCCGTTTTCCCTTTTAGAGATGGCTGGGATCTTTATGATCCCGAATTAGGGAATAAGGTGGGTATAGAAAATGAATGATTGTCTACAGTTATGGAGTAAAGAATATATTGGCCAAGCAACCCCCTCTGGTATTTCTCTTTCTGCAAATTAACGGACCAGACCGCAGACAAATTTTTTACAAAAATACTCCTACTGACACGTATTGCTCAAGCGAATGTTAGCAATCACTTCCGCTTCGTAAACCACTATAAATATAGCCATTTGTGTACTGAACATTGATTCAAACACAAACTAATAAACTTTTATTTAGATTTTGGATGGATATCATCAAAAGATGGATATTATCAAGATATTATTTTTGATGGATATCATTTAAAATAACTTTTTATTTTTATTTCACGAATCACACAGAAATCTCACCGCTGACCTTACACACCAAGCCATTTTTCAGTGTGACTATTTATCTATATTTCTTTGGGAAATGAACACACATAGCTTTGCTTCAGTTAGTCATGTAAAGCGTTTTTAAACTTTTACATAAAAAAAATAATAATAATAATTATGTGGGGGCTACAAATCAGGTCTGAGGCTTTATTATGCCCTCTTTGTCCCCTGGCTGCACCCAAGCTTTTAGACAAGTGGCATCACAATGCTCTCTGGCTAATAGTTTTCCATAACAGAATAACAAAGTATATTCGATTTATTCCAGAGAATTAATCAATCAAGCCCTCAATTTTTATTATCTCTCCTTCAGTTCATTAAAAGAGTGCAGAAGTTCTACAGTACTACAGTTCTATTTTTGTCTTGGATGTTAGTTTAAAGGCGCATGCACCATCTGTAATAGTCAAGTCACCTTTACATATGAATCAGTTTTTAACAATAGAATAGTTGTGTCAAAGCAGCTTTACAGAACCAAATCAAATAGACAATACTGTGAAAACTCACTGGAAACAATCAGTTCAGTTTAAATTAATGTCTGTACATTAAGAGTCTGCAACTGAACAAGCCAGAGCGGAAGCGGCATGGAACCAAAACTCTATCGGTGACAAAACAGAAAAAAAACAGGTTTAGTCAGGGGACCAATTGTCTAATAAAGTTTTTAGGTTTCTTATTATCAGTAACAATTAATTGCCTATCATTAAACAATAGCCCGATATCATATACCATAATTATGCTACACAGCCATGCAAAAAGCTAACAAAATGACATCTCTGTTTAACTCTATGCATCTCAATTACCTAAGCAGGAGGAAGAGTATGTAAATCATAAATAATAAGCACACTTCACCTAATAGTTTCACTGTTTAATGAGTTTGACCTGCTTATTACCCCCTTCGTAGATGGAATTCACCCACTCTTCAGCTTTAGCTCTTTTCTGACAAAAAAAGAGTCTTTTATTATCAGGTTCAGTGTCTAGCAGAAATCAAACACGCCTCAGCGCAGTACACGGCTAAATAAAGCTGCAGATAGGAAACACTGTTCCATCGTCCTTATTAAGTAAAAGTTCAAACTCATTGAAATAATCAGTCAATCGGTTTCTTGGGATTATTTTAGGCAAGAATAAACAGCCTAAGTTAAAAAAAGATTGCTTAAAGGGAACCTTTTAGAAAAGAAGCAACCCATGAACTTATGAAGCCGATTGTTGGTTGAGTCGGGATCTGATAAACAAGAACAACAAAAGGTTGCCATGGTGTAATTTTTGCTTCTCAAGCAAAAAAAAAAGAATGTTTGGTTATAGCCTTTTGGGATACAATGTTAGCCATGTAAATAAGCATGCTATTGTTTACCTTCATGCAGTGGTTAACCCTGCTAACCCTCATGCTATGGTTAACCCTGCTAGCCTCCATGCTATGGTTAATCCTGCTAACCCTCATGCTATGGTTAACCCTACTAACACTCATGCTATGGTTAACACTACTAACCCTCATGCTATGGTTAACACTGCTAACCCTCATGCTATGGTTAACCCTGCTAGCCTCCATGCTATGGTTAACCCTGCTAACCCTCATGCTATGGTTAACCCTGCTAGCCTCCATGCTATGGTTAATCCTGCTAACCCTCATGCTATGGTTAACCCTACTAACACTCATGCTATGGTTAACACTACTAACCCTCAATTAATCTGTTACCCTCAGGCTATGGTAACTATAACACTCATGCTATGTTAACTGCAACCCTCATGCTATGGTAACCTACTAACACTCATCATTTTAGGCTAAACCTATATAATGGTTAACCCTGCTAACCTTCATACTATGGTTAACCCTGCTAACCTTCATACTATGGTTAACCCTGCTAGCCCTCATCATCTAGGAAATATTACACAGAGATTAAAACCCCTGTTTCTGTAACTAAGAGTGTTCAGTAGGTCTATAGTCTCATTTTTATATTTACAAAGCTCTTTCTCAAGCCAGCTTACTTTTACATTTGTATTTATTTTTAAAATCTATCCTCTGATGACATTAACAATTTATACAGTAGGAAATTTAATTACAGAAATGTGCAGCTGAATGTTTTAGATTTGGCTAATCTTTCTCGCTGTTTCTCTCACCACAGCAAATTATGCTGATTGTCAGTTGACTAGTTTATGTAACCCACTTATAAAGAGAGGTGTACAAACTACATTATTTCAGCTGAACTTAAGCATTTTCTGCTCCACTGGAAGTCATTTTGCCTCATTAATTTGATTCAGTAACACTCTGTGATCCCTCTAGGACCCTGACACAGAGCGGCATACAAAAGTTCTTCGAGTCTCTATGGCCGCCTTAACAGTGCATGTATCAAGTGACCAAATTCCAATTTTTTCCTCCAGTGTAACAGAGATCGGATATGACCCACCATTGTGTAAGCATGAAAAAAGCACATGGATTTGGATTACAGGAAATAAATCGGATATGAATTGGATACAAATTGGATTTTCACCTGTCAGTGCAAGTCATTTGTCATTAAATAAGGAACGGTGGTGTATGACGTCATCTTAGGTGGACAGAATTACTGATATTTTTATTCAATTAAAGCCTATTTTGTCTGTAAACAAATTTGAAAAAAAATTGCACACTATCAAAAAACAATAAAACAGAATAAAAGCAAAATACTGAATAATCATTTCGTCTTGTCTAGTCATCTACATTGGGTTCTTTTTCTGTGTATAACATGAATGCAGATATCTGATACGGCTCAGTTGTAATGTAATGTAAGCGCGTCATGAAAAAATTGGATACATTTACCAAATATGAATTAAATATGAATATGAACTATGAATTGCATCAAGAATCTATAGTGTAAATGCAGTCTATCAATGAACAGCTCAATAGTGATTTGTATTAATAATAATAATAATAATTATATTTATTATTATTATTATTATAATTATTCATTGTCTATACCCGCTTATTCCCTGATTCGGGGTCACAGGGATCTACTGGAGCTGTCTCTAAAAGGGCAAAAGGCAGGAGGGGTACACCCTGGACAAATGATTTATTTATTTATTTTTTAATCTCTAGCTCTATTAGTAGTATTAATTATTCAGTGCTTGGTATTTAAAAAAGACACACGTAATTACTTTCTATGAATCTGTAGTTATGGCCGAATGTGGTATTAAAATGACCAAGTCATCGAAATAAATAAAGGTTTTGCATTCGCTTGATTTTTACATTAATTTCTGCAGTCACAAACCTGGAGGGACTGAACACTTCTAACCAAATTAACCAGTGTTGTTCAAACTGAACACTTTTCGGCGTTGGGCTTTGAGGAATGAGGGTTTGATCGAGTCGACAGACTCAGTAAAGATTGTATTTTTTCTACAAGCTGGTGATGACACTAAAAACACATGATTGGCGCCCTCAGGTTTGTTGAAAACGATCTCATGTGTGGCAGCATGCTTTTAATACAGCTGGAATTGGCCATCGGCAGCACGCTGTCATTTGAAATACACATTTCTTCTAATAGCCATGCCATTACACTTTGCTAACCCTTCTGCTATTATGATACTCATGATGCTGGACAGCATTTTAAAACTGCTGTATGTAATTTTGCTTTTGTAATCAACGTAGTAAAGAGTGTTGTCAGTGTGTACGTTCTGTGCTGCCAGTCGTGTAGCGAGTGTACGGATAAGGCTTCACGCCTGAGCGCGCGACTGTGTGTGGGAGTTGGCATCCTGCTCTCTTACAGGTAGATGACAAGAGGGCAGGTGTGAGTGGGTTGAGGCTGGACATGACCCAGACGCTCTTGCTGTGAGGATTAGAACATAAGAGAAAAACAAACCTTCTGTTTTTAGAGATTTAGTGTGACTTGCAATTTAATGCTGACTATCTCTTGTATGAGATATTTTATTTCCTTTTATTAGTCTGTTGACAGCTATTTATCACACAAATTTAGATATAATAACACAAGACAATACATTGAAATGACATTACGGGATTTTTGCTGATAGGATTTTTAAATTAATGCAAAATTGTATTTTGAGGTTGTTGCATTTTTTTTTTAACTCACTGCAGATTTTTTTTACACATTTGGGTATTTTATGTCTTGTATAACATCATTACAACCCCTATTCGACCAAAGCCCCCTTTAATTCATGTGCATTATATTTAAATTTACAGCATTTGGCAGACGTTCTTATGCAAAGCGACTTTCATTTATCTCTGTTATACAATTAAGCAATTGTGGGTTGAGCAAAAGGGTCTTACTCAGGGGCCCAGCAGTGGAAACTTGGTGGTACAGGGACTCTAACCCTGAACTTCCAGTTAGTAGTCCAACAGCTTACCACTGTGCTACCATTTCCCCATTAAACATAAGTACAGCTATCATAGAAAGTAATTCCATGTGTCTTCACTGGTAGATGCATGTGCTTACATACTTTACCACTTCAACTCATTTTTCACCAGGAAAGCAAGTCCTTTAAGCTGCATTGCAATTTTTTAAACCGCAACAAAACCATTATATTTTTGACTACAACAATTACAAACTCCTGAAATCCTGGACAGATTGATAATGTGTAGAGTATAATGGATTTATGCCACTTCATTTATCATTAACATAATAAAAATTAACAGTTTATGGCACTTTAGTATAGAACTAAACAAAAGAAATATAGGAAATAGGAAATATGTAAAATAGTTCCAATATGGTAGAAATATTTTAGGTCATAGTATATTACTATTAGTAATATAGTATATTACTATTAGTATGATATAACTATATGTGAAATATACAGTATGGTGACTATGTTTTGCTCAGTAAAATATATTTTTGAAGTCGAAAATGATTATTTTAACCAAATTTCAAGCTCAAGACAATACATTTCCGATCTTAAAAAATAAATCTCTTTATAGGGTACACATTTAATTTAGCGTTTTATCTACACATAAACTTTGAACAGCTAAAGAAACAGAAGCTCAACCATACTTGCATGATGTGCAAGAACAAACTTTGTAGTTTTTTCCACTAACCAAGAATAAAACATCGTCGAATGAACATTCAAGCACCCCTTTAAAATCTAGTGGTGATTTTTGTCTATTACAGCGGCACTGAAGAAGTAAATTCCCAGAGTGTCCCAATACAATTTGATTGCATTGAATTTTAAGCACAGGAAACTGAAACTACTTGAAAAAAAAAATGCAAAAATCATATATAAAAGCAACTCTAAAAGAAAGACACGAATCCTTTCTCTGTGATTTATATTAAGGCTTAATAGTGCAATACAACATAATGTATATAACATTTATGCTCAGGATTGAAACTTGTGCATGTCATATCATTTCTAACAAACAATAAATATATTAGAGACTAATTTAAAGCTCTATAAAGCAGTAAATCTAGAAGAATCAATGAATATATATATATTCACATTTTATAACACATTTTACATATCGAGCAAGAAACATACTATAAATAAAATATATATTACAGGCGCGTTTTAAACAATCAAGAAAACCATTATTTCTTTGCACAATTTTTATTCAAACATTGAAACTTTCATATATTTTAGGTTTATCACACATAAAAAATTTAACCGTTTCCTTTTTGTTTACATAATTATGGCTCACAACTTATCCAGTCAATTATTCAGTATCTCAAAAAAAAGTTAATATTTTAAAAGACAATCACAGTATGTTCATTTATGCAATCTATATTCGGTTAGGGTTCCTTATACACAAATAACTGCGTCAACACAGTGTGGCATAGAGGCGATCGGCATGTGGCACTGCGTAGGTGTTATAAAAGCCTAGGTTGCTTTGCTAGCAGCCATCAGCTCATCTTTATCGATGGAATCTGGTGTCCGGCATCGTCCTCTTGACAAGACACCATAGATTCTCTATAGGGTTCAGATCAGGTGAGTTGACCGGCCAGTCAAACACAGTTAAACCACTATCAGCATACCATTTCTGAGTAGTTTTGACACTGTGGGCCAATTCCCGCTTAAAAAGGAAATCAGCATCTCTTTTAGGCTTAGGGAATAAAAAACACTTCCAGTGTATTGATTGATAATTTGTGCAGCTATACCCCTGTGCTAAACTGGGGAGCTCTTATGCAAAGTTAAACAGCAGGATGGGGAATATAATATAATTAAAGTACATGTTACTGGAAATTATTGGAAACTCATGTAAGGGAGATTAAACTGTTATAGCACACAAGCCACGAGCCTAATGTGGAATTGATACTATACATATACATATACATACTCATTGTTCTTTCCAGATTTACAGCTTTATAGAGCTGTACAATACAATACAACTACAATAGAGCCTTGATAGTTTTTTAAATTATTCCCTAATATATTTATTGTTTGTTAGAAATGATATGACATGCACGGGCAGCACAAAGTTCATCCTGAGCAAATTTGTTAGAAATGATATGACATGCACGGGCAGCACAAATCCTGAGCATAATGGTAGTATTAAATACAATGCTGGTACTGTTGTGTTGCAGAGTCTTTAATATAAATGAGGGAAGTGGGGGCTCATGGTTAAGGTGTTGTACTATCAATCCAAAGTATGTGGGTTCGATTCCTGGCTCCACCAAGCCACTACTGTCGGCCCTTGAGCAGGGCCCTTAACCCTCAATTGTTCAGTTGTATAAATGAGATAAATGTTAGTCGCTCTGGATAAGGGTGTCTGCCAAATGCTGTAAATCACAGAGAAAGAATTCATGTGTTTCTTTCAGAGTTGCTTTTATATCTAGAAACAGTTGCACGATACCGATCTTGATAGAAACTATGCAAAAGTTTCACACAATTTTTTAGTGACTGCTGCACACCTAAAATAGGGCTAAAATGACTCTACAAATAACCTACTGGTGGGTTGATATGGCAACTACCAATTGTTGGGTTCCTGTATAAAATGACTAATTTGTTGGGTTATTTTCTTAATAATAATTTTTTCGCTTAGGATGCTATCATGCTACATTGACACAACATTTATCTTTACAATTTTATAGATAAAATGTTTAACATTTTGTCATGGCTATAAAACAAACCTCAGCGTTGTTAGTCACAGATATAAAACCGATGAAATGCAGCCAACAGGTTAAAATATACACATATTTGTGGAGAAAAAATGCAGCAATATTAACGTTCAAGGGCTTATAGTTCAAGTCAAGGGCTTATAGTCAGTCAAGTCAAGTCACCTTTTTTTTTTTTTCTGTAGCGCTTTTAACAAATCAGGATTGATTGTTTCAAAGCAGCTTTACAGAAATACATCTGAAACAACAATATTAAACATTCATTAGAACAGTCCATTTGATTGATATCCATAAATTTTGAGTCCCCAAATAAGCAAGCCAGAGGTGACGGCGGTAAGGAACCAAAACTCCATCGGCGACAAAATGGAGGAAAAGAACCTTAGGAGAACCAGGCTTAGTCGGGGGGGGTCAGTTCTCCTCTGACCAGATAAACCTGTAGGTTACCCTACCCGTGCTGCAGCAAAGTTTCTGTGGTCTTGTCCGGATGGCCGTTTAGAAGACAAGAGATCACTGAGAAAACTGTCTTATTGTTGTCTCCTAGTGATGGTGGGGGCGACGGTGAGCTCGGAATAGCAAAGAACAGACATATGTCAGCGTAGATGCAATTCGACTTATGATAAACAAATACACTATTGGTGGTGTTTCCTGGGTTCCGGTTGACCTGACTATTGCAGCCTGATAATCCTTTAACGGATTTGAATAATAAAAATGTGTGTATTATGTGTAGGCCAGGTTAAAGAGATGTGTTTTTTTAATCTAGTTTTAAATAAAACTGGCAGAATGTGTCTGCCTCCCGAAACAGCGCAGGGTAAATTATTCCAAAGTTTAGGCGCTATATAAGGAAAGGATCTGCCACCTGCAGTTGATTTTGTTGTTCTAGGTATAATCAAATTGCCTGAGTCCTGAGGAGCGCAGCGGACGTGGAGGACTATAATAGGATAGCAGCTCATTCAGGTACCGAGGTGCTAAACCATTTAGGGCTTTATAAGTAATTAACTAGATTTTAAAATCTATTCGATATTCAATAGGAAGCCAGTGCAGTGTTGACAGAACCGGGCTAATATGATCATATTTTTTGGTTCTTCTAAGAACTCTAGCTGCTGCGTTTTGGACCAGCTGGAGTTTGTTTATTAGGCGTGCAGAACAACCACCCAGTGAAGCATTACAATAGTCTAATCTTGAGGTTCATGAACGCATGAACTAAAATTTCTTTCTGCATTTGACCTCAAGAGCAATAGGTCGTATTTTTAAGATGATAAAATGTATTTTTACAAATGCTGGAAATGTGGCTCTCAAAGGAAAATATTGCTGTCAAAAAGCACACCTAAGTTCCTAACCAACAACGAAGGATTGACAGAGCAGCCATCAAGTGTTAGTCAGTGATCTAGATTATTACAGGCAGAGACTTTATTGCCGATAATTAACACCTCTGTTTTTTCAGGATTCAGCAATAAGAAATTATTTGTCATGCAGCTTATAGTCTTTTGTAAAGAGACAAAAATAGCACATATACTGTATG
Organism: Bagarius yarrelli; assembly: GCA_005784505.1. NCBI lineage: Eukaryota > Metazoa > Chordata > Actinopteri > Siluriformes > Sisoridae > Bagarius > Bagarius yarrelli. The sequence goes on from VCAZ01000044.1 coordinate 1,148,147, forward strand.
ACATTAACTTCCCAACTTGTTGAATGACATTAACTTTGTTTTAACCCGTAAAATGGCCCAGCCCAACCCCCAATGTTCGAATCATCAGAGAGAAATAAAATGTGACTTTTAAGTAGGACAAGGACTCTTTAGGATATGACATCAATATGGACAAAACTCTTTGTAAAAGTTAGCTTTTTCCTCCACAATAAATATGCATTGATGGTTCATTTTATAATTAAAGCATAAAAAAGTTAAATAAAGATTTACCAGAGGTTATAAATGGTCTTTGTTCTTTAAAGGGTTGCCAGTGTGTTTGTTCTTCTGTGCTACGGCGTCTTAAACACTTATATATCACTGAGCTGCATACAGATCCAGGGAAACAATTAGTTTAGCAAATAATCTGTCAGGAACTAGTTATTATCTGTGTGCCTAGGATCACATTATGCTTGTGTTTTATTACTCTTTTCACAATGTGTTGACTGTTTAATTACTTTAATTCTCATTTAAACCCTAAGAGTCTCTACAAACAGTCTAAACCGTTGTTGTATTTTAAACATGCAGCTTCTTTTTAAGTTTAGTTTTCACCTTTAGAAGAGAGAAACAGCAATATCAATTCAATGAAATAACCCGTAACCCCTGCAGCTAAGCCTCTGCTGAAACTTTGAATCTTTTATGTTCCACAGAGGCTGGCCAGAGAGGCGGAGCTGATCCAGACACAGCATCCCTGGCGAGACAACATTACAGTAAGTGTGTCTATATTTGTTTAATTATTGTTTATTGTAGTCTGTAGTTTTTTTCATATTGTTAGGAGTTTCAGACATATGGTTTTCTTAGGGTCCAATCTAAAAATCCAATATATTGATAGAGACTTTTGTACATCACTCTGGAAAAAAGAAATATAAAATGTCGTTCACAATAAATCCTATAAATCTAAATGTTATGTGCACTGCACCGATAAGCATTCTGCTATCTACATCCCATACATACCCAGTAAGTGACTACGGTACTGATAACATCACCAAGCCACAGGGAATAGATAAAAAATAATCCTATCAATTACTGAACTTTATTATATATATTTAAATCAGACTCACACACTATTTCAGATTTACTGTAAGACATAAGATAATCACTAATCGCAAATATAAAAGACAATATTTAACTTCAAGTTAGTTTTATTTTAAAAAAAAAAGCAAAAACTAATCTCATCTCTTCAAAAAAAATCTCCAAATAACTTTATATAACATTTTGCTGCCATGATGTTGAACAGTGGATGCACTTGTACAGTGTAATGAGCAGATTGTGGGAAATGGCTGAAATTTGGGCCTGTCATTTTCCAAATATTTATCTTATCCTATATAATTGGTTATATATATTATAACTAAGCAATTGATCAAATAACAGCCTTTTAGAAATGTATAAAAATTCTCAATTTTGTTTTAATCTATAGTATTAAGACTTTTTTGAGATCACAGACAAGCCAGGCTCCTCCACCCTCCACGCACCCCTGACAGTCATTCACTTATTACCCACACGGCACTATAGGAACCCCCATGTCACACAGGTACATCGGCTGGTCTCCCTAATGGAAAAGGACTCAAACTGATGCTATTTACATTCACATTCTCTCGATCTCCTTAGTTCTCCTTGTGTGTTCCTACTTCCGCTAAAGACTTTCCGCTTGCTAGATGCATCTGTTCCTAAACTCTCTAGATTTTGTTAAATGAACCTGTCTAACCTGTGCCTCGAATCTGACTTCCCATTACAGAGATAAACCTACTACACAGTATATGTACAGCTTCTTAAACAAAATTAATACACATATAATACACACATTTTTCACACCTTATTATTGGTAAAAAGGTACAACTATCAGACACGCAAATAAGGTGGCCAGACTGATAAGGTGGCCAGACTGAAGCTTTATAACTAAATCAATAATAGAGCTAGTGTGATTTAGCTCATTTGCTATGCAAAAAAATAAACAACGGTATGTCTGATAGTCTGCTAAATATTTATTTTCAATTTCCGCCTGCCACCCATGCCTCTAGTCTAAGAACGAAGAACCGTCACAGACTTCATGATAAGTCAGTCGGTGTCATGTGACCAGGACCCACATCACAATCCTAAAGTCTAAACTTAAAGTGTGCAGCATCCGAAAGCACTTCAACACCCATGCAAACCCTATTTTTTTTTGTTCGAGCCCCTGTTCACAACTATGTGCTCCAAATATCCTTTACAAACATACCACACACACACACACACACACACACACACTGCTGTCTGTCTCCAGGGAGACCATGCTTGCTGTCATGCTACACTTCCTACAAATGGAATTTTAACCCCATGCCTCCCGAGGGATATTCGAGAAAAGACTCTAAAGCTAATAATTATGAAACCTCCTCACTGCGAGAGCCTATTTCTGTTCATGGCTGCTTAGCCACTGCAATCACAGGGAGGCAGGGTGAGAGCTGCCCATCACGGCACACACCCCTCGCTTACAGCTCTGCAACCCAATGCCTTTTATACCATCATGTGCATGCATACATACATTACATGCGTTTAACACATTCGCCATTATGTGTTCTTGGTGCAAAGTGTACATAGTGTTGCGTGTGGGTTAAGTACTCCTCTTTTGTCTCTCTGTCATGTTTTTTTTTTCTTTCTGTTATTTAATTCTTTCAAATTTAATACAACAGGATTCTTCTAAATGCCAAAACACATCCTGCTTTTAAGTTTCTTCTACTTTTCACAATCAACTCTCCCCCTCTTTCTCACTACCCTTTTGTTTCTCTCCCCTCTCCTCACCTTTTTCCTCTCCTCCCTGTTATCAGCCCTCCTCATTTCTAATCAGCCATGAAAACAGTTTGAAAATGTCATATTGTTGCAAACACTGCAAATGAGACCTAATGGGGGTGCAGGCATTAATAATGTATCACAGGGCTGATTTCATTTGCTTTTATAATTAGCCCAGGTAATGAAGCACCGTGGAGGCTCGAATCATTTAGGTACCTAAGGAGAGAGGGCCGAGGCGTGTCCTTTATCGAGACAGAGATTCTTGGCGATTTTTTCATTGCCTGCTCTCTCTCTCTCTCTCTCTCTCTCTCTCTCTTTCTTGTTTGGCAAATGTAAACTGTTTCCTTTTTTGGCTGAAGACTGCTGACTGACACCATAATTAGATTAGGCCTCCATGCTTTTTGGGCACATTAGGGGCCCAGAGTGAAAAGCATGTTAACGCAGTGGGAGGGTGGAAAAGAGGCTGAGAGGAAAAAAATACGGAGCGGTGGAAGAAGGCGAACAGAGAGAGTGAGAGAGAGAGGCGTATGTATAAAATATAAAAAATAGTATAATATTAATAATGGAGAATAGGGAAAAAAACGGTGTGTATGTGTGCACATGAGCACCTGCCCTATGTAGTGTAGTGCATTTGCTTGTAAGTACCACCGTTAGACTCTGAACCCCCCCAAAATTCGTAGACAACCCTTAGCCCTCACAACGTATCCTATATATTAAATGTATATAATAATATTCTTATTAAATGTATAGCCACATTTTCTGAATATACAAACAGTTTAGTTAAGAAGCTGGTTTTTTACGTGATCTTTTATAGAAACTATACAGTGAGTTTCAGAAGTATTGGCAAGGTGTATATTATAGATTATATTAAGAATTCCAGTTTCTGATATTAACATCTTGATATACTAAACAACTCGAAATCCAGACATTTTTGTGCTTCCACCCACCCTTTTTTCAAGTGATCAATGATATTGGAACAGATGAGTGGCATGTTTAAAGAAAAATAGCTTTAATTGTTTGCGGTGTAAATTTAACCGATGTAAAACAATAATAATCACTTGTACACGTTTGATTAAATTTTCTGCATTATGAATGAAGTGATTATTTTGTTGGTGGGTGATTTTAACGTAATGTCTTTATTTAAAGAATTATAATGGCCTACTGTCTGTTTAAGATGTGAAACAGCAACTGTATACGCAGTGTTTCATTATCGTAAGGAAATTTCTAAATGTTAGCCTGTTGATCTATAGTACTAGCAGCTTATAACATTTCTAATGCCTGTTAAACCTAAAATCCTGGCACTAGCAATAAAAGTCCCTGTGACTTGTTAAAATCGCAGATTTGGTTTTGCCTTTCAAGAATCTCTTCATAGCTGCATATCCCAGCCGTCCAGCCATTGTAATGAACGTGCCATTCGGCCATTATGGCAGTTACAGTGTTCTGTTGTGGAGAGCACTCGTCATACGCCTTGTAATCTTAACAACAGGAGTGGGACTGAGGCTGGTTTAAATCCATCTGAATGCAATAGTGTGTGAAATGGATATAAACGTGCTTTATTGCGTCTTATTTCTCAAGGTCATTTGGGCTCGCCGCTCCATAGGATTCGGTTTGTGACTTGTTTTTCTGTAGATTAATGCACAAATCCTGGTGGTAATCATCCAGCTAATATTTATATCTGCCCATGTTTATATGCATTAATATCATCCTATTAAATTGAGTTGGTCAAACGTTAGTAAATAAGGCATGAGAAGGTCATTAAAACAGTCGTGATCTGTCCTTTGGTCTCATTTTATGTCCTGAAATTGCATCTAAATAGCTTGTAAATGGAGACTTTAGTTACACACCATTCACACAGTGTTTGTCAGACTAAATGAACCAAAGCATAAGTTCTTGCAATTGTATAATAACTAAACATTTTATTGTTAAGCCTCCAGTATGAGCATCACACACCATACAGTATATTGTAACAGGAAACTACACTTTTAACATAAATTAAAACCAATGTTGCCATTAATGAGCTGGTGGACCTCTAACTGCAACCAACCGCTAAATGAACTTGTATAAAAATGCATTTCACACCGATGTTGAAATCATTTTTGACTAGCCGAGCCATGCTACTGCCTACACCAAGCTCATATCCCTAAAAAATACAATTAAATAAACCAGGTTTTATACTGCTGTTGAAAAACTTAAAAGGATTAATAACCCAAAAATGAAAATTCTGTCATTAATTTCTCACCTTTGTGTTGTATTAAACCTTCTTTCATCTTCAGGACACAATTTAAGATATTTTTAATGAAATCTGAAAGCTCTTCTGACCCTCCCGTACACAGCAACGGAACTACCACGTTCAGGGCCCGACAAAGTCATCAATGGGATTCAACTTTAATGTTACAAAGAAAAGAAAAGCAAACTACTTTTTTCTACTTTATTTTCATCTCCAACGCGACACTGACCTGGATCTTCTGTGATGATGTTAAACACCATGCCTTGATTACACTCTGAGAAAGATACACACTGTATAAAAGCTACTGAAATCTACCTTAATGAAGTTTGGTTTTTGATTTGGTCTTAAATGATATTAAAAAGTGCAATTTAATAGCTTTTATACAGCGTTTTCTCCGAGTGTAAACGAAGCACAGCGCACGTATTTGACGGATTTGGGTCAGCACCGTCACCGCAGATCTGAGATGAAAACATACTGACGTAAACGTGTGTCCACTAGTTACGCAGTAGAGACAAAAATGTGCTTTGCCATATTACATTTAGCTTTGTCATATTGCAGTTGAACCACTGATGTCACATGGACTCTTTTGCGATTATCTTGGTACCGTTCGGGTCTTAAACATAGCAGTTACTTTACTGTCTATGGGAGGATAAGGGCCCCCACTGATTTAATCAAGAAAATATGTTACACAGTGTTTTAAAGACGAAAGAAGGTCTTATAGGTTTGGAACAACATGAGGGTTAGCTATAAATTACAGATTTTTTGGGTAAACTATCTCTTTAACACAGTGTCACATGAGCCTAATTTCCATAGTGTTCTTGTAGCAGAAATAGATTATTACTATTTGTTTTTACCCCCAAACCTGATTTTACCAGTAGATTAAGAGTTGGACATAAATGGATAAATAGATGGATAGATGCATTGATAGATGGATGGATGGATGGATGGATGGATGGATGGATGGCTAATTGGGTGGATGAATCGATGCATAAATGGGTGGATAGAAAGGAAGATGCATGGGAGATGGATGAGAAAATGGGTGGATGAATAGATAGATAGATAGATAGATAGATAGATAGATAGATAGATAGATAGATAGATAGATAGATGTACTATTAAAGACATAGGATGGACAGACAGATAGAGAGCAGAAGACAGACAGACAGAAGGATGGATAGATAGATCCAGGGGGAAAATGATTCCCTGCTGATTTTGCACATTTGAGATTTAAAAAAAAAAAGTTTTCCTGACTATGATGCACAGATGTCCAAATAAAAAGGATTGAAATACTAAATCTGTTTTAACCTTTGGTTCGAGTTAAGATAAAGGTGTACATGAACAAATAGAAGAATATAAAATGTATGGATAGTGTAAGATTCCTCTTCTAGTGTCTTCCTGCTTGTTATATTCGCAACTAAGCTGTGATTTAAAATGTCTATTAGCTAACATTAGCTCATCCGTTGTAATGTTATAGTAATTAAATGCGAATGGGAGTGTAGACATCTAACTGCAATAGAGTAAGTGCTTTATTTTGCACATCAACCTGTTTGATTAGACATGTTATAAGGAACAAGTGACAAGGAAAAAAGAACGAGCTAGAGTACGGAAAGGATGGAAAGAAAAACAGGAGGACGTGAGCATTCCAGCCGAACCTGGCAGCTGCTGTATGTTTGAAATGCATTAGCGCTAATAGCTGTGCCATTAGGGCAAAGACGAAAGGCACTCTACAGATGGAGATAAAGAGAGAGAGCGAGACAGAGAGAGAGAGAGAGAGAGAGAGGTGATAGGAGAAGGAACCATCTTCTAGGCCATTTACTGTAATCATCATTCTCTAATCAATCAAACCTTTCATCATAAGTCAAGCATGTGTGTATGTGTGCATGCAGGAGGCTACATTATTAGGAGAAAGCCCCTGTACTAGACAACAAATGCAGTACATGCAACAGTCCTTATTCCTCGACGCATGCTCACGTGTACAATACTCACGTGGCGTGTTTGTATTATCGATCCGGCTCCTTTCTACATCAATAGACACAATAGACACAATATGACTGTTCTAATGTTCTTTCATACATCTACATCATCTTATAAACCTTTTTTTTAGCGAAGGAGCCTTCATTTTAAACCCTACTGACTGAAAGATGAACTGCAACTTGTAGCAACAGTGCTGTTGCTCACAGCAGCTCAGAACTACGATGCGAAATAAAAGGTTTGTTTGAGATAATTGGCTTTCCAAAAAAGAAAAGGGGATGCCCCCTGTACTTGTCCCTCAACAGGCTGAAAGGAAAGCAGGAGGAAGTCTATTTTCAGGCTGATCCCTGCCATGCATTTTAATTGTTTGAGCATGGGTGTGAGAAGTGTCTGTGTGTATGTGTCCTTCCTCCTTTTGTTGATTTAATTATACGATCTGTCCTAAATTAAAAGTCGAAAAGCAGGATAACAATTAACGACCTGTATGAATTAATGAATAAATGGGGTAGGGAAGTGGTGGCTCATGGTTAAAGTGTTGGATTGCCAACCCAAAGATTGTTGGGTTGTTGGGCTGGGTTCGATTCCCAGCTCCATCAAGCCACCACTACTGGGCCCCCTGAGCAAAGTCCTTAACCCCCAATTGCTCAGTTGTGTAAATGAGATAAATGTAAGTTGCTTTGGATAAGACCGTCTGCCAAATGCTGTCAATGTATATTTAGGCATCCATGTTGGCAGGACCTACAGCAATATTGACTAGGTTTCTCCTTCTAGTATAGTGCAAGGCACTGATTTTAGCATGAATAGTTAATAACAGGTTTTATGTGCATTGAAAAGAAAGTGTGTGAGCATCTGTCCTGCCAGATCAATGGTGCTGCTGTATGAAAAGACACACACACAAGTAGGATCTGACTAAAATATAAAACATCCCACCTGTGATGTGCACACATATACATAGTCAGAGAGAAAAAAATAAAGAGAAACACACACACAGACACACACAGACACCTGCTTTGCCGGCTGCCTCCAGCAGTTGCCTTGGTGACCCGTCAGGTTTGGTAATTTCAGCTTCCTGATTGCAGCACTAGCTGTAATTTGCTAAAGTGTCTCTCCTCAAGGGTTCACCTACTGTATCCTTCTCTTACTTTTTCTCTCTCTCTTTTTCTGTCTTTTTCTCATCAACGCACATTTCCTTCACTTGCTGAGTCTTGAAAGAATCTTCAGAAAACTCCTTGTGTGGGAAACCTTTTACGAAAGATGTGCTTGAAATAAATCACATTCAGGCGACGGCGCTAAATGAATCCGTGGAACTTAGGGCAAGCAAGGGAAACTGAATGAGGAGATAACACTAAAATTGTGCACATCTGTGTTTATTTGTCAGTATGCCATATTCACATTATTAGGAAAGCGAGATGCGCGATATGAAGGGATGTGACAGGAAAACTGAGGCGTGTCTTTAATACATTTTTAGTTTTTTGTCTAGTGGAAGTACTTGTTGAAGTACAGTGTTTTTGTACGTGGACATTTTGATAAATGTTATTGAGGCAAATTATCAATACACAGGCAGTCCACTAGACTTTTGGATGTATTTGATATTCAACAAATGTTGCCTGACAGGCACACCATAGCATTTAATGTATAGTTCCCTCTTCTTTTATTATAAACTCATTTTATCTGAAAAGGTTTACCAAGAAATGTTGGAATGTGAGCGGCAGCACGGTGAAGCAAGAAGGTCCTGTATTCGATTCCCGGGCAGAGGCCTTTCTGTGTGAAGTTTGCATGTTCTCCCCGTGCTTGCGTGGGTTTACTCCGGTTTCCTCCCACTGTCCAAAAACATGTATGATAGGTTGATTGGTAATTCTAAATTGCCAATTGAGTGTGGACTGGTGACCTATCCAAGGTGTACCACTCCTGCCTTTCTCCGTTTTAGAGACGGCTGGGATAGACTCCAGCAGATCCCCAAATTAGGGAATAAGCAGGTATAGAAAATAGATGGATGGATGTTGGAATGTGACTGTGGTGACTCAGCTTTGAAATAATGTAATACAACAAAGACAATATAAGAAGAATACCATATAGCAACAGTTTGGGAAAGAACTGCAAATAGGTGTGTCAATCAGGTGGCCACAAACTTGCTCATTTTGCTATATAGCGGGCAGCATCATATAGTCTTTTTTTCTAACCTTTAATTTTTTTCCTAAAGGCTACAAAAATGTCAATTTTATAAACTAAATCTAATTTTTAAAAATTGCCAACCGCAAAATCATGAAACATTTAATTTTCTAACTGAAAACCTTTGCCATAAAATTAAAACATCAGCCTAAAAAATATCTTTAATACTGAAGATGTTACTTATCTATTAGTGGAGAAAACACAGCATATCTGTAAGAACCTTGGTACCTCCATCCAATGTTCACACATGAAAGCTTCATAAGCTTATAATTGCTTCATAACTTGGCATCTTTTCCAGAGAGCTCACTGGCCCTGAACAAAATTATGATGTTGGAAACAAAGAGCTAGTAGCAATTAAGGAGGAGTTGGACAAACGGTGGCACTGGCTAGAGGGAAGAACGTATCCCTTTTAAGTGATTGCTGATTACAATAATCTGAAATATATCTAGCCTCTAAATGCTCTGAGCTCAGTGGGCTTTATTTTTTACCTGATTACAGTTCACAGTAACCTATTGTTGGGGAACATAAAGTAGCAAAGCTTACACACTCAGTAAACAATATGACCTCCTTACAAAAGGAGCATTGCCCAGGTGCCATTCTCAACCCCTCTGTGATTTTTGCACTTATTCGCTGGGACACCTCGGCCGACCTACAGAGCGAACAGCAAAACAATCCACCTCCTGCTGCATGCCCCGGACAAAAACTATGCACCGCTCTAGTCCGAGGACGTATCATGAAATGGGTCCATTCGTCATCTAGTGCAGGTTACTCCGGTTCCCAGCATATGCTGGAGCTGATTAGAAATGCCTGGTGGCCAAACTGCAAGAGCGACGTGGAAAACTCTATCAAGACTTGCACCATGTGTGCCCAGGCAAAGACAACAGACAGCTACCAGAAGGCATATAAATGCCTTTATTTGTCACATAAAGTTAAATACTTTCATCGCATATCCAAGTTGGTGTCAGGGTTAAGGGTCTTGCTCAAGGACCCAACAGTGGCTGTCTGGTGGTGGTGGGTCTTGAGCTCAGTCTTCAGATAGTGGTGGTGGGGCAGGTCTTTTTAGTCTTCAGATCAACAACTGAAGCTGGCGGTGGTGGGTCTTCAGATCAACAACTCAGTGCCTTAACCATTTGAGCCACCACTGTCTGAACAGCACATCCATTAAAAAAAATGCCTGGAGGTATTCATAGTGCAGAACCTTGGCACATTCACCCAGTGACTACATAAGAGAGCCCTCCTCTAAGTTTTAAACCATGGCATGTCCATATCTTTTTTTTAGCTGTTAGCTTCATAAGCTTATGTTTGCTTTATAAGCTAACACAAAGAATACGTCATTGCGAAGTATTGCCAGCACGTCTGCATATCAAGTGCTTTGATAACGAGTTAATGGATTTTGATGTTAACGACCCTTGCCCTGTTTCATTTTCGATTCTCGTTTTGCTATTTGTTTTTTGTTTGCTATTGTTTGTTGCTTATTTTACCTACCGACTGCTTCCCAACTTAGTTAATAATTTTATATGTAGTTTTTGTTAACATTGGGACTCCCTGTTTATTTCTGTTAAAATGTATTAGCCAATGTTTATGAAACTCATTTTATTGAATACATTTCTTTCTCACTCTAAAATTGTATTGAACACACTTCCACCAAATTTCACTGTACATGTCAACCACTAGTATGCGCTAATTTAACTAATTTAAAAACACACTAAAAAAAGAGCAAATTGTGCAGTGAGAGATGACAGCCTATTACATACTCTTGTGAATCCCACTCAGGCGTTCTGGGCTTGGAAGATTCCGTAAGCCTCTGCTATGCCGCGGTGGGCTGGAGGCACGTTGAAAGCAACTTTGGTTCTGCAACGTGCCAGTGCTCTTTCGTGTGTAAAACTGCACCATCGATCCCTTTACAGAGGCTATGGGTGAGATCAATATGCCACCAAATCCAAATGGCCATGCTTCAGAGGACAGCAGGCAATCTCATCACACACTAAAACCCCCATGAAAGAGACATGAGTGGGTGGGTAAAAAAAAAAAGCATGTGAAGAAAAGAGATGGTTTTAGGTATGGCTCTCATAAGAGTGAGGAAACTACCCACTTTTATACTGCACTAAGACTTATTTAAGACCATATAGGAGCCTAGAGTTTTAACATGAAGTCAAAATATGTCCCCGAGTTCTGATTGACCTTATTGTGTGATTCTTTATTATGCAGAACACACCACCAAGCAGTAAGGTGAATAACAATTATTATCTTATTACTGCGGAGCACGCCAAAGGGTAAGATATGTTACGCAGAACGCTTGATGTATAAGAAAAAGAAAAAAATGAGCAATTGTAAGGATCTAAGTGCCGTGATGGTGATGTGACCCGGTCAGACCAACAGTTTCACCGGGGTTTTCCTGTGATGTGCTGAACCGGAATGTATGATTTATGAAGTCTCCACCTTGCATTAGGGTTTTACTGCTAATATTATCCTTCCGGACACCGTGGCACACATTCAGAGGCCATACCTCGACAGATCAAAGCTGTTTTGTTGGCACATGGAAGGCTTATTTAATATTAGGTGGTTTTAATGTTTTGGCTAGAATAATATGTTATTATAAATAATAGTACAGGATACATGCTGATTCCACTATTTTGGCCACTTTATTTGTGCTGTAAGATCTGTACACCTTTTTTTAGATATTTCTTACACAGGTTTATTAGTTAAACAAACCACCATATTTCACTATTGGCCTTTTAGAAATTGGGGGTTAAATGTCCATTTGGCTGACAGTAGATTAATTAGATCTAATTATACGCCCTTATTCAGAGCGTATAAATAAATAAATCCCTGTTAAACAACTGAGTAATTAGGGGTTGGGGGCCTTGCACAGGGGCCCAGTGGTGTTGGCTTGGTTGTGCTTGTGCTTGGTAGTCCAACACCTTAACCACTGCGCTACGACTTCCCTCTAGGAAATCTAGAAAAGATCTAGGAAAGACATGGCCAAAAAGGACAAACTCCATACTTATCCGTCTTCTAATTTTCTAAGTGATAGATCAAACACCTCAATGTTGAGGGATCTAACTGATCTAACTTGGTCTTTTTGCCTCTTTTTTGTTTTCAGACCAATACTATCTAATAATGTCAGCACAGCACAGCCCAGCTCAGCATATAATGCAGTACACGTAAACTTTAACCCTAGCATAGCTGTGTTTTTGTGAACCTACTATAGAAAATGTGTAATAGTTTGCAGGTAATATGGTGTAATCTACAATAATCACCACTGGATATTGTAGACATTGTGCCAGGTTGATAAAATGTACAGACTTAGTACATTTAGCACAAACCTAGCTCAGTGTATATAATCTCGTCCAGATGGACTGTTATCTATGTGATTTTGTGGTGCTCATTGAAAATGTCACTAATCTGTGATCTCTTTCTGTATATTTCTGTATCTTTCTCTCTCTCTATTCCTCGCATGTCCTTGGCTAACACCAGCCTCCTAAAATTCTAGTAGCGATTTAGAAGGACTTTGAGATGAGAATGATTACGGGTTCACAAATAACATGTTTCTCGTTCCCCGCCACTGATTGTTGATTGGCTACTCTTAGGTCAGCTTTAAAGAGGGGGTGGGTGGCTGGTCAAGCTTTCCTGTAGAGAGCCAAGAGGGAATGAAGAAACAATGGCAAGATGAGGCAAAGGAACTTGTGGTCAGAGTCTTTAATCTGGTCTAGACAGAGTGGTGCAGCTGATAAGTACAGAGAAGGAGACAAATTGTGCTGGTGAAAAGCAAATGGGACATTTTTTTCAATGGATGAAAAACCCTAAGGAAAGCGAAAGGCAGTAGGAAAATGGTAAATGCTATGGAGGGAGGAGAAGTACTAGATTTTAGTGCTCACATTATTACAAGACCTTTTTTACTGAAGACTTGTCTCCCAAATATAGTCTTGACCAAACTCCCATCCACAGGTGATATTGACCTCCTGGCAGTGTGAATACTATATGAGTGCTACATACTGTTATATGTATAAGCACGTCTTCTCAATCCTACTGTGCCCAATACCTTTGCCTGACACTTATCGGAGACATGGGTTCTGGTAACTAATGATATCATTATATCTGTCTGTCATCTGTATAATAATAATAATAAGCAAGAGGGTCTGGGTTTGATTCCCGTGCATGGGTCTGGTTTCCTCCCACAGTCCAAAAACATGTTGTTAGGTTGTTTGGTGATTCTAAATTGTCCATAGGAGTGAGTGTGAGTGTGTGTGTGGCCCTGTGATGGACAGGTGACCTGTCCAGGGTGTACCCTCCTGCCTTCCGCCCTTTCAGAGACGGCTGGGATAGGCTCCAGCAGATCCCCGTGACCCCGAATCAGGGAATAAGCGGGTATAGAAGATGAATGAATGAATAATAATAATAATAATGAATATGATGTCATTACTTTTTATTTAAGTAATAATAGTTTAGTGGAATGTGCTGTATTGTGCTATAACTCATCTAATACTAAGGCAAATACTTTTGTTTTGTTTTGTTTTTTTCAAATTAAAGAAATGTTATTAGTCTGAACTTGCATTAGGCAGTAACCAGAGAAAGAGCGTGTGCATGTAAGAGTTTGCCTTTTAATCTAGCCGTGTAGCTGCTTATCGGTATTCGAGGGAACATCTGCATATAGCTCAAGTGCTCTGTAATTGTTTAATAGCCCTGGGTTTAGAAATGCCTGCTGATGAGTAAGACATGCCCTCTGGCTCCCATCATGCTCTCTGTCCCAGAGGGTCTGAAAACCATGAAGATCCAGACTTCCACAGGTTGCATTAAACAACTTTAAGGCAGCCCAGTGGCAGCCTGGATATTGACTCCATAATTTCATTTATGATCTTGTTACAGCCTTCAGGTTACTATCAGCCTTTTTCAGAGACTTTAACTTCCTGTCTCATCTCACTGTCTAAAAACAAGATTTTCCAGGAAACTGAGTGCTTAAAGGAAACCGTATGTTCTTGCAGCTGAGCCAAACGTTTTCATTAAAATGTTTACTCCATAGGAATAAAAATCCACTAAATAATCCTTCCTCCAGAAGGGTTTGCCGAGAAAATTACAGAAATAATACGAATTTTAATTTCTTGCTAACACGGAGGCTTTTTTCCCCCCTCTGTTGTTAAGAATTGCTTCATCAGACTAACAGCTGGTGTTTTAAACAAATGATTACCTGTGTTTTTGATGCACTTGTCTGTGAATTGCTTCCTGTGGACTGGGGTAAGAATTACATTATATAACATACTGTATAACAAATTTACCAGCTGATCTAGGTATCAGTTTTTTTCAGTAAATCTAAACATTTCCTCTGCCATCGTGCAGTTCTGAATATAAACTACAGGCTAATAAATAATGTTAATCTTTGGATGATTAAGTGAGTTTTTTTAGTTGCTAGTCTTAATATAACTTACTGTATACAGGACATTAATATTCTTTCATATCTTTCTACAATAAACTCAAGCGTCTGTGAAATTGCTCTTTTCTAGTTGGATAGGTTTTTGTCCTTATTGAGTTTGTGGTTCTTTTCACTGTCTCCGCTGGTTCCCTTCTATCTGTTTCTCACTGATTTGGCTATGCTAAATTATTCATAGGGTTGTTGTTTTTTTTTTTATAAAATAATTTTTAGATTGTTAATAATTTTTTGTGGGGTTTTTATAGGGCTGAAACAATTAATCAGCATTAGCGATAAGATCAACAATTAAAAATTGTCCACAAATATTTTCGTTGTTGATTTTGTTGATTTCTGCTCCAGTTTGGAGTTGGTGAAATTTTACTATAAGTAAAAATTCAAAATAAACAAATACCTTAAGTAAATTTACATTTCTGGCCCTTACCTCATTTATATAACTGAGCACTATGGGTCTTGCTCAGGGGCCCTGTGGTGGTAACTTGGTGGTGCTTGAAATCGAACCCACAACCTTCCAGCTAGCAGTCTAACACTTTAACCGCTGTGCTACCTATACCATTTTAGTAAGTAAAAGTGATAATGAATTAATATTTTATTAATTAGTTTGAATATGTATACTTTATCTAGCCCTACTGCATAGGCTAAAATACTAACTGATTATTTGACAATTTAAAAAAAATAGTAGCAGCCGTTTTTGCTCTAAATCACCAAATCCTGGAAGATTGTTTGTGTGCATTGTGAGCCACAATTCAATGCCCTCGTAAAACATCAGTTATAATCTGGATCTAGAATCCAGGTACTAAAGCCATCGAGTCCATTGCTGTGCAAGTTGTGATGGACACTATGTAAGTCTTTAAGAAGAACCTAGTACAAAGCCATTAATTCATCTGAGAAATTAAGGAAAGCTTGAAAAACAACATTTCATTTCTGCAGAATAACATACTGTAGTTCTAAGTGAAGCTTTTTTGGGTGGGTGAGACATATATTTATATTTATATATACATCAGCTCTATCAGAAAAGCAATCGTGGAGTCAGATCGAGGTGCTAGCCTGCAGCCAATTACGGAGGACTAGGTGGTTGACTTCAGCAACGCTCCCACATGCTCATTAAGGGAGCTGGAGGTGGATGTAAGAGATAAAATCTTCATTTCAGAAGGGATGGCGTACGTATTCAAGTACATCCTCGTGTTTGTTTGGATGAGTCAATCCTTCCTATGAATCACACAGTCGAAAGTGGAGAAGTTGCTTCAATTGTGGAAGGTTATCAGTGATTAGTACAGATGCGTCATGTACAAAAAACACAGATAAAGTCAAGCGAATAGGATTTTTAGATTTTAGGTTGTCTTTTAAGGTCACTTTATTACACTGAGGTGATTTGGTCAGCTGGTCACCTGCCTTTTAGAAATCCGAACAGTGTTTGTGAGCAAGCAGATGCTTGCCCTCTGTTCCTTTCTCTTCACTTCACTGACCAGCTTCCTACTTATTCCCACCAATCCTGACTGCCTGGCATTATTCTTATCACGTATTTAACATTTTCTTTATCTCTTTACTAAAACAGTCCCGACACTCAATTTCTCCTGGTAAAGTACCGTCCTAATTCCCTTTCCTTGCATGTCCAGATTAAGGACATGGCACTTAGGACATAGCCCCATTACTCAGCCTGCTCCCATAATGCTAACATTTTCTGATTTCATGAAGGCTTGCAGCTTTTTGCATGATCCCATTTCCCTATTCAGAACTTTTTTGTCTATCTCCACTACTGACCCTTGTGTGACCTTTAGCCCCTCAAGCGGCTACAGCTCTAGTTTCAACAGCTCTGGGTCCCATCATTAATTTTCATGCCACAAAACACACTTTAATAAAAAGGCAGTCGCTGTTCATTTTGTATAAAGCTTCAAAAGGTTACTCCAAAATCAATGTTTAAAAAATTATACCAAAATACGAAGATTATTCAAATACTAGAATTGAGCAGACTCACACCTTTAATGAAGATTGTGGCGTAGTGGTTAAGGTGTTAGTTAGAAGTTCGGGGTTCGATTCCCAGCACCACCAAGTTGCCACTGCTGGGCCCCTGAGCAAAGCCATTAACCCCTAATTGCTCAGTTGTTTAAATGAAATAAATGTAAGTTGCCCTGAATAAGGGCATCTGCCAAGTGCTATAAATGTAAATGTAACCTTTAATTTAAATTATAGGTCATTTATACTGGTCAATAATTTTTGTTATGCAATTTGCTGACAAAAAATACTGCTGTCTGTCTGAGAATCTGGCATGGTTCATCTCAGGTGGAACTTGATCTTTGCTCTTAGTGGCCGATGGCTGAAGAAGACTGAAAGCCTTGTGTCTTTGTTATCTCTCATTCAGCCCCACTCTCTGGCCAGTCCATGTTCTAATGAAGAGCAGCAAATGAAATTTGTGATTGTGTTTGATAGAAAGTCGGTTTCCATTAGAGAGCCTTTGTACACTCTGTGATGGAGATCTCTGGAGTCCGAGTGTTTGGAGAGCTTGTTGGATTTGGAATTGGCTCGAAATGCTGGAAGGAGTAAAGTTAAACAAAATTTGAAGTAAAAAACATGGACATTAGATGCTAATCTTCAGAGCGATTAAACAAAAAGCGTATATTTTTGTTGATTTTACAGAAAACAAGTAGACGCAACATACTATACTAAACTATACTACACTATATCATGATATACTTCTTTATATGTGCTTGAATTATTGGTGAATTTTTACTCTAGCAGCTGAATAATATGCTTGAGCATTTTGCAATAATAGAGTTTTCTTTTTCTGTGCACATGAAATGTCACCCAATTGTGTTTGATATCTAGCTGCACATGTTCCATAGCGTGACCTTTAAGAGCATAAAGGCTGAGAAAAGTAGCTTAAAACTAATGTGCACAATCACTCACGACACACACACAAACCTCTCTCACCTAAATCACTCACAAAGCCTGAACTAGAACAGAACCAACTGGGACAGTTCGTTATACCCAATTCCTTTATTGAGAATCAGGAGATCAGATCAGGACACACAGGAAGTGTGTGTCATATAAATATAAATTAATTAAAGTGTGTCTGGGTAAAGATACGCATGCAAAGTCTCAAAGCTGTCTCCATGGATAACATTAAGACTAAAATGTCAAAATGTCCCGGCTTATAAAAGGAGAGCTTTGTGGATGAAGCAAAAATATCACTAAAAAAGTATGTCATGATCTTCCTGAAATTGTATTGATATAAATTAGGTTAAAAAAATTAATTAAGGATACTAATGACAAAAACAGTAAAAGTGAGTGGAAGTGGTTAGGGCGTGTATGAGTATAAGAGGAAGTAGTTAGAGCAAATGTGGGAGTGGTCAGGGTGAGTGGGAGTGGTCAAGGCATGTGTTATAAGTTATAAGGAAAAGTGGTTAGGGTAACTGTAAGTGGGAGTGGTCAGGGTCTAGTGTGAGTATAAGAGGAAAGTAGTTAGTATAACTGTAAAAGTCAGTAGGAGTGGTCAGGGCATGTTTGAATATAAGGGGGGGGGTAATTAGAATAAACTGTAAAAGTCAGTAGGAGTGGTCAGGGCATGTGTGAGTACAAGCGAGAGTGATTAGGGTAACTGTAAGAGTAAGTGGAGCTGGTCAGGGCATTTGTGAGTATAAGAGGGAGTGATTAGGGTAACTGTAAGAGTAAGTGGAGCTGGTCAGGGCATTTGTGAGTATAAGAGGGAGTGATTAGGGTAATTGTAAGAGTAAGTGGAGCTGGTCAGGGCATGTGTGAGTATAAAGGGTAGTGGTTAGGGTGACTGTGAGAGTTAGTGGGACTGGTCAGGGCATGTGTGAGTGTAAGGGGGAGGTGATTAGGGTAACAGTAAGGGTAAGTCGGGGGTGGTCAGGGCATGTGCGAGTATTAAGGGGAGTACTTAGGGTGGCCAAACTTAAAAAAAAATAAGGAGCGCTGAACCTGAACCGCAACAACTTTAAACCACGGCAGCACGGTGGCTTAGTGGTTAGCAATGTTGCCTTACAGCAAGAAGGCGGGGTTCGATTTACTAGAGTGGGTTTCCCCTGGTTGCTTGGGTTTAATCCGGGTACCACGGTTTCCTCCCACAGTCCAAAAACATCTATGTTATGTTGATTGGTGGTTCTAAATTGCCCATAGGAGTGAATGTGAGTGTGTGTGTGGCCATGTGATGGACTGATGACCTGTTCAGGGTGTACGCCTCCTGCCAATCGCCCTTTCAGAGACGGCTGGGACTCCAGCAGGTCCCTGTGACCCCGAATTAGGAAATAAGCAGGTATAGAAGATGAATGAATGAATGAATGAATGAATGAATAAATAAATAAACTTCAAACCAGAAGGGGAAAATATCTAAATAAGTCTGGTGGACAGTACTAACAGTAACGAATTAACGACATTATGACAATCTGACAAGCAATAATCAGAAAAGACTATTGAAAAAAAACCACGCAGTGTAAACCCGGCTCAAGTGAGAGTGGTCAGGGTATGTGTGAGAGACTGTAGGAGTTGTCAGAGTGTGTGTCAGGGTATGTAGGAGTGGTCAGTGTGTATGTGTGTGTGTGTGTGGGAGGGTGAGTGCGCATAAAACAATGACAGTTCCAGAAAGGTCTTACAGAATTAAAGTCATGTGCTAGACTAAAAATCTAATGCTGTTGTGTCGCCTGTACAACCTAGTATGAGAGAGCAGCATAAACATGTCCAAAACAATAGTCAGCAATACGGTTTTACCCAAAGGATCAGAGCCAGAACACACACACACACACACACACACACACACTCTGCAGGCCAGACAAGTGCTATTAATAGCTCTCGCTCTCTCTCTCTCTCTTTCTCTCACTCTCTTTCTCTCTCTCTCTCCCTGTCTCTCTCTCTGTCACACAAAACATCTTTCAGCTATCAGCTATCTTTTCTTTTATTTCTTTTTTCTCTTTACCTTAGTTCTCATCGCTTCCATCATAATTGCAGTTGTTGCCTCTTTTTCTCCGCTCTCTTCTCCTCTCTGTTCCATCATTTTACCTTTTTAACCTTTCCATCATGCAACCTTTCTGGTTTCTCTTATTCCTGTCTTTCCTCATCAGCCTTTTCTGTCTGTCTTTTTTCCCGCTCTCTTTTTATCAACTGTCAGCATCTGCTTTCCTCTGATTTTCTCGCTGTCTCTTTTGCCTTTTATCTCTTTTTGCTTAGTCCAGGTCATAAAAATAGATATGTAGCTGCATTTTTATTTCTTTTCTCCCTATTTTTCTTTTTATATTTTTGTCTGTTTTATAGTTTGCCTTTTTCTCTGACTTGTGCTATATACGGTAAGGTCAAATTAGTGAGTGTGTGTGTTTGTTTGTGTGTGTGTGTGTGTTTGTGTATATGAGTGTTGTCAATCACTAGATTTGTAAGAGTTGCAGATTGCTGAGTGTTCATTCAGCCAGTACGATGATCTCAGTGGCGGCTGTCATCACAGCAACTGGGACTTGCTGTGTTAGCCTTGGCAGCTCGATGCGGAGCTGGAGCCTGGCCAAAACGAAAAGAGGAAAAGGGAGACGGGATGAGAAAGATAGAGAGAGATAAAAAAGCGAGAGAAAGGGGGTTCAGACTTAATAAAAGAAGTGACACTCAAATCCCACACTTAGGCATCCAGCGCTCCATTGCCCTTGAGAGCTTGTCGTCTTTGGGGACGTAAAGAAGACACGAGTGGGGGGGGGGGGGGGGGGGAGATACAGACTTCCTGCAGGATCAGACAGCAGGGAGAATCAGCGTGTGACTACAGTGGCATTAGATGAGATAGAAACTGCTCTCAAACTCTGTTTAAACTTCATTACACAATACACATCACTTCTCTCAATAGAGTTAAGTAGCATGGCAGTTGTGTGCTATATTTAGAAATCAAATTCCAAACGCAGGGTCTGACGCCAGAACGGCACTCTGGAGTCAGGGAGGGGTAAAATTCCTCTGTTCTGCTCGGACATTTTACACTCATAACTGCAGAAATCGTGTCAATGACATTTTAAAAATGTTGGCTGGTGTTTTCTAGAGCATGACACAATCTTTCTTACTCTCACAGTTTAGGACAAACTCAACTATTTGTCCTGAGGTCAATGAGGGAAGTGGTAGTACTGTGGTTAGGGCGTTAGACTGCTAGCTAAAAGATCAGGGTTTGATTCCCAGCACCAAGTTGCCACTGCTGGGCCACTCTGAGCAAGGTCTTTAACCCCTAATTGCTCAGTTGTATAAATGTAAGTCACTTTGGATAAGGGTGTCTACCAAATGCTTTAAATGTAATCATTTCTGGTTATGGGCTTGGATTTATTTTCAGACTGTTGTTAGTTGTGGTTTGAATCACTCTACCACTTCAAATCATTGCAATTTAATTGCGATCGTTTGTTCAAATTAACCCAAATACAGACGCTTGAGCGCATTATCCGAAATGGTGCATGCTTTCAGCAGTGAAAACATTGTTTTAAATTTAATGGGTGTTATTTAATATCGTAACCAAATGTCATCCATGTTGCAACTGCAGTTATTTCAGAAAGCTTTATGGGACTGGATATTTCTTCTTTAACCTCAAGCAGTTTGTAAAGCGTCCTTTCGCTAAGTCTAAACTCTAATCTATTCAACAGTCACGAATCCCTCACAATCACACCAAATGACAAACAACATTAAAAAACAGATTGACATTTCCGTATTTAAAGTGTGGCCTAAGGACAGGGTCATTATTTCATTACCACCATTTTCCGTTAACAAACAAAAAAAAAAAATATCAGTCAGGGTTAGGGTAGAAACAGCTTTTTTTCATACAGCTTTTATTTATTTCTCGATGTCCTAATGTACGTCTCCGTGTTGTTGTTGTTTTTTTCAGGAGAGTGCAATAGAGTACTACGACTCCAAGGCTGAATCTGATTACGTAAGTACCATTTCTGGGAGGTTTTTTTGGAAGAATTTTCGCTTTATTTTGGGCAGTGGTGGCTCAAATGGTTAAGGTGCTAAGTTGCTGATCTGAAGACCAGAAACAGGGTTCGAGCCCCACCACCAGCAAGTCAACCACTGTTGGGTCCCTGAGCAAGACCCTTAACCCTTCCTGCTCCAGGGGCGCTGTATCATAGCTGACCCTGCGCTCTGACCCCAACTTACTAAGATGGGATATGCGAAAAATGCATTTCATTGGTTCTGTACACATACCTTGCACAATGACAATGAAGTTGAATATTTTTTTTTTATTATTTTTTTTTTTTTTTTTCATATGTTGACTTTTTGTGTCTAAACATCTAAATTGCACAATTTAAATACACTTCAACTTTATACAAAATGGTAATTTACATTGCTGAATGCAACACATGGTGGATGGTTTTAGTGGAAATTTACTGTAGGACAAATTTTAATAGATCATCAACAGACAAAGCCATGGTCTTATAATCAGCAAGCACAAACGTACACCAATGCTGGATTTGGCAATAAAATAAGATAAAACCGATGTAATGGAGAGTTCGGTTGGTGAGATGATGTAATCTTTTAAAATGGCATGACAGTAAATGTAAATTGTAAATGCCTTTATTTTGTCACATATACTTTTTTACAGCAAAGTGAAATGCATTTTTCGCATATCCCATCTTAGTAAGTTGGGGTCAGACCGCAGGGTCAGCTTTGATACAGCACCCCTTGGAGCAGGAAGGGTTAAGGGTCTTGTTCAAGGACCCAATGGTGGTTGGCTGGCCGGTGGTGGGGCTTAAACCCAGGTGTTTCTGGTCTTCAAATCAGCGACTCAGAAAATCCTGGTTAAAAAAAACTTTACTACAGTATAACCCTGGACATCCCATGTTACAGTCAGTTAAAGGTGACTTTTGTTAGAGAGGATGCAGCATCATAAGCTGGAGTGATGCTAATGTTTATATATATATATGCACTGACGTAGATACCTATTATGCCATTTTATTCTTTACATAAAAGCTCCTTTCTCCCAATACAACCAAGGCTGATTGATTTATCAATGCCAAAATAGGACTGATTTTGGAAGTTAACCAGCAGATGCAGCTAAAGGTGATAGAGAATGGTGAATGGAGGCTGAGATAGTGAAGGAGAAATCATAAATCACACAGCTGTTTTATGTTACAGGGTAGACATGTGATTAATAGCTGGCTACTTTAGGGGCTGTCAACATCTCTAATTGGAGAACATTACTCAACATTAAGGAGGCCAAGGGGACACAACACTGACACACCCTTTTGACCCCCTTCTTGCCCACTACTGGCCTAAGAAACATGAGGCAGTAGGGTACAACAGTTCAATTCCAAACACAAATGTGCACTACACACACACACACACACACACACATGCGTGGCTTTGGCTTACTTTAAGGAAATCTATTCAACTTCAGGAAAAAAAAAAACAATGTCAGCAGTCAGTGATCCACGTCCTCCTCCTAAAACCACTTTCTGTTGCACATTTCCCAGCCAGACACTTTCTGTTATTATCTAAATTGGTTTTTTTTTAAAGCAACAATATTTTTTGTAAAGCCCTGCATTTTTTTCTGATGTTGAATAATAAATTGCTTATTATGCACGAAAAAGCACCTACATTTTTACCCTTATCAAAAATCTAGACTGTTTTAGTACAAAAAAATTGCCTTTGAAATGTATAAATCATATTTAGACGTGAAGGTTTAAGTGAAAAAGTAAAAGCAAGAAAAATGTCCTTTAATCAGAGTTCGGTCTACATTTGAAGCATCCAATAAAAATTACATTAAAAACATTTTTTTAAAAGGGATAGATAATATAAACTTTTCTTTTGTGTGGGTCTGTGCAACCCAATTTTGAAGTTTGTTTAAAGATACATTATGCTATTAATTATGTCTTGCAGTTCCAGACTCATTAGCCTTGGCTCATTTTCCATTTAGAACATAAAATATAGGATATTTTTAAGCACTTAAATTGTCCAATGTGATCTAACGGGGTAAATGGCAAATATTAACCATAAATTATGTCTATATCTCTTGTATATAAGCGAAAGTAAACATTTTTTCAGTGGTCCAAAAAGTGTTATAGCTGTGTCAGTTAAAAAAAAAAACGAGTAATGCACCATGAGAACCATGAACTTTGACAAAGTAACAAAAACATGAACACTACAAGAGGGTTAAAAAACAGTCTAAATCAACGTCTGTTTAAAAAACTCCTTAAAATAATAAAATAACGCCAACGTTTTTGTTCAGTTGATGCAGTCTCCAGTAAACCAATTGTGCCTACAAAGTGTTAGGATTCATTCTGATGAATATGAGGATCCAAACCACTTACCCGTTTCCCATGATATTCACTCATTCTATTCCGTTCTGTCTGCTTTGTTTTTTGAGAGTCTCCCCTCCTTTATAGAGGTATATAACTGTATATATCTGTACATTTTATCCTTCTAGTTCCATTACACCATCCCTCACCAGTCTTTTAGAAATTCCTGTTTTTTTAGCATCTCTCTAAATTAGTCATTGTAAGATTAGCGGCTCACACTATTTATGCCTGAAATTGAGTTATATGTAGGCTTTTCTTTGATATTTATGTACTTTTACATACCAGCAGCTATCATTTAACTAGAGGAATGATGCAAACGATAATGTTAATAGGAGGACAAAGAAGTGTTATTAAGTTCCCTATAATCAAAAAATGGATAAAGACCTCCTGCTTTCTTCTCCACAAAAAAAAAACAAAAACCTGTAGCTGCTGGATACTTACTTAATGTAGTCTAATGTAGTCCCTACCTTCATTTGGGAATGAGGGATTAAGTCTAGTAATTTATAGAACCATTAACTACCTCAACAGAATAAACATACAGATGGTGTGGGGGAGGTATAATCTGCAATGCTTTTATTAAAGACCTCTAAAAATTCAGCAAAGAACAAGGATCTCTGAAGACTCCAGGTCTGATGGGATCCCAGCAGAAACAAATGACGCCGTACAAGAATCTGGCCAGAAAACAGTGACTAATTTGTTCCAGCAGAAATGGTGCTTAAGATTACAGGGCCAGGGGAGACTAAGAATAATGGGCTAAGGTGTGGGCTTTATAGAGTGATTTTCTTTTTTGCAGCTCCAGAGTCATTCAGGGCTTGAGCAGGTGTAAAACCACAAACAGCTGGAACCTAGAAGATTTGAATCTCTTAGGTATCCTGCTTATGATGTTTGCGTGTAAATGAATTTTGTCTGAATAATTTGGCCCACCTTTCTGTGGAATTTCTCAGAGGAGGTACAAGTTTATTATTGTGTGCTCCGACCCGATCTCAAAGCTTACAGAGTGTGGGGTTGTAGCCGTTAGAGGCCTGCTCAGGTGGCAGCGGCAGTAGAATTGGTCTGGTTAAGAGTTAGCTCAGTCTTTTGGGTTTAAAAAAAAAAATTAAATAAAATGGGTAATGAGAGCAGAATCAAAGAGTTTACTTGTCACTCATTATTCCTGATCACTCCACACACACTCACACTGCACACACAGTCACTGCCTGGTCCTAATCCTCGATGTTGATGCTAGACTCGTTACTTGCTATTCCTAACCTCCGCTCTAGTTACCCGTTTCCAGACTCCTGTTCCTGACTATCTTACGTCCTTCGCTACTGACTCTGTGGACTTCCTCCCACTCTCAGACATTCTTCATAATCTTTCGGCTCCCTGAATTATCCTTTGTTATCACCCGCTTTATTCATCTTTCCTTTTCTTCAATAAATGTACACGTCTGGGTTTTGCTAATCGGTGTCTCCGTCTGGCATTTCGTAACAACGTCAATTTAGGTTACCATCGTAGTTCTCCAGGAGAGTTAGTTAATGGTCTAATCAACTATATTCTGGATCAGGTGGAAAAATACTGGTCAGGTTTTTAAACATTGGCATGAATGTTATTTCGCACGGTTTTTGAAAACATTTCTGAATCTGTCATCATTATATGTTAGCTGAGTCTCAGACTGGTCAGAGATGACTGCAGGTTAAAACGTTATTCAAACAACGGCAGGCATTATGTAATAAGCAAGGACAGCACATCCGGGTAAAAACCTTACACAGAAATTCATGTGTAATAGGTAGGTTATGAGCTGACATAACATGTATTCATCTAAAGCATGAATGTAGTTTGCTCAGTTTCCTTTAATCAAAACTTGGAAGAAGATGTATCTTTTCTTCTTCACAAATAAACCTGCAGCTGCTGGATTTAATGCAGTCTTACCTACTGTAGTCTTAGGTATTCTTACATTTAATTAGACCTTGGAGATATGGAAGCATCAATCACCTCTTTAACATAATTATTTAGAAGTGGTAGCTCAGTGATTAATATCTAGAATTGCTGATTGCACATTAAATTCCCAGGGCTACCACTGTGCCCATGCGAAAGTTCCTTAACCAAAACTGCGAAAAATGGAAGTCTTTCTGAGGCTGCTGATATCTGTATTTACACTATGTA
Organism: Bagarius yarrelli; assembly: GCA_005784505.1. Classification (NCBI taxonomy): domain Eukaryota; kingdom Metazoa; phylum Chordata; class Actinopteri; order Siluriformes; family Sisoridae; genus Bagarius; species Bagarius yarrelli. The sequence continues at coordinate 1,174,113 of VCAZ01000044.1, forward strand.
TGGCAAAACAACCCAAGGTAGACGTACTGACCAGAAATGGAAGTAAAAACAGTGCAGTAATCAGTTGACACAATGGATAAAGACGAAGTGATTGTTCAGTATTTTGCTTTCTGCACCATATTGAAAGGTTCGGCAAAACAATGCTCTCTTTAGCCAGTGAAAAATCTGATCGGTCTGCTTACATCACAAATGCTAATGTGTCTAACCAATTCATATCCGATTTATTTCCACATATGAATGGGCCTGAAACCTTTTTCTCCTTTTGGCTGTGCCACAGCCAATCATCTGTCTCCACCTATCTCTATTCTCTGCATCCTCCTTACTCACACCCACTAACTTCATGTCCTCTTTTATTGCATCCATGTACCTCCTTTTAGGCCTTCCTCTTTGCCTTCTGCCTGGTAGCTTCATCTCTAACATCCTCCTACCAATATATTTACTATCCCTCCTCTGTACATGTCCAAACCACCTTAATCTGGCTTCCCTGACTTTCTCCCCAAAACATCTAACATGAGTTGTCCCCCTGATAAACTCGTTCCTAATCTCATTCAACCTCGTCACTCCCATAGAAAACCTCAACATCTTCAGCTCTGCTACTTCCAGCTCTGCCACCTGTCTCCTCCTCAGCACCACTGTCTCTAAACCATACATCATAGCTGGTCTCAACACTGTCTTGTACACCTTTCCCTTAATTCTAGCTGATATTCTCCTGTCACACAACACTCCTGACACGGTTCTCCACCCATTTCAACCTGCCTGTACTCGCCTCTTTACCTCTTTTAACGTGCATTTTTCATATGTGCCACATTTGAGGAAATGAGAATGTAAATGAAATGTAACTACAGCTTAAATAATGCCATTAATAAATATACAGTACATCTAAGATATAGATGTTTTGTGTCTTTTGTGTCTAAAGCTTTTAGAGGGTTGTTACAATAGACATCTATGTCTGGTCCAATGGGCTATTAGCAGAAAAAAAAATACATCATACAAAAAAAAAAGTCTGGTGTAAATAGTAAAAACTTTGTTTTGAAATTTGTTCAATATTGACTCAATTCATTTTACAAATCTCTCGTTTTACCACTCAACAGTACTCTACTGTATTCAGATCTGCTGTCTGGGAAGGCCACTGGATTTTATGACAGATGTGTCAGAATATGGTGCCTTATAAAGCCATTTTATGTAAAAAATATATGGGCAATCTGTGTCCACAAATCGATGCATGTGGTCAGAAACAATATTCAGATTGGTTTTGACATTCAATAAATGACTAATTGGTTTCAAGAGGCCCATAGAGAGAAAATTATTCCCCACATCATTAAACCTCCAACATGGACGGTTAATACAAGGCAGTTTGGATCCATGGATTCTATGGCCCTCGAAATCTACATCCTTCAGCAGAAATCATAATTCCTCAGAATAGCGAATAATTTTAATTCTTCAACTGACCAATTTTATAGGACCACCAAAGATAAAATGGGGGGGACAAGTAACGGACTTAAACCTGGGTTGCCGAAGCGCAACTGCGCATGCGCCTTATTCCATAACCCATAAAATATATTCTTGGGGGAAAGGGGGACTCAGACAAAAAAAAAAAAAAAAAAAAAGATTGGGAATAACTGTTATGTAATACAACTGTTATATACTAGGAGGGCAGGCCTAAATTCATAAACGAACTATGAGCAAAGTCTTATTCACACCTCTTTCACACATTGTTGATTTACAAATGCTGGGATTCACACTCTTTTCACTACAAAGCCTAACTGCATAGTACAACTCCTCAACACCTCTGAGATATAGTCTAAAATTACATACCAAATTGGTCTTTGAGGAATACTATGGCACTAAGGCAAGTCAAACATATACTATAGGACAAATACAGCAAAATTAACTTGGTCTTTAACAAACCCTGGCATAGATATGTGTATATATTCAGTCCTAAACCAAAACAAGAAAAAAAGTTCTTATCTTTTTAAAAAGTGAAGGAATCTTCAGATATCCAGATGGTAAACTGACTTCATCTGTAATTGATTAGTTTGTCAGTGGCCCAAGAGCAAAGTGTTATTTACACTAAATCACCGACATCTGCTTTCTGGAGGGTGTTCCACCAGATTAAGTGGCAGGGAAATAACTAATTGTGCAACAATATCTAGCTGACATCAGCCTAAGATGCTATTTTTGATCATTTTTTTAATATAATCTTCTAGATTAATGACCTACCGTAGTTCCTTTGGAAGCCTCTTCACTTAATCAGTGCACTGTAATAATTCTGGAGAATAATTGTATTGATTGGTATTGTACACTCTGTAAATGATACACACTCATTACAAAGTCTGACAAAAAGCTGCTATAAATTATGTCTCCTTTAGAGAGATCTGTGGACAAAAATCAAATATCTTGAATCACTTATTCTTTGCTTGTTTATACACACTCACAGACACCAGTATGGCAAAAAAAGCACCTATAGGGTGTTAACCCCTAGAAATTGTTACAGGTAGACTGCTGATTCAAAAAAATTCCTATACTGTAAGTTGGCAGACCATTAAATGCAAGTCTAGTAATTACACAAGCAGCATGCATGGACTTATGTTACATGTTCTGTCACCTTGAGTGGAATGTTGCCCATTTGTGTCAAAACCCTGTCGATCTATAGGATATATTACAACGTGTATTAAGCGTTTATTACTAGATTCTTACCTAAATACTTCTCCTTATGTCAGCAACTCTAACACTTTTAAACATGTCAAAGTCTTTAAAGGCTTCACTATGATAGGATTGTAAACCTGTTTTTAGCTGTAAAAAGTGCTTTTAAACTTTAGATATTTAATGTTTGTCCACAGATGTCTAAAAAGGGACATAAATTATAGCAGCACTTCATCTGTCTTTGTTAAATAAATGCTAAGAATTTGGAATAATAAGGACCTACCTGGCAATTCTGTCATTTTAAGATATTAAACCATAACATCATTAAAGGTAAAGCACAGCTGTTCAGGGCAATAATAGAACATTTTTGTCGGGGTGAAAATGTGCAACAGTTCTAATGTATTCTTCGAGTACATTAGTTCCCTTAGAGAAAAGGGTCACCGCATGGCAATACAAAGTTATTCATCCCTATTGCCTTTGTCCTGTGATCAGACATCTCTATCCTGAATGTAGGATTCTTTTAGCTTGATAATGCCTCTTTTCACAGGAATAAGTGCCCACTGAATAGCCTGATGTAAATCAAATCTTACGGCTTTCACACTCACCCATTTGAACACCACTGGGAGAATTTGGATGGACATGTTTGGCGGTGCTCGAGACAACAGCTGAGGGAGCATCATTTGGAAGAATGTGTCAACATTTTGTAAACCCTCTGGTACAGCTAGATGCATATAGTCGCAGTTTAATGCCAATTGGTCTTCATTTTTACACTTAAGATGTTTACACATTTACATTTAACTAGGTTTTATGATTAGGAATCATACAACAGTACACGTATACAGTATGCTATACGGACAAAACTGCGTCTACCCAAATTACCCACGTGTGCTTGCTGAACATCCCGATTGACATTATGCAATTAACATAGATTTATCCTTCTTTTACTGTCATAATAATCTATACTGGGATAGCTTTACTTTAGATAGAGTGCAGCTGTGGAGATAAGTGGAACTGATGTTGAGCCCAAAAATCAGGCTCTGTTCTACTATAACCACAACACACCATGTCTTGATGGAGCTCCTGGGCTTTGTGCACAGTGGCATTGTCATGCTGGAACAGTGTTTGGGTCCCTTAGTTCCAGTAAATGTAAATCGAAATGCTACAGTTTGCAAATAAGAGTTAGTCTCTTTACATCTCGATATACTGTGTCGTGGACACTTTGTCAGGCACTTGTTAAAGCACAACTGTACTTCTCTGTCTCTTTCTCGCAAACACTAAAACTTTAAATCCTTAGACTCTTCAGCGAGATACTTGATGAGGTAATTACAGAAAAACACATCTTTCCCTCTGCAAATATCTTTCTCTGAAAATTTCTCAACTGGAAATGTACACTAGTACTGTCAGCGAATAACCAGACTTAAGCCAGACGTAGATTTAGCCTAGGTGGGCGTAGTGAAGTGGAGAAGAGAGAAAGCGATAGCAGGAGAGGAATCAGAACCGGAGGGGTTCGTAGGACAGCGGGTGAGGAGGACGAGGATGAGGAGCAGATTAATAGGGAGCCATAGGTTTAAAAGAGCGTGCAAAATTCACGAGGACGCTTAGGACAGGTAGAAGACTGTAAGCTAGCCTCATGCTAAAGTAGCGAACCAAACAAAGACTAGACTACGTTGGTAATCCGCTGGTTGGTTGAGGTAAAAAAGAATTAACTTTTACAAAATTATACAGTACCCACAATTTTAAGTCTGTTGAGGTTTAAAATTTCCTGTTTATATAATTTATTTTATTGTACAAATTGCTAATGACAAGCCTTCTTTTCACTTAGTGTACGAAGCATGAAGCAATGCCTCATCCCGAAGCCTGCATTCGTCCACACACCTTTAGTGAGCATTACGGGAACGCATAAGTGATTAAGGTACACTCCTGAAAATAAGGACAGGACTGAAAGAGTCTTCAAAATGTCATTCTTGGCCTCGGCAACCTTTAATTAAACCTGGAAAATGAGGAGATAAAATTAACAAATTGGGTAATGAATTGAGCAAAACAGGTGGTGTATGGCTGGAGAAAATGAAGCAATCTTTCTTTCCTGTGTGGATTTTTAGCTCCTAATTAGAAGCTGCTTTGGTTAATTATGATTGGGGCTCTACTATAAGGGGTGGAGGGGATGAATGCTCTCGACGGGATGACAGTCAGGCTGAAAAATAAACAAATAAAGGACACTTAGCCGGTCTTCTTGGGTACAGAGGACATTTCAAAGCCAATCAACTTTCTTGTTTCCGAAATAGCTGCAAATGCAGTAGATACATATGCCAAGAGGCGAATTTCGTGCGACGTGGAAAATTTGACATCAGTGTTCCGTTTCTATTCGGTGAAGTGATTTAGGCTATATATTGGTTATGACTGTTTTAGAGAGTGTTGGTGTTTAAATCAGTATAAACATCTGTGTGATAGACAGCGTCAAGGCTTTAACCTCAGACAGGAGCGAGGCACTGCAGTCTTAATGTGGCTCAGCCATATCGATTGGTGGGATTTACAGCTGAGCGAGCAGAAAAGGCTGGGTTGATAGTGCAACTAAGTGGATTCAGCCTGCTGAAACAGTGAAAGCGCCGACGTTCTGTCTGAGTAACTGCTAAGTGTAAGTGAAAATGCGGGGCTCTGGTGTGTATCTATAGAACTGTAGTGTATGTATAAGAACTAAAGTTCACGATGAGTATCTAGGTTCTCGGTGTAATTGGAGTCGTATTTGCAAAACCTAAACTGAAATTATTATTTTGGCTCAGTTTCTTGTGTGTTTGTGATTGTGTGTGTTAATTGCCTTGACAATCAAGGAGGTATCAACAGAACTGTCCGTTCTGTTCATCTGAACAGCATCTCGTAATTGCATTTTAATAGACAATTAAAGACAGGCCATAAATCAATTCTTGCACCGGGCAGAAGGTTCGGATTTGATTTTGGGGAAAAACAAACAGTTTTTATCATGTCAGATGCAATTAACCCATGTCTCTCTATCACTGCGTGGGTCATCACTCTCTGTCTTAGCGTGTAAGTGAGTGTATACACAAGCAAAAAGAGGGATTAGGGTTAGCAGGTCATTCATTAATAAGAGCAATTTTGGCCATTATTTATGAGAACATGAGTACGCCACGTTTTTTACTGATGCATTTTGCATTTTTTCAACGGAAGTTAATATAAAGCGGCTATTAATGCAGACTCCTTAAATGCCGTAATTTAAAAGTCCTACGCTGATGTTCATTTTTACATATAAGGCTGTGTGTATTATCGTGCGCCTAAATGGAAAATGTATGAATAAAAAGGGTTTTTTTGACATTTCAGTTCATTAGAAATAAGTGTGAAGTATAATATTAATGGCAAATCCTTTCCCTTCTTCATACTGAGAAGCACACCATTTTGTCTTTATAGCACAAGTCTTTATAGCCTATAGAAGTATCGTTATAAAGCAACAGTTAAAATTTTTTCACTACTATTTTTTTCAATTATTTAATCAATTTTCTTATCATTTATCGATTTTGTAATATCGGATCCACTGTCGTCCACTCTAGTGAAGTTGTTGATTCATCCCTTTGCAACTTTTTAAGAGTCGCAAAGGGATGAATCAACAACTGCACCTGCAGATAAAGTCTTCTTTCTTAATGAAAGTAAATTGCCCAAATGACCCCAATGCTACCCGCAACAACCTCAAAGACCTCTGTTAACCCCAAAGCTTTCTAATCCTAATCCCAATCCTAATTGAGGGGCTTCTAATTGCCGGACTTAAATGCACAACTAGGCGATATCCCCTCTGAGTCTCTCTAAGCCAATCCTCTAGACCTCCTGATCAACCTTATCAACCCCACTTCTTCATCCTCTTCCTACCCTCCACCTGTTCATCCTAATTCTACCCATTCCTATCATTTCATGCAACTATTCTATAACCTTGGTTGTGGCTTTCTTTTTGCTTGAGAATAGGAGGTAACAGGTTAACTGAGGTTCAGGCAAAGCCACACTTAACCAATCACCTGACTGTCCTTCATATATCGGACTGCCCCATATCGCACTTTTTATTGAATTTCCCCTGCCCTTCCCTTCTCATCCATTTAGCTAACCTTACCCCCATTTCCCTTCTCCCAGGTTGCATCACCCGGTCTAAAAGGGGTGATACCCCCATCCTGAGTCTCTCTGGGCCATCCCTCTATACACCCTGATCAACAAAGTTATCCCACCCACCAACCCTTCATCCTAATCCAACCCATTCCTATCATTTCATGCTATAAACTTTTCTACAACCTTGGTTGTGGCATGGTCTTTAATCATAAATTTATACTATAAATTATGCAATTTCAGTTGCAGACGTGAAATTTGTGTACATTTTTGTGATTGGCCAATCAAATGGACTGGTGAACCATAATGTCTCCTTCCCCTGTTGATGTAACATTTACAATATAGTAGCAACAGTGCCAAAAGTGCTAGCAGGAGACATTGAGGTACATTTTTGACTGTGCATCACTTCCTCTTCACCTATCGCTTGGTGAAGACCTTTTACAAGGTGACGGCCCATTTTAGAGCTTTTTATTAATTCATGGCTTCTCAGTGGAGTTTATCTCTTCTCAGACTGAAGAAACATTTACATGCCCCCAGTGCTTTTCAAGTTGTATGGGTAAATAAACGATTTGCTAGTTCTCTAAGCTGCTGTCAGGTTTGTTTCCGTTCAGCTGGGGAATGACGTGTCTTGGACAATCTTGGCAGTTCAACCAGACATGGCATTATTTGATGTTGCCTGGTTTTTCCTATGTCACTGGAGGCTACAGTAAAAATCCCATATAAACAGTATGTGAACAGAGTTGTTTTATCAGACAGGTGAAAGGGAAAGGACAGTACTGAGGAAATGTACTGCGGCAGGACTAAATATTTTCTCTCTCTTCAGGTGTTGGCTGCATTTGCACAGCAGGACAGGAGGCCCGGGCTGCTTATAATGCAGTGCACTGAGGGCATTTAATAAATGATTTGCTATTGAAATCCAATTATTTGGACAGTTTTGTGCTGCCTTGACATTCTCTATTATTGAAGTAGCTTCAGAAGCAGGCTGAGCAGATTTGAGTAAAATGAATTAAAATGCTAATTAATGGTATGTGTGGCAGCTTAAAGGAGTGGAGCAAGGCATGCTTGCTGAAATGATCGCAAGGTTAGTTATTGACTGGGATAATGGCATCCTGGAGTTCGGTGTGAAAGTGATAGTCATTTCGCACAGTAATTGATTTCAGGTGTTTATCGCTCATTTTAATTGGTACTGTTACATTTCGATATGAAAGGAGTGAGAATCTGAAAAGGCGGTCAAAGGAAGACACACTCGTTTGTAGGGGTTATCAGAACATTATCTGTTATTGAGGGTGTGTAAAGTCATGGGTTTTGCTCTCTGTGTGTGTTTCAGTCCGATTACAACTACGAAGATAACCAGTCGGATAAACTGAAGTCCATTTCACTAGAGTTTGTCGATGACCCCAATTTCAAAAACAAAGTCAACTATTCCTACACTGCCGTACAGATCCCAACTGACATCTACAAAGGCTGTAAGTATCTATCATTTTATACTCTCTCTCTCTCTCTCTCTCTCTTTTTCTTTCCCTCTTCTCCATCACACACAAACCAATCAGTTGTAGTATAAGTCAACCACATATAATAATTGCCTGATTTTTCTGTAGCGCTTATTCTACCTATTTCAGGGGACCCAGGGCTCAAGAAGGGGGTCAACCTATTACAGTTTGAAAAAACACTTTTTTTTTTTCACTCGCATTTTTACACACTTTTGGCATTTTAGACATGCCAACCATCCTACAGGGCATGTCTTTTTACTCGCAAACCTAAAAAACGAGGAGGAAACCCAGAAAACTGTAAAAAAAAATGAAAACTTACAAACCCCACCCACAGACACACACACACAGAAGAGGCAGGAATTTAAACATCTAACTTCAGAGATGCAAGTCAGACATGCTTTATCACTAAGCCAGTTTAAACTGACAAGCCACACAATCCCAAAATATCCTATGATCTGATCCGATCTGGATTTTGCATTCGTTTTTATTCCGATCGTCCCTGCGGAATTGTTTTTTCCCTTGCTCTAAGATAAGGAATGATATTAAAGATTCTTAAAAAAAGAAAGCTCACTTCACTCAGGGGGGAAAACGCAGACGTGTATCAAAAATCTGTACATAGATCAGAGGGCTTTTCAGCGTTCAGCCTGCATGAATGATAGATTTATACCGAACACAAAAAGAGACTTAAAACTTATGACGAGGCATTGGTCAGTGATTCTTGATACTGTCATCAGCCGATAGATGCTGTTTTAGACAGCTGTGATATAATGATATATGATAATAAAAGCTTTTGCAGAATGAATAAACCTTTAAAATACTACAAATTCCTTTTACATCCATTTAAGCTTTGTGGTAAATTAGGGAATTATTGTGTGATTTAAACTTAACCAATTTGGATTTTTTTTTTATATATACTCTGTAGCTAGATTATGAGACAATGCCAGTTTATAACCACAGTGTGACTTAATGCAAAAGAATGTTTGTCTCACATCACTTGGTTTGGGTTTTGATACCATACCATTCTTCTCTAAAATTCAAAGACGTGCATTATGGGCTGATTGGCATATTTCAAATTGTTGCGTAATGCAACTGTGCCCTTCAGTAGGTTTGCCCCGCTGTTCGGGGTGCACCATTTTCCCCTGGCATAGGATAAGTGGTACGAAAGATGAACGGATAAATAAGGGTTTAAGTCAAAGGCTTACCGTTAGTGTGATGGAGAAATCATTAAAAAAAAACATATTCAGCACCCCTTGAGCTTATTCTTTTACAGTTTTGTACTGCTTGGTTCTCTTTCTCAGATCCTTCACTTCTCCTTACTGCTCTGACACTATAGACTTGCAACATCATAAAGTTTTGTCATTTTAACAGGGCAATTAGTAGTTTATCAATAAAGCCCCTGTGAGTAAGAACACCGCCCTCAGAACTAAAAGCGAGCTTGACACTCAGGGGCAAAAGGAAACATTAGAGTTTGTCTGAGAAAAGGAGATAATTAGTCAAATGACAGATCTTAGTTAGCAATTCAGAGTCAATTGTATAAAGCATAATATTTATCATACAATTTATACTTACATTTATCTTTATTTTTGTTATACAACTGATACAGCAATTCGGGGTTAATTCGGCTCAGGGGCTCAGCGGTGGCAACTTAGTGGTCCTGTGAATCGAAACCCCGGACTTCAAATTAACAGCCCAACGCCTTAACCACTGTGCTAGCACTTCCCCGCTATTGTATTCCATTTCATTTTATTATTTCATTCTTATTTAAGAATCTAAAGGTATAACTACATATACAATATAATGCATAGTGATATAAAATTCCACACAGCCGTGCTCAGTTAGTATAGTATTAAAAATTTCATGGCCATTTACTGCTCCTTTGTGTAAAATAGAAGACTGGACACTATGATCAGTAGCTTTCAACAGTTCTTCAACTGGCGAAGGTGCAACTTAGTCTAAGAAACTGCTAAGTGCTGTAGCTCTCGGCAGTCAAAGAGTTTTTTACTGCTGTTGTCATGGCTAAGGTCGGTGTGGGCAGACGATAAGTGGCACTTTCTTAACGCTTATTGCTAGTGTAACCTTGTAAGTGTCTCAGAGAGACCTGTCATGTCATAAAGCAAGTCACTAAGGGCATTATAATGCTGCACTAAAGAGCAAGTTAAAAAGCAGAACTACTTCTTTTACCATGACTGTGTTTTACAAACAAGAAACAGAATTAAAGTCAGTTGATATAAAATATAATAATGTCACAAAGACGAGGTTTACAGGAGCTGCAAGTACATTAAAGTTTAGGTTGTGAAACCAAACCAAAGATTTTGTGACTTTTCCCTTTTAAAACACTTTTTTTTTTACAATCCTTTCACAGTCAGCTCCCTTGCCGCGATTTCCTGAAACCGTTCAGTAATTTATCCGTGCGTATCGAGAGATAGAAGCGGGACTGAGACATGGGACGCTGCTTCCATAATATTAACAGCTTGGAGTAAAAAGTGTGACTGTTCTATTTTGCAGGGCGAAATGGGCCGATTGGTGCACACGTCCTGTTCAGACCGGCCTGCTAGGGACTCTGTGGTCGTTTATTGTGATTGAGAGCGTTCCCCGACTTGGCCATAATGATCCATTTTATGACTCATTATGCCGGCACTGGATTCCGCTGCCAAAGTCGGCAAACTTTCTAATTAGCGCAGGTCAAACAGCCAAACAGTTTTGAGTCTAATTATAACCACTTATTACTGAGTGGCAGCAAAGAAGAAGGCAGAAACGATGTGAGGTGAAGCACCGTACGAGCGGTTCAGTGTCTACTGCAGAACCTGGTATTAGGCATCGGGAATGATTGGGGTGTTATAATTGTCTCGTAGTATGTAAATATAAGCATGTGGTTTGCGAAAGATGCCCTGAGTTTCTCTAGGATAGACTTCAGGTGCCCTGTGACCCTGTGCAGTAGAAGGGCTTCAAGAAAACAGATAGATAAACTGATGCTATTGATTTTTGCATTAACCTCAAAAGAAAAAAAGATAATTAGAAAGATTTTATTGTTCTGCTGTTTGAAAGTCTTTTCACATCCCGATAACAATCATTAAGTTAAGGTGGTCTAGATGTATTTATAAGTATTAATATATTTTGTGGAAGATGTGCAGTCAAGAAATGTTTGTCCAAACAAAATGTTCGGTCCGATTATTATAATAGGTTTTCCCACCTGCCTGTAAACATGTTTAAGTGCAAACCTCTGCGCAGACAGGCTACGCCATCAGCGTGTTCACGTACCCCATCAAAAACGAGCGAAAACCCAAATTGATATCGTTTTGCGTTTCCACACTGGAGTTTACTTCAGGAGTCAAAGGGTCTGAAAGATGGTGTCATGGTTGCAGTATTTCTTTTGGACTGGTAGGAATGGTGTGATTTGATTTTGGTGTTTGACAGTAACGCATAGCTTATGTAGTTTGTGTACCTTTATAAATGAGGGCGACTCTAGCAGCAGCGTGTAATCAGGTTTCTAATTTCAAGTTTGATATTTAAGTACTGTTACTAACTGTACTGTAAAAAATTTCTCAACCGGTGATTGACACATGATGTATTGTAGTAATGTTGTCTCTGGTCATCTAGTCTGCACGTGTTCATGCGTGGCTTTGGACAGCGAGGGTGAGACAGGCTACAGTTAGCATTTTAGAAAATGTCCCACAGCAAATTTACATTGTAATCATAAGGGCTAAAAGTTAAAAGCTTTTTTTAGATATAAAATTTAAAAAAAAGAAAAATGCGAAAAATGTCACCTAAAGGATTTTTTTTTGTTATTGCAGCTGAGGTCGTCTGTGTAGAAGGAGTAAAAGCATGTGGATAAAAACTAACTAAGAGCATGGTTGAGTTAAGGGATTACCAATTTCTTAAGGATGAGCCTCTCTTTTACTTCACAGAAAATAGCATGACATGCTTTTTGTGTTTTGTTTTGAAAGTGGTAGCTGCGCTTATGCTACCTCTTCAGCCGATATATATACACTATGCCATTCCAGCAATGATTCTGTCACCTACCAGCTCACACGGTATAAGTAAAGCCGGGTTTACACTAATTAAATTGGTTATCTGAGACAATTTTGAACTCCTTAAAAATTCTTCTAATTCTACACTAAAATCTGTAGTCTTGGATTGCTAGTTTTACATGTTCACTGACAGCTGAGATTTCAGAAACTTACCTGCAGTGTGATTTCTACATCAACCGTCAAAGCAAGAATTAATATGAGTACCGAACCTGATGACGCAACATTAGCGTCACAGCTTCAAACCACCCAAGAAAAAAATCACAATGAGTCTAAAACAGCAAGAAGAGAAACTAACTGAGTTATGGAGGGAAAAGGAGTGTTTGTATGACGTGTTGTGACTGCTGTTTGTTTGCTAATAGTTACCATTTAGCGAGAGTTACTAAACATGTCACGGATTGATGACGGAAAACTCCGGACGACTCTCCTTGTATTCCTCTGTAACTCCTCTGTTTTTAGAGCTTCTTGACCATCGTACATTCTGACATTATGACAACTGAGATATGTGTCACATCTTACACCCCCACCCGAAAAAAGGAAAAAAAGGGGAAAAGTTTTAGTCTAAATTAAAGAAGTAATGTAAAAAAGCAAACGAATGCTGGATGGGAGGATCGCAGACATGAAATATAAAAAATAGAATAAAAAAGAATTTTCCAGTCTTATGTTGTGCTGTGAATCTCTGTTGATGTTTTTGTAGTCACCACTACCGCAGGTAAATTGTTCAGTGGGTCTTCTTTAGCCTCCAACGTCCAAACGGAAACAGCCGGAAGGACGAGGGAGACCAGTGGGGTTTCACATATGTTTTTTAGAGAGGAAGAACCGAGAGTTTGCGTTTAATCCCTCACCCTCCCACTTCTTTTGCTTTGTCTCAGTTCCGCCCCAAATCCACTGAAGTAGCACTATCACTTGCGCCCACGTTAATTAAAAACGCCCTTCTGCACTCACCGCCGAGCTCACAAATTCTATAATTGTTTGTGTCTTATTGTGCCTTTTTTAATTAAAAATCTTTCTCGCATTTCGTAAGCATTGTAATTTTCTTATTCCACGTTTACCACTAGTTCTTTATCATCATCTTCTCCTGCTTCTGCTGCGTTTTTGTTCTGCAATGCTGGCATTCAGGGTTTTGTTTCTATGTCTTCCTCTTTTCTTTTTCCTAGCAATGATCTGTATCGTAATAGAAAAATCTTTCTCTTTGTCTTTTTTTTTCTGTGTGGTTGAATTTCACTTCATCACATTCGATCGTTCATTTGATCTTCTTAGCTCAATCAGCCTGCAAGCAGATCACATGACCGCATCCCTTGCTGTTGCTTTCCTTTTCATCACACACACACACACACACACACATCCGTTCTGCATTTTCTCATACAGAGGTGTTTGCTAGACATAAAGCTCTACTGGGGAACAGCCCCTGACACGCCCCCCCCCTCCCCCAATTGCTTATATCACTTTTCTTTCTTAGAAGATGCATGGAATAAGCGTATAACACAATGAACTATACAAACTTGCGTAACCCACTATGGCTACACTGCAACCAACTCTAGCAAAAATAAATGTAGACAATAAATCGCTTTATGAACATATTTATTTAAGTGACTTCATCATACTTTGCGAACAAACGTTAACATATAAATGTATATGGAAATTGAACTGAAGAGAATTCTTTCTCTTGCACATTTGCATGCTTGAACAATAAATATTCACCTTTTTTTTATTATTTATAATAACATTTTAAGAAACCAGTCATTTTATGACAAAAACTATAATAAAGAGCATTTATACATTTTTTAAAACATTATAGGAAATCATATCTCAGACATAAGATGAAAAGCATTAAATCCCAGATGAACCGCTGTCAAATAAAATTGCATGAGTTTATTGCAGCGAAATTAAATACAATTTTCTGTTCTGTACATCTGTTTAATAAAATTAATATTTATTTACATGCAAAAGATTTCTTCTGACTAGACACTCATGATTACAAGACCTGATGTAGATAAAAGGTTTACTGATCATTATGATAAGCTTTCAGGATTATTAAATGAGTTTTTGGATGTTGATTACAATATTATTATAACAGGTACATAAACAGGAATTAATAGTAGGTGACATGCAGTGAATGAGGAACTGGAGAGTTTTCCTCAGACTCATCATCTTTCTTCTTCTCTGAGTCTGCTTCATGTCCATCCACAGGAGCCAATCAGATTATTTACATACTAACATACTTTAGTTTCGTCTAATCCTTTAAGTAGAAACACTAAACTGCTGGTGCGTGACGGAAATCATGTTCGGTAGCTAAGGGGATCCCGCCCCTCGGTGGAAACGGGGAAAGCATGTGAGAAATGCCGGATTGGACCTGTGTAAAAATTCATGGTGCTCTAAGGGTTAAATGATAAAAGTACTGCTATGGCATACAGGCGAGTACCAGCCCACTACAGACAGTTTGGTCGTTTTTTCATAGCCCGTCTCAACTGCATGCCAACATTTCTGCCTGTACACAGATTAATAAATGCATTGACAAATAAAGTAAGTACTGATGCACAGCAGAATTTTACTAGGGCAAATGACCCAGCAGATAGGGTTAAGCGACGTCCCTGTTCCAAACGTCCTTTTTTATCTTTTATGTGCTGTTATTTCTTATCCTGTACAGGTTGTCTTTTATGGTGTTTAAAGCTTTATGATCTTAAGTTTCAGGCTTAACATCAAGGTGCAGGTGTGTTTTCTCTCTCTCTCTCTTCTTTTTCTTGTACAAAAAAACCCCAAAAAGTACTTGTTTCGGTCAAGGTCACAAAATATTTTGGAACTTTCTGTTTGTCATATGAACATGTTGCCTTTACATACCTGTGGGCAAATAGTAGCTCACTGGTTAAAGTGTTGGACTCATTTGGCAAACAACGATGATAATTCCGCTTCATGGTCAATTCTGCTGTCAGTCTGTCGGTAAGTCCATCCACCAGTCTCCCTGTGTCTGTCAGAGGTTCTCCATATCTCAGGAATGACTGGCTGTGTGTTTTTTAGGTTTGATTAGATTTAGATCCAAGTACTAAGGTCAAATTCTATTTTTTTTGCTTACATCATGCTTGAGGTATATTTTAAGGTTATCTTAAACATACTTTCTATCTGCTCCTGCATGAACTTCAAACATTTACTCCCTCGGTCATTATTTCTATTTAAATTCTCATACCGTGTGCTAAGACATCTATTTTTTTTTAAACCTGCTACAACTCTTATATGCTGCACATTCCCTGTCCTGAGACACACTCCTAGTTTTATATTTAACACTAACTCTCTACACATATTGCTTGTGGCTTGTTCACTGGTCTGTTCATGATCATATGAATTTGCAGTCTCGGCTGTGATTCTCCGTCTTCGGCAGTCGTGGCAGTGGATTAATGAGCAGAGTGCATCATAAAAGAGTAGGACCAACTCTTTCAGTAGAGTCTGCTGTGTGTCAAGATAATACCAAATGCTCGATCATCCAAACTCAACAGTCTGTCCTGACAGATCGCCGTCACCACTTTGCATCATCTGCTCCTGTGTATGACGCTTGTGTCTGGATAATGGACGTATCGGTGATGTGTATTAGCGCGTAGGTAAAAAAGTACCTTACAGTGTGTTATTGCCACAAAAGTACAGCACAGTGGATTTTTTTTTTATTTTTACGTCACAGCACCCCTGGAACACCGTCTAGAGACTTTCCCCTTCTTGAGTTACCACTAGAAAATTCAGGGTTCTGGGGATCTGCAAGATCGCAGGGCCTAACAGGGAATAATAATGTAGGTAGATCTTGCAGCCTAAAAGCCTAAGCCTAAATTTCAGTTTAATTTAAATCACATGCACACAGCACTGCAGGGCTGTCGAGGCCACACACTACCTGCTGCATGTCAATTCAAATGCACTGCGATAAAAGAAAAAAACACCAACAAAATAAGAAAACAGCTTCATTAAGTTTGACACCACACGAGATGCAAATCCTGGCAACACAAACATACAAAAACGTGCTGCAAATATGGAAAAATACTGCAAATACTGCAAATACTGCGGGCTGCCCAGAAAAACTGAGTGATCGGGGGTGAAGGGAGGAGACTAAGAACCCAATGCTTACTTTGACAGAGCTCCAATGTTTCTCTGTGGACAGAGAAGTTGTTCCAGAAAAACAAGCATCTCTGCAGCAATCCACCAATCACGCTTGTATGGTGGAGTGGCCAGATGGAACCCACTCCTCAGTAACAGGCACATGACAGCCTGCCTTGAGTTTGCAAAAGGGCAACGGATTCTTAGACCATAAGAAATAAAATTCTCTGGTCTGATGAAACAAAGATTCAACTCTTTGGCCTAAATGACAAGCATCATGTCTGAAAGAAAACAGGCACTGCTCATAACCTGGCATACAGTGAAGCATGGTGGTGGCATCATTGTGCTGTGGGGATGTTTTTCAGCGACAGAAACTAATCAAGGGAAAGATAAATAAAGCAATGTAAAGCTAAATCCTTAATGAAAACTTGCTTCAGAGCACTCTGGACTTCAGAGTGGGGCGACAGTCCTCAAATAATGTCCTCAGAAACCAGACTCCATGTGCCACATTCTGTGTTGTAAGTCATATAATGTGTCTTAAAAACATTTTGTCTTTGTTTTGTTATTAATATTTTTATTTATGCTAATTACAAAGGTGATATGATAGACGATATGATGTATCATAAGATATATATATCGTACTTGGGCTCTGTGTTACAATATTAACCTAAAATTTCAAGAAATGATGCATGACATACATAAGCACATGCTGATGATCTCCACAAAGCATCTGTTGTTTGCAGTGTTGCTCCTCGTCAGACCCCTGGAGAGCAGCCATGCTGTCCTTCAGTGAGTAATAAGAGCAGAGTAGAACCACTGCAAGAGCTTTCTGGCCCATAAATCGCCCATATAACCTGTTCCTCTTCGCAACAAGCCCTGTTCCATAATGGCCTAAACGTTTAGCACAAGCGGTGCTCCTAAATGCATCAAAGGGAGTGTGTCTGATGAATTAGGTTTTAAAGCTATCACAGGTTCCTCTTCCTCTCTCTCTCTCTCTCTCTCTCTTTTGCTCTCTCTTTCTATCTGTGAAGGATGTGCCAAAAGGCCCATTCTTCAGGGGCAGGTTCATTTCTTTTTATCATCTGTCTGGTGAAAGTCGCGACGCGTTCTGAACGAATAAATCAGAGCAGTTTGTCCCCTCTTCTCTTATCTATGCACCACTCATATTTCTGAGTAGATGACCTGCCAGAGCCTGCATTTAAGTGTGTGTGTGTGTGTGTGTGTGTGTGTGTGTGTGTGTGTGTGCGTGTGCAAGCGTGTGCATGCCTGTTCACTGACAGCAGAAGAGGTATTGTTTCTGCATACTCACACGTGTTCAACACTCTATGTAGTGTCTGGGATGGTATCCTTGACTCAAAGACACAGAGGAAAAAAAAGGAGAGAGAAAGACCGACCCTAAAATAGAGAGAGAGAGCGACACAGACAGAGACGGACAGACAGACGGACAGGCGGAGGGAGGGTAGAAAGTCCGAGAGAAAGAGAGAGAGACAGACATACCAAGAGGAAATAGTAGTAGGACTGTCAGACACAAAAACAAAGAGAGATTGACAGAGGGAGGAAAAAAAGACAAAAAGGGGAGAAGGGTGTATGGAGTACTAGAGGGACAAAGAGAGACACATACAGCCAGAGAAAGAGAAACAGACAGACGGGGGATAGAGAGACATAAAGAGAAGAAGAAATAGCAGGTTCAATAGACAAAGAGAAAGAAAGAGAGAGACAGGCAGACAGCGAGGAGGGTTAGAGAGGGACAGACATATAAATAAAGGGGTGAGACAGACTGAAATTGACAGAGGTAGAGATAATAACGATAAAGGTAAGTTCTAATGCACCCTTACTGTAATCAATTATGTAACTTGAACTTGCTCTAATCTGCAATTTGGCATCCTAATCAGGATAAATAAATACAGAAAAATCCATACTCATATTTACATTACTCCTAGTACTGTTACTACTAATATTACAGACCTCAGAGGGCCCCAAAAACTCTATTATCTCCATTATCACAAAGAACAAAGAGAAACCAAACATCCATTCACTGTACTGAGTATTCTACACCCTACACTCGTTTGACAGGTAAAGATAGTAAGGTAAAGAGGCAATATTGTGAACATACCTTGCAGTTTTCTGCTTTACATGTGTGAGATGTGTTTTTTTTTGTCGGTGGTCATTCTGGAATCCTATATAGTTGGATCCTCATTCTGTAGCCGTCTACACACCTGCCATCAGATACCCACCTGATTAGTGCATCAGATACCTGCTAGACACTTGTATTGTATGCTCTAGTGCCAGACATTGGTAAAACATGACAACATTGTCATCCAGGCATAATTTCAAACTACACAAAGTTGCTAATAGGATCTTTCCTGGGGGTCGGATGTTATTCTTTCCTAACTGCCTCAACAATTAAATCAAAGCAGATCTAAGAAACACCTCTTTTATTAACCACCATTCTCTTGTTTTTTTCTTGCTTTAATAAGATACTCATTACTACACTCATTGTACTCTGTAATCTATGTGTGTGTGTGTGTTTGTGTTTGAGTAGGAAAACCGCAGCACTAATTAGAGATTTGGTGCATGGAAACATTCTTTTGCATTTTGTATGTCTGTGTATTGTGTTCTACTGTGAGGAACAGCACAAACATATACAGAGAGAGACAGACACAGATAAAAAGATAGACATGTAGGTGTGTGCCATGTAGGTCACTATTCAGCCGTACACACTTCCACAATAAAATGAAGCTGGCCAGAGTAGACAGAGGCATAGCCGTAGCAATGAAGCTGCCTAACATAGGGAGACATACAGGCTCAGAATGAATAAGAGTACGAGAGACAGCAGGGACAGAGTGGAAATAATACAGGCAGATTTGGAGAATTGGACAGACAGATAGCTTGAAAAGTTCAAGGCAGAGCAAACAAGGAAATGGACTCTTACCAATTCTTCCAGTAATGCAGCTTATCCACTGCAGTGCCTCAACTATCATAGGCCATAACTTTTTTTCCTGTTATGTGGTGCCATTTTTTGTCTTGGATTTATTAGTTTTAGGCATTATGGTTGTATTTCTGTTTTACCGTCAGCAATCCTGTCTTCCAATTCAATCATCTCCTACTGGATAAAGCAGATATAAAAGATGAAAAATAAATATGTTTATAGCGTAAGTTTATTTATGTATTTACTTATTCATTTGTTGTGTTTATATTAAACTACAAGCATTTTAAAAGCTATCTAAGGTCATGCACATTGTGCAAAACGTCCAGTATGCTTTCATTGCATCTAGTAATTTCAATTAAAGCTACAATAGGTGATTGTCTTCAGAAACATTTTTTGTTCCGCTGGTTAAAAGTCTCTTTACATCCTGATAGCAATCATTAGGTTAAGTGGTGTGAATGTATTTTTATGTATTTATATATTCTGTGAAAGACGTAGGACCAAGAAATGTTCGTCCAATCAAAAGGTTTGGTCCGAACGTTATGATAGGCTTTCCTTCCCACCTGTCAACATATTTATTTGCGTACCTTTGTGCATCCTGTTTGCGCAGACAGGATAAGTCATCAGGATAATTTGTGTGGGTAAAAAAAAGCTTGAGGGGGTGTACAAAAAATTTGCCATCAGTTTGGCGGTTTTGAACTTCCATTTTAATGTTTTGACCAAAACACATCGGTTTTTTTTTTTGTAGTTTGGGTACCTTTACATTAGCTCAACTCTAACAGCAGAGTGTAATCGGGTACTATTTTTATGTTTGGTATTTTATTACTGTTACTAACTGTACTGTAATTTTTCTCACCGGTAAATGACAAGCAATGTATTGTAGTAAAGTTGTCTTTGGGTTCTCTAGTCTGTGTGCCTTAATGCATTTAGAAGGTGTGGCTTTGGATGGCGAGGTTGGGAAGTACCCTTTAAGTGCTATCAGGCTCCAGTTAGCATTTTTCAAGATGTTCCACTGCACCTTTAATTTCCTACTCTCCAGTTTAAGTGTTTCCTATCAGAAAGCAGCTACAAACCTCTTCTGATTATGCAGTGATGTTAGTGATCATATGGTTATGACTGACAAATAAGGAAAAAGTATGCCACGCCTCCCTCCTCAACAGTACAGCAAGTGTTGCTCCGTGGTTGATTGTTGCGTTGGGAGGTTTTATTCGACTGATCCCAGGATTATAAGATAAGGCGTAACCTTTCTTAAAGGCTGCTTTCACAAATGTCCCATGCTCATGTTCCACCTTGTTCAAGGTCACATCTGACATTAGACCGCTGTACTTGGATACCCTGGGAATTCTGCAATTCCAAGAGTCGTTTTTTTCCCACTATGAGAAGTCTGCATTATTTGAAGCTGGGCTAGTGATGGAGGTTAATAGAGGTGAAATGGCTTGTTAGGAAATGTTTCAATTTAAATTTTACTATACAGCAATAACCTGCTGAATAAACTATTTTAACTCAGTGATTGTAAATGAGATTTTAGTTTTACATCTTTAAACATTCGGATAAAAATTTCAGCACAGCAATTTGGTAGATTTATTAACCCTCGCAACCTGTGGAGCGGCAACAGATAGTTGTCAGAAAAATAGACAAAAGGAAAGAGTTCAGACTAAATTTCACCGAGGATTTGATCCCTGCTTGTACTGATATCGTTACCTATTAATTACATGCAACAAACGTAAACTAGGCAGATTATTTATTCCTCCTTCCACAAGCACACACATGCTATGTTTCCATATGTTCCAGTATGTTAATGCCCAAGTTAGATTTTTTTCCCTCCCAAGTGACACAGATGAGATATAACAGACGATCGTGTAGGCAAAAAAAAAAATCACATTAACTGAAATATTTTCCGATCGAATATGAATCAGATACGTGCATTACTGTCTGTTATGTAAGCGGACAGATCGGATTTTCACCTATTAGTGCAAGTCGTATGTTGTGTGCATGATGTCAAGTGAAACTAGAAATAAATATCAGTTTTTCATATGGGTTACATGCAAATAATCAGTATCAGTTCTACCAAAAAATAATATCTGTCGATCTTTAGTCCAAAGCTTAGTGCTTCTGGTGCTCTCAAAGGGCATGAAGACCTTCTTTATAATAGCGATTCTTTGTACAGTGAACTCAGCCGCTGCTCTTTTCCGCTATTACGGCATCAATGAGTCGACTGTAACGTATATTGGAAAAAAAACAAAAGGGAAAAGGGGTAAAGATGTTTCTGCGGTTACAGCAATGGGTTACAGAGACCCGATGTAAAAAAGTGAGATCTATATACATCTTGTGCGGTAATTGCTACTGTTATGTGGGTGCAGGAGTGCTAATAATCTATAGATTTATAGATAATAAAAGGAAAAGGAAGAGTTCTATATACAATTTCTATAAAAATCTAAATACTCTATATGCACACACTGTACAGTTATTAAACATACTGTTGTATTGTGGTGTATTGTTGTAAGTTTTGGGGTTAATTATGAATTTAGATATATTTTCTATCTGTAATCACTGGGTTTCTACACACCCTAAACTACAATTCTATTATTATGTCATCATGATTATTATTGTTATGTCATTATTATTATTATTAGTATTATTATTGTCATTATTATTATTATTATTGTCTTATTATTATTATTATTATTATTATTATTATTGTCATTATTATTATTATTATTATTATTATTATTATTATTATATAGTATTATTATTATATTATTATTATTATTGCATTATTATTATTATTATTATTATTATAGTTTATTGTCATTATTATTATTATTATTATTGTTATTATGTTATTGTCATTATTATTGTATTATTGTCATTATTATTGTATTATTGTCATTATTATTATTAGTTGTTCATTATTATTGTTTATTATTGTTACTTGTTATTGTCATTATTATTATTATTATTGTCATTATTATTGTCATTATTGTTATTGTTACTGTTTTTATTGTTATTGTTATTGTTGTTATTATTATTATTAATAATAATAATAATTATTATTATTATTGTCATTAGTATTATTCTATTCCCTCATGCGGTTACATATATTTCTAATACTCCAATTAGATTCTTCATTCCCTTTAATGAAACTATAAAGTAACTGACTTTTTGTTCTTTTGGTTTTTTGTCTCAGCTCCTACGATTCTGAATGAGCTGAACTGGACGCAGGCGCTGGAGAGAGTGTTTATAGATAACAGCAGAGAGGACCCCTCATTGCGTTGGCAGGTCTTTGGAAGTGCCACTGGTGTTACTAGATACTACCCAGGTAAGTCCTCGTAGGGTTTGGGTTCAAACTAGTGACAGACGTAAGACAGATTTTTCAGTCCCGCTGCAGCAAGATTCTGTCCCGCTCCCACAAACATTAATGTTATGTTTCTCCTATTTCCGCTCGCTATATTACATTTTTTTCCACCTCCCGCCCGCAAAAGCCCGCAGGTAAACATATAATAATATTTTATTTTCACTGCTTCTTCCTGCTATTCTGTTATTTGTTTCACTTGCTTTCCTTTTGGATACAAATAAAAAAGACACTGGGTTTAATTCAATAGAATAATGAACTTAATATCTTTAGCACTAAGCGATCCAACTAAGTCATGTCTACAGTTCACACAGGAACTACTAGATTTACTGTAGTTCCCAAATTTTTTATTTTTGTCGTCCTTGTTGCTTTTAATCAGATGATAAACAATAGGCTAATTTATTTGCTTTTAGTGATACGATTTTAAGATATTTTCATTTTTGCAGAAGTCCTGCAAAAAATTTTTTTTCCTGCAATCAGCAGACAATCGAGACTCTACCACCCGCACTTGCATTCACCCAAGAATCTTGTCTTGCACCACACACGCTTGTGTCGGGTCCCAGTGCGGGTCTCTTGTCCAAACCAATGAATATCTGACATGCTGACACAGCTATACCACAATATATAGCTATACCCTATGAAAGAATATGAGGTTGGGCCCCCTACAGTACCCTAACAGTCTATTACTACTAATAAAACAATTTGCATTGTTATCACTAGCCCCGACCACAAGCCAAGCAATATTTTTAATTCTCCATAAACAGTAGATTCACTGCTGCTAAATATGCGTCTGTGGTAGCTTTTGTGAAAGGATTAGTTCATCTTTATTGGTGTTTGAATATGTTACTCCTAAATCTTTAATTCTCTAAAATCCTTGTTACTTTTCTTAAACCAGCTTATTTTACATAAACGGCGCCTATAGAATATTAGAAATGTGGGTCTAATGAATGTAATGTAATTTGGGTTAAGATTTTATTTAATGAGTCGCTGCAAAGTTTTTACACGCTATAAGGTATAAAAGGCTTTTCACTCGAATTAGTCATTAAGCCTTGCTGATTCTGGTCAACTTTTCTTCCTTCTCATTTTACACTGCTTTTAAATCACCTATGGGTTACAATTAATCCTGGGTTAAAGTTCTTTTATACTGGACATATTTGCAAAAAGGTGGATGCAATAATGATCATAAAAAAATAAACTTGACACTTTCTTTAGGAATCTAAAAGAGTCTAAAATTAAAAAAGGGTTACTGTATATAACTAATATATTTTTTGACTGGCATTTTTACTGTTTGAGGGTTTTTTTACTTTGTTTATACAGTTTACACGATATACAGGGTTTCTGTAACTGATACTATGATACTATGACAGGAAAATGTGCGTGATGATATGTGTTGTTCAGATTCTGTTTGTTTTTTTCTGTATAGGTTTTATAACCCTGGATAGAAAGTTGTGTTAAAGTTGTATAGCATTCCTATCAACTTTTATCCTTCCGATTTAACTGTTTAGAAAGCGTGGAAGTGGTAGATTAGTGATCAATAACTGCTAAACTGAAGATCAAGAAATTAGTTCCTAACATCATCTAGCTGCCCCTGCTGGGCTCATAAGCAAAGCCATCGTCAGCTGCTCAGTTGGATAAAAAAAATATAAATGTTGGAAAAATGATACAAATAAACGGCATCTGCCAAATGACAGAAATGTAAATAAAAACTATGAAATAGAAATAATCATAAAACTCTTGTTTATCCCATCTTAACATTTAACTAATTATAATTACATTGGAAGCACGGTGGCTTAGTGGTTAGCACTGTTGCCTCACAACAAGAAGGTTCGATTCCCGGGCAGAGGCCTTTCTGTGTGGAGTTTGTATGTTCTTCCAGTGCTTGCGTGGGTTTACTCCAGGTACTCCAGTTTCCTCCCACAGTCCGAAAACATGTATAATAGGTTTATTGGTGATTCTAAATTGCCCATAGAAGTGAGTGTGAGTGTGTGTGGCCCTGTGATGGACTGGTGACCTGTCCAGGGTGTACCCCTGCTGCCTTTGGCCCTTTTAGAGATGGCTGGGATAGCCTCCAGCAGATCCCTGTAACCCCGAATTAGGGAATAAGCAGGTATAGAAGATAAATAAACGAATAATTACATTTACATCATTTTAAATAAAAAAAACTAATACAAACCCCACTTTCAATGAAGTTGGGGTGCTGTGTAAAACTTCAATAAAAATAAAATACAAGACCTGCAAATACCAGTTGATCTGTGTTCAAATGAAAACAAAGACAACATATGGGGGATATGTGATCACTTTTTATTGTGTCTTGGAAATATTTACTCATTTTAAATTTGATTCTTGCAATATGGTCCAAAAGGGCTGGGACAGGGGTATTTTCACCACTATGTTCAGTCACTTTCCCATTCTTGTGTGGTGTAAGACTTTAGTTGCTCCACAGTCCGGGGTCTGTGTTGTCATATTTTGTGCTTTATAATGTGGTCTCTCTTTGTTAGCCCGGAGGATACAAGGTCCATCAGACCGCAACACACTTTCCCACTTTATTAGTCCATCTCAGATCAGCTCATGCCCAGAGAAGCCGGTTGAGTGATGTCGATTTATGGCTTGCGCTTTTTTTTTAACTTGCACTTGTAGATATTGTGACGAACTGTGTTAACTGAGTGTTCCTGAGCCTCTGTGGTCCTGTAAATACCCTTTACGAAATGATGTCTATTTTTAATGCAGTGTTGCCTGAGGGCTCGAAGGTCACAGCCATTTAGTGTTGGGGTTTTAACCTTGCCACTTATGTACTGAGATTTTATTTAGATGAGATTATGGACTGTAGATAAAGGGGTTACCTAAATTCCTTGCAATTGTACATTGGGAAGCATTATTTCTAAACCGTGGGACTATTTGCTCATGCAGATCATGCGTATCATCCTTGTGAATGACTTTCAGGGATTCTTCTTTTATACCCAGTCATGAAGCTCACCTGAGCAATTCATTTGTTCATTTGTGGAATGTTCCAAACAGGTGTTTATGGGGCTTTTCCTTAACTTTCACTTTCTTCCGTTGCCCCTGTGGTTGCTTCTGTTGGAATGTTTTGCAGTCATTAAATTCTAAATGAGTAAATATTTGCAAGATTCAAATTGCATATCTTGTCTTTGTGTGTTTTTTAATTATATGTGGGTCGACTAAGATTTGCAGGTTATTGTATTCTGTTTTTATTTAAGTTTAACACAATGTCCCAACCTTAGAATCTGTACAAAAACTGAGCAAATTTGATCTAAGGCCATTATTTGAAAATGTTTCTGAGGTTTAGGATGATGATTTGAAGAGTTGGGCGCTATAAAAAAATATTTGGTGTTATACTGTAAGTATTATGTTACAAGAATTTCATTCAGTCATTATAAGAGTCCTGTCGTTCTCTGTTTTTCAGCGACTCCATGGAGAGCGCCTAACAAGATTGACCTGTACGACGTAAGGAGACGACCTTGGTAAGTGCAGCGTGTCACACCCTCCTCCTCACCGCCGGAATATAGACATTTAATCTTTGATCTTGTTGCAGTGAGTGGAAACCCGTGGCATCCTGCTAAGAGGCAAGCAGACATGCAGCGCTCTAAGTACAGACTTAATTTGAGCCTCACATGCTTGCTTGCTTGGCCCTATTAGGCGAGCCTGCACCTTACAGTTACTCTCAGTCTTGGGTCAGCATTGTTACTTAGCATTTCCTGTTTCACCGCTTCATGTGGACACACGCTTAAAGTGTAAAACAAGAGAAGTGCACATGCTGTATACAAAACTATTTTTGCCCAGGCTGTTGCTCCAACAGAACTGAGTGCTGTGTGTCAGAAAACGTTAGCATAACACTTGTCTTGTGGCCAAATAGCAAAGCAACAAGTTTTATAATGCACTCACAATGGCAAAGCTAGTT
Source organism: Bagarius yarrelli (assembly GCA_005784505.1). Taxonomy (NCBI): domain Eukaryota; kingdom Metazoa; phylum Chordata; class Actinopteri; order Siluriformes; family Sisoridae; genus Bagarius; species Bagarius yarrelli. The sequence continues at coordinate 1,200,631 of VCAZ01000044.1, forward strand.
GAATCTCTAAGCCGGCTGTTGTAGGAAGAGGCCGCGGTCGGTTGGGTCTCCCAGAGCGAAAGGGTGCTAGCGACGCGCGTGACAGGGTAATTAAGTTCTTGCTCAGTGAGACTGTCCACTGCGTGTTCACAGAGAACAAAAGGAATCCCCAAATACCTGTACAACACAAGCTGAGGACAGGCAACAGGAATTGCATCATTTAATTTTCTAGTCTGTCGAAGCCCAACGGGAAGAGATAGAGTGGCACTAAAACTTCAGTATGTTTGTAAAATTTTACTTTGAGGTAATACCCCAAGATCCTGCATTAAATGTTTTATTTTCTGGCAAATTATTTTATTATTAAATTGAATTATTATTTATTTTTATGGCATAAGTAAAAGGACAACGTAACAGACCGCATCTATATACACCAATTGGCCAAACATTAAAACCACTGACAGGTGAAGGGAATCACATCGATTATGTTATTACACTGGCAGAGGTCATAGGGTGGGATATATTAAGCAGCACTTAGATGGCTGAGTCAGAGCATATGCAATATATATGTTCCTAGAATGCAGCTACTAAAAATGGTCCATGTAAAGAAAACCGGTGATCTGGTAAAATAATCATAGCTTCCAATGTCTTAATGGTGTGTGTGTGCAGAAAGAAGATAGTGTCTACATGATCTATTTTGCCGCTGACTATTTTTTAACCTTGGCTATAGTACATCACTCCATGTTATAACTGAGCTCAGCTTCTTCTTTTTCTTCTTCTTATTCCTCTTATTATTATCAGAGTTATTTTATACTTCTATATCTTCTTCTTTGTCGTCTTTTTATAATTATTCTTATTATCGTTTATACGTGCCCTTGATTTGTTTCTACCTCATTTACAAACTGCAACCCAGAACATGTGCTACACATGTAAGATCAAAACGCACTAAGATCACGTTTTATCACGTTAGCATGACTCTTTGTCATGTTCACTTCATTTCTTTTAGTTTATTTTTCTTATCATTGCTTTGGTGCTGAACCATATTTGTACGCTGGCGTCTGATTCGACCACACCTCCTGACACCAGTCACCTGACTAACAAATGGAAAAATTAGTGTTAATACACTTCATGGGCTTGGGATATTCCATGATATTTATGACATTTATTTCTATATTTATTAATGCATTTTTGTGAGAGCACGGTTATCTCTTTATTCCAAATGTTTTGGTCAGTCTTCTATTTCAGTGTCAGGAGCATAAGGATGATAAGGTAATGATGCCATTTAACCACAATCTGCCTCAGTGTGTGACCTAGAGCGGTGATCTTCAGTATGTCAGAGCACAGGTTATCTTCCGAGAATCTTTCATGCTCTTTTTAAGACCTTCACTGTCGCTTAGCAACCCATACCCAGCTGTGCTGATGGCCAGGGCTGTGACAGGGTGCCAGTCAGGACGCGTCAGGTCAAGTTTGTATGATTATGGGGCAGCACACGGTCTCGGTGTGTCACACTCTCTGTGTGACTTCACTTGCCACATTACGGTTAATGCTAAAGCACGTGAATGTTAGAGACTATGACAGGTCAGAGGCTCAAGAAGAGTCTAGTAACCAGTGTAAAGTCAGGCGGGAGAAAACAACAGGGGGTCATAGAATTTATACGTTTAATCTGACGTTCATCTAATTAATATATCAATGTAAATAAATGGAGCAGCGTATAAGACTATAGAACATCAGACACAGCGTGTAAATCCAATGTCTGAAGTGAGTAGCTTGAACACAAGTGCAGTAGACTCCCCGGGCAGTGGTACACAGACAATAACTCACAAACACACGAGGCAACAAAGGGGCTATATATAAAATAAACTAGGATGGAGCACATGACCTAACCTGGCCAATGAAAACATGACACATGGACAGAGGAAACACATGACAAGACATAAACAAACACTGAGCACATAGACTAGAACATAAACAATGATAGTCTATCTGTTGCCCTCTGGTGGTCGGCAGGGCATTGCACCCGGCTAGCAAGACAGATTCCTGACACAGGGGTAGGCAACCTATTTTCTTTAGGCTCTTGTTGCTTGAAGATTTTCACAACATAACTTTACGCTTAAGATTATAATGCTACCTGTTGGCTTAGCATGCTGGCTAGACAGCGCTTAATGAAGCATTTTTTGCGATTTCATTGGGACAGAGATTTTTTTAAAACTGTACTTGTATGGATCAGATTTTTTTTTTTTTTTAAAAAACAAAAGGAGGAAAAATTTTAGAAGAAATATTTCTAAACATTTATACTTAAGTTGGCGTAAAATTGCTTTGTTCTTGCTTGTTTTCCAACTATTCCCGCATTCGCCACTGCTGATTACTGAAATTATGTGTTTTTATCAATCAAAAGCTAAAAAAAAAAACAATTTAAATTGCCTTTCTCTACTCCATCCCACTCCTGAGATAGTATCTCCCAGCATCTAATTGCCTAAACACACCTAATCGGCTAATTATCAGTTGGTAGGGCCGGATTTATAATATAATATAATGTTATATATATGCAAAGAGTGTGATATATGTAAAAACAACATCCTGGAAATGCTAATCCTAGATTAGCCAGATCAGTTTGATATAGCAGTTGGATATTACAGACGGTTTTGCAGACCGTTTTTTACAGCTATTTATTGTTAGCAATAGTAGCAATTATAGCGTTGTAGTCAAAGTTGTCAAGTTACAGATATTTATATATAGTCTATATTAAGAGTGAACACTTTTAATTCAACTGCTTTAGTTGATTTTTTTTGTCAATCGTCCAAGACTACTTCTTTTAACAGACATCCAGACTATGGCGCATTTTCATTTAGAAAATGCAAAGACAATAAAAAAGTAATACAACTCGATTAGCAGATGACATGGTTTTAGATGAGCTTTGAACTAAATCTAGTACATTTTTCATTTTATTAGTCATTATAAGACTAAAAAATCGCTGTAATTATACAGTACTGCTTTTAACTTTAGATAAAATAGCTTTCGATCTAGCACTGGCAGTTAATTAAGGTCAAAACAATAGCAGCCGTATGATAGGGCGTGAAACTGTACACAAGATTACACAAACCATCTTTAACTGAGATATTTTGTGGGCTCAACAGAATAAAACTCTATATTTTATATCATTTTATTCTTTTGATACTGGCCTTAAATGCATTCCATAGATTTTAAAGTGTAATTACAGCTCAAATCAAACACTTTCAGCTACATTAAACTGTCACTGGATTTAATGCTGCTCCGCCCACAAGTTGACATACCACAAAAAAATAGGCTTTAGTAGAGGTTTCGGAAGGCAAAATCGGCTAAAACGCACCTCTGCTTTTATATTCCAGTCTGTAATGTAATGTCATTCGCAGGATAGTTATGGCCGCTCTCTGAAGTCATCCATCTGTAATGTCAGTGCTCTAAGAAATGACATCACATAGGCCTTATCTGTCCATACGATAAAACACAATTTAATGGATGGATGGTTTTATAGACAGACGGGCTGAGAGATAGATAGTGATGACCGGGAAGTGTGGTTAGAATTCTGATCAAAAATTTTGGATTTTGTGTTTTGAACTCAGACTTTTGGTTATTTGGCCAATTGTTTTTTTTCTTAACAGGGAGGTTGAACGATTGTAAGTGAATTATTGACCTTGAACACACCTGGCTGTAACATCTGTCTTGAATGAGCTGAACAGTACAGCTGTTTAAACCTGCCGTCTTTTTGAATAACTGCTTTGGGTCACATTTCCACATGAAAAAAAAAATCTTATACACTTTTATGACTGCTGTCTTTATATGTGTATATTTTTAGGCAACATTATCCAACAAATTCTACTGTATGTAAACAGATGAGCTGTTTTAAACGCTTTTAAACATGTGCTAATGCTAATAAAAGCACTGCCATTTGTTAAAATGATCTATACCTTTAGCATGATTACATATTTTTCCGCTAAGATGTTGTCAGATGTTGTATATACTTAGCTATATGTAGTTATAGCTACATGGCTACATGTATATGAGATGAAAACTATCCTTCTACAACAAATGAGAAATGTGACTTGCCAAGTCAAATAAGAGTAAAAGTGAGTTATGAATTCGAGCACTCGTGTCAACACATGCATTTCCTGTTTCTTCGTGAGATGGAGAGGTAAAATGGAAACAAACTGATTAGCCGACAATAACACAACACCTTTTCCCCCCTTTGGTTTCACTACTAACTCTGACCGAGAAAATTAATGGGCCAGTCAACAGGCTTAATTGTCTCCAGTTGCTCTCACGTTAATTATTAACATGCCTCCATTATAGCCTGTGTCGGCAACGGTTAGCGGAAGAGGGCTGAAATTGGGGAAAGAGAGTAGCAAGCAGAGAGAGTGTGAGATAGAAAAATAGGCTTCTTAAAACAACTTTTGCAGTGAGAAAATACAAAGTTTAGTAATTATATATAGAGAAAAGGTAAATTTTTAAGAAGAAATACAGAGTCAGAGGCAATTTCTTTTAGCTACGTGTTACAGAGATGCTATTTGAGCTGTTCAGCCCAGCGGAGCAGCCCGAAAGCAGATATTGATTTTCTGAAAAAAAAGTCAATCTGCCTCTTCAGTAAATATTATGGCAGCTGCTCAAACCCACCTAGAGCTTTAAAATGTCATAGCCAGAAACAAAATGGAGCCTGGGGTTTTTCTTATCTGTCCTTTATCCGTGAGTCTTCTTAGATAGGTGAAGGAATAGAAGATATCATTTGGATCAGGAAGCTGGTTAAACGGCACCACCCCATGCGACAATGTTAACCTGCAGCCGGATATCAAATATAAACAATATCAGCAATAATAAAAGAATTGGCAGGTTATAGAAAATAAGGTTCAAAAAAAGGGGAAGAAGATACCAAATCACCAGGTCTTCCCCCACTCCACTCTCGTCTAAAATCTTCCAACATCTTATTGACTGAACACACCTGAAGCAGTGGGTAGGGCTGGAAAATAAGGTAACTTAGGAATGATAGGTTACCCAGCCCTTTATTATAATATCTTATTACAAAGATATTCTATTCTATTTCATTAGTATTTTACTAGTATTTTACACATGACCATCACATTCATGTGTTTTTTTATATTCTGTTCCACATTCATTCTCATGGATAAAGAAATAAAAGCTTTTTACAAGATGTTATAGTGTGGCCATTGAGTAATGAGCTGTGTTCCAGTTTATCTGAAAGGTGTTCAGTGGGGTGAAGTCAGCGTCAATGCTCAGATGTTCCATAACTCTTAGTCTTGATGCCCAATACCATGTAAAACTGACCAGAATCCGATATCAGCAAATCATTGCTCTTTTTAGTCGGAGAAAAAAATGACTCGCATTTACAGGTGAAAATCTGTTCTGTCTACTTAAATTGCAGATGCTAATACATGTATCCAATTAATTTTTTTACATATAAAAGAGCACAAAACTGATCTAAAATTATAGGAATCCATGTTTTTTTACTTTCTTAAATGACGGTGGGTCGTATTCCATCTATGCCATATTAGAGGAAATTGGGCACTTGATGCATACAGTGTAAATGCGGCCATATTTTTAAAAGGAAACTGTTAATGTGACAGAATTTATAGACATCATAGGCAACTCTAATTGTTATACAACAAAGTCATAATAATCACACTTATTGGTATGCAGGTAATACATCAGAAGACCTTTCTTATATATTATAGTATATATTATTGTGTTATACAGGTATATAAACAATACAAACTTTGCTGCTTAATCATCATAGATTCTTCTTTCCAGCTACTTGAAGAAGAATAAAACAGCAATGTAACATTTATACATAAAATAGTGCTTAATTTTGTGTAGTTTTTAACAGTACATTAGTAAGTTGGGGTTAAACCAAGACCTCAAATTGTGATAAGTAAAAGTGATTTTTTTTTTTTTTTATATATTCGCTTAATATTGTCTCATATTTCCACTGTTATTTCATTTTTTCCCAGCTAGTAATTACAGACAAAGAGCGGAGATCCATTAAATTACCCCAGCCCCATAATAATAGCCCCAGCAGAGAGTACAGATGGTTATAAAAGCCATTCATAGCGTGTCTTCTATATGCAAACACACACAAACACAAAGATGTCACCTGAGCACAATAGTGTCAGTAATGGCTTTTTACATGACATACTTTTTTAGCAGAATCTGTGCAGCTGGAAAGGAAGAAAAAATCCATGACGATTGTGAGATTTATGAATACTTGACAAGTCAAGAAGTGTAAACACAATCTCCCATGTGTATTTCTCTTTTTATTTTAATCTATTTATTGTATCAACGATGACCATAAAATTGGCTTTTGAATTGCAACACCTCACTTCGGCTGTGCAATAAAAAAGGTTTCGCGTTATTGTGTCAATTCCTGCTTTTGTATTGGCAGCGTAGCATATTTTTTTAGAAAAGCTTTTTTTAAACCTTTGAAAACAGTGTAGACTGCTGTTAGGATTGATTTTTTTTTAATCTATTTGGACATTGGATGGATATTTAAAATTTATTTAAAGAAGTACTAAGAGATTAAAGTAATATAACTAAACAATTAAAATTGAAGAAAAGACTTTTAAAACACTTTCTGTAAAATATACTATAAAAAAAGAACAATTTATGGTTAGGAAAAACATTTATTCCCACTTGATACACAGGTGTATCACATCCGGTACACATAATTAGAACATTGTTGAAAGGCGGGCCCTATTTAAACCTCAGGCATTTAGTTTGGTGTGCTCTTGACTGTTGAAGTAACAGTGAACACTATAGCGAGATTGAAAGAGCTGTCTGAGGCCTTCAGAAAGAGGATTGGAGCAGCTTGAGAGTCTGGAAAGGGATTTAAAAAGATCTCAACAGATTTTGAAATTAGCCTCTCCACTATCCACAAAATAGTCTACAAGGGCAGAACATTCAAAACAGCTGCCAACATGCCGGGTCTGACCGTCCAAGCAATTCACCCCGAGAGCAGACCGCAAGATGCTAAAAGAAGTCACCAAAAACCCTAAAGTGTCATCACGGGACCTACAGCAGGCTCTTTCTACTGTTGATGTGAAGTGCATGACTCTACAATCAGAAAGAGACTACACAAGTTTAATTTTCATGGGAGGTGTGAAAGGAGGAAACCTTTTCTCTCTAAGAAAAACACAAAGGCCAGACTGAAGAGAATGTATATAAAGACCAGGACTTCTGGAATAATGTTTTTTGGACTCAAATTGAATTATTTGGACACTGCAGCATGGACAAATACAGAATTCCCAGAAAAGAACCTTATACCAACTGTAAAAATTAAAAAAATTAAAAAGTCCTGGAATGACCAAGTCAAAGCCCAGATCTGAATCCCATTCTGTGGGGCGACTTAAAACAGGATGTACATGCAAGAACCCCCTCAAACATCTTACAGCTAAAAGAATTCTGCATTGAGGAGTGGGGCAAATGTTTAATTTTATAAAGTTATTTGAGCCAATATATATATATATATATATATTTGGTTTACATTGTCTTTTTCTCTTTTTTTAGGACCCTGGCAACACTTTCGAGTCATTTTTGTCCTTCTACCTGTTACATGAGATTTGTCTCATTTTATTTGTTGAGTATAACGGCAGCTGCCCAATATACTAGCTGGCTACATTAGCGAGAATACTTCTTTTGTCTAACTTGGGCTTGTGCTGTGGGTCCTGTGTGTATGTGTGTGTGAGTAAACGGGAGAGAGAGAGAAAGTGAGAGAGATGGGAGACCAGGGATCCAGGACTGCAGTGGCACCAGCCAGGCCCATCTGTGCATCACCTGATTCGGGCTCTGGGGAGTCTGCGTAATGGTTGGGAAGGAATAGCGTCTCTGGGCCACGGTGAAGGGGTAATTAAAGAGTGCAAGCCATGCAGAAACAGCACATCTGGTTGCAGCTGGCTTGGGTTCAGATAGTTCTGAGGTTGAGAACATCTATTTGTGCTGGGTAAAAAAAAATTGAATAAAGAAATTGGGGGAATTCTTAAAAATATTTTCTTCAAATATTTCGTGTTGGCAACATTTTAAAACATGTATATGTAATAATTAGGAATGTATTTGTAAAAATTTAAGCAACTAAATCAGTTACTTGGATTTCACTCAAGCAATGAGTAAAATACTGGTCGATTTAATGCAGTAGATTTTGACAAATTTTTATACAAAATTCAACAAATGAGGTGTATTTCCTGTTACTCAGCTCTTTAGCATAATAAAGAGGATTAAAAAATTCTGTAGCAGTGAACCAATTTTTGAGATTGTTTTGTGTGGGGCGGACATAAAATGCTAATTCACTGAAGTGGATTGCTGGATTAAACCCAGGAGCGTGTGCTGCAGCCAACATTGCAGTTGCATTAGATCACGACGACTGGCTGTTAGCCATCATTGCACTCAAAATGGGCAGAATAGCTATAGCTTATGAGAGCAATGTTTTATTGAAGGGCATCGGACAGGGGACGTCCAGTGAAATCTCATATATCTGGTGCGAAGCCTTAACAGAGAAAAACTGACACTGTTCAGTTGCGGTGGATAGAAGTGAAATGCTTCAGGGATGCTATTACAACCTTTATATACCAGATGGAAGAATCCATCATTTATCACAAAGGGAGGGATTTCATTTCTAAACCATTTTCTTTATGGTGTCTGTTAAAGTCTCTGAACTTTAACCAAAATGGAATATTCAGATATTCCACTTAGTCTCTTCTCCAAACAGTGTGATGTCATTTCTCTGCCATTAGTAGCAGGACCTCCAGCCACAGGTGGTTTGGAGTATTTCTGCACGGTTAAGCAGATGCTCTACAGGAGGTGCTCATCCTATCTTATTTCCTCACAAATCTCAGAAGGTATCACTTCATTACGAAGCCACGTTTTATTTTTCCTACCTCGCACGTGTCCATGCATAATCGGTTTAATGCTCCATAAGATTTAAACTGATTAAAGCTCATCTAAATATTCGAGTGTAATGATAGGGAATTGCACCCCTTTTAAAGATTCAGAGTTTGTGTGCAATAACACGTGTTAGAGAGTAGAAATAATAACGGCTAATAATTGTTTCGGATTATCCGGATTATAGAACTAATGACACTGAAAAGTGTTGTGAAATAAGTGGTGTAAACACAATATTATCTGTGTGCTGAATTTATGCTACAAAGGAAGGTATTTGGACTGCTAGCAAATGTAACACAACATCCTGGTTATGAGATTATAATTATTCCGGTAGACCTTTATTTTAAGCTTGACTTTTTTTGTTATTATTATTATTTTAGCTCATGTTTTAAATTCAAAAAGATTGTTTTCACCTTGTAAAGTGTCTAAAAGTATGTTATTAGATTTGTTTTATTGGAATTAAATACAGGTTTTTGTGTTTTTTCAAAGCTTAGAAAACCACTCGCAGTGCTGAGACTGTAGAAGCGTGTGCGCAGAATGTACAGGCACACACCAGCACCCCCTCTGTCACACACACCCGGACACAGCAGCGCTTGGAAATGACAAATTCCGCTAATTAAACTGATAAAAGTGGAGCCAACACGCTTCATGGCTGCGGCGTGTCCAGATTTCTGAATGTCAATGCAGATCATGAGGAGCTCATGGAGGACCTAACTTTGATGTTGGACTGCCTATTATCAAAACAAAATTGAATTCCTCCGTCCACCTTTTATTCCTCGACCAAACTCTGAGCATGTTCAAAATGAGGATCCTACATTAATTTAGCGGCGTACATTCTCACTCACCGCAACGGTCCGCCTTCAAAGCCCGGAGCACTCGAGTGATGCTATGAGTTCGGTTTGTATCGGAGCTAAAGGTTCACGGTGCGAGCGTGGATGCTTGGCTAAGACTTCCGTCAGGTCAGCAGGCTTATTATCATGGATGAGTCCCCAGGTAATTGAGAAAGCTGCTGGAATTCTATCATGGCTTTTCAGCCAGCTCCTATCACAATTAGTTTGCTCACAATACAAACAAAGTACAATATTTCCCGGTTTTCCTCTGACGACACCGATCCCGAATGCACAACCCGCATCTGTCAGGCTCTGAGCTCTGTCGATGTCATGCGTAATGTGTTTTTAATTGCTTATGAAAAAGTCTGTGCATGTTTCCCCCATTCTTTTTGTCTTTTCTTCTATCCGAGTCTATACATCACTCTGTATCAGTTGTGGACAGACACGGTTTAGGCCCTTCTTAGGTTTTTTTTTTTCTACGGGTGCAGCACATCACTCACTGCCTGACACACCAGTGAAAACAGCTGCCTTAGTGTCACCGAAAAACAAGGCTCTCTTCCTCTACAGTGTCATGTGCTAACACCAGCATATAAAAGCAAGGAGATAGACAGACTGGCTAATATGTTTGTCCGCATCTAACAACAGCTAAGCCTGTCCGGTCAGACTTTTCTTTTATTTTGCTGTTGTTACAAGCTAATTTGCTTAGGCTTGTTAGATAAAGAGGGTACTTCAGTACTATCCTGCTTCATGCCTTTAAGGCGGGATTATGATTCCTTCTACTAGCTGTACGATAAAAAAAATCAGCTCTAGTATGTCTCTCAGTTGGACTGCGGAGAGAACAGGAAGTGAGACTGTGCATCATAGATTATTTTTATTTCTCCGAGTCTGAACATATTGGGTTTTTAAATTTTTTTTTTTATTTACTATCTCAGGGGTTCTTATCCAAGCGTAACTAAGGAATGTGTAAAATCCAGCGGTAAAGAAGAATGTAAAGCCAGTTGCATATGTCATTAAACTCTCCCGTCTAAGCGGTTCTGCTGCACTGACCTGCTCCAGGAGTTTTTTGCCAAATAAAGCTTCATCTGGGCATTTGTTGATTTAAAGGGTCTTGTGTAATAGCAGTTAAATATAGATTTATTAACCAAAAAAAAAACAACATCCTGTTCACTATAATTGCATATATGGTAGCCAGGTACTCCTTTGCATCGTTGTATTACAACATGTGCATCATCAAACCTGTGGACAGTTTTGTCAAAGGAAATCCCGACAAACTGAACCCACTGCTTTATCATGTCCCAATGAAAACTAATCCAGTTTAGTTATTTTTAGCTTTGGAGTCGAGGTTTTTAGACACAAGCCTCCTCACTGACTTACTCCCATTAATCGTGATCAATAATAGTCGCAAGGGGAACATTTGAACAGGTAGCTAAACTACACAACAGGCTTTTGGTGGAGATTTAGATTAAACTAATGCCTTCGTTTTGGTGCTTAAATAAGATATATGGGGTAAAAAGTTGTAAAATTTCATAGCAAAAGCAAACAATTCCCCTTTAACCTCTTCACTTCTCTATTTGTGCATCACTAATATAATAAAATATATAAAATCAGTTTATAAATAATGTCAGTAGTTTCAAATTGAATTGCACTTTTACTGGTGTTTTCTTTCATTCCTTACTGTAAAGGTAGAGAAGGGTTCCAAGCTCCACCTGTCCCCAATCACCCCCCAAAAAATTATAATAAACTAGACCTTAACTTTAACTGTTAAAATGTATTAACATTTATTTTATTGACATCACATTTCTCGCTTAAATGGTTAAAGCGCTAAGTTGTTGATTGGAAGACCAAGAAGACCTGGGTTCGAGTCTCACCAATGCCAGTCAGCCACTGTTGGGTCCTTGAGTAAGACCCTTAACCCTTCCTGCTCCAGGGGGCGCTGTATCCTAGCTGACCCTGTGCGCTGACCCCCAACTTTTTAAGATGGGATATGCGGAAAAGGAATTTCACTGTGCTGTAGAGTTTATGTGACAAATAAAGACATATATGTTTATATTCATCACAGCATTAAAAACTCTCATTTCCTCCACCACATCCACTGTAAATCCAAGATATACCTCCGCATATTTTCTTTTTAGCTTTCCTTTTGGTGACTTAGATCCACTGTTTGTCTTGGTTTTCTCCACTTTTATACAGCAGAGCTCAATAAATCAATGAATTAATAGAGATGCTCAGATATCCTCCTGTTTGCCTCTATTCAATGTCAATGGGATGCGCCCCACACTTTAAAAAAAAAAAGCTGACTTACAAAAAGCCTTTACCTCTTTAACATACCCTAATAATCAAAGTATGCATAAAACGATCACTATATATTACACTATTCATGTAATAACGATACTGTAGATATTCATCGACTGAGCGACTCAACTCCATTATTCAACCAGATTCTAACCAGGTTGTTAAGATGAGCAAATGAAACACACACACACACACACACACACACAAGCAGCAGCACTATGTAAAAGGAGTGTTTCACATCAATAATAACATGTCCTTGTTCTTTAACCTCTGCTGTGTAGTCTAGTGTCGGAGTATGTGGTACAATAGCTTTGTTGCTTTAGAATGTATTACATTTACAGCCTAAAGGTAACAAGTCGGTTAAATGGGTTTGTCGTAGCTGAAAACCAATTTTTACTTTCATTTCTGTGTTAACAGGTACATTCAAGGCGCCTCTTCTCCTAAAGATATGGTCATCATTGTGGATGTGTAAGTATTCCCACCACACACACACACACACACACATACACTCTCCTTCTTATGGCAAAAACAGACACTGAAATTGGCTGTGATGCTCTAGTGCCACCTGTTGGCTACAAAAAGTCACAAATAAAGAATTTCACTCACTTTACTCTGATATGCTGGCCCACATTTTTCTATATTGCATTTCATTTCAATGACAATTCGGATTAACTTTGGAAAAACTGTATCGAATTGTTGGTAAAACTGCAGCAGTGGTGCATTGGGGAAAACTGTGTATACTGATGACACTTTAGGCTTACTGGGCTGAGATAATACTGCTAAATGTTTATTGACATAGATAAACTTAATCGTATTTTAAGGAAATTGAAATTGAAGGGCAATAAGACTGAAATCAGATCAAAATCATTTTAATTGCTGTGCAGCAAGCCGAAAGTTAAATATTAGCATTACAGTATTTACTTCAGCAACATTATAATTTAGTGTGACAATTAACTTTATCTTTAACAAGATTTTACAATTATCTTGTTGGTGTGCTGTGGTGTGAGAAGCATCTTGGAGGTAGGTGGGTTAGTTTACTGGCTTGGAGTTCATGGAATCACAGCTGATATAGGAATAAACCTATTTTTAAGACAGCCGAATGCACAGTGCGGTTTTGGCCATGAGAACACGGGTTACTGAACGGGTCACAGATCAAGTGTAATTATGACAACTGAGATCCTACAATGCTGTCTGTGCTGTCATGCTGGTACAGTATAATAACAAACAATCGTTAAAGACTATTAACACAGTGCAGTACAGTACAGTACAGTGTAAACCCGGCCTAAAGCATCAGCTCTCAGCCAATCATTAATGGCAACATCACATTCAGTTCAAAACCTTCAGTTCAATTCCATACACATCAGACGCCAGAATGAGGAAAAATATTAACTGTGTCTTTAACTGTGGCATTGCTTTCGGTTCCATATAGACTGGGTTGAACATTTAAGTTAAGATACTCTTGGGTTTTTTATGCACAATAAAAACTACTAACAATAAAAGCAGAGAACAGTCATGTAGGAGCTGACAGAAAGGCTTATGTCGGCTTATGAGCTTATGCCGACTATAGCCAATGTTATCGTTGTTGGCTACAGATGTGGTCTGTTGTAGCATGTCCTTCTTAATGTGTAATATGTCCTCAGCACGGTTGGTAGGCAGGGGTCCCCAAATTACAGCCTGAGACCCAGATACAGCCCACCCGCACACTTGGCCCAAACAATGCCAGAGACATCTTATAAAAATGTAATTTGAAATAAATCATATCATATCTGTATTTTAATAATAAAGTGTTTCAAACATAATTAAAATTACTTTCGTTATTGAGGTAGCCAAATTATTTGTTAGATTTACCCACTAATTGGACTGGTACATACAACATAAAATACCATTATGATGGTGCGGGTGCTTCTACACACCAGCCAGCATAAAAATTAAATAAAAAGAATAAAATATGTTTTGATATTCTAGAAATCTCCTAAAATTAATGCTCATTTGTTGTACGGTCATAACAAAACATTAAGCTAATCTAGCATCAGGAGACAAACTAAATACATTTACTATTATATATAAAGAAATCTCCACAATAATACTAGTACTAGTCACTCTGGCCCATGTAATTCAATCTTACAGACTGACCAGCCCCTTAATTCAGAAAGGAAAAATGTTGTGACGCTCACAGAAAAAAAAAAAAGTATAGGAAGTGTTTCTTTGTGTTTCTGTCAGCTCTAATCTTCTCTGACCTCTCTCACAAGCGCTGTATCATTCCGTATAAGATCAGACATCAGCCTTTTCCTAAATACCCCATGAAACCTGTTTGCCACTAACCACCATGTCATGCTCAAGGTTAGGGGAATGCTTCTGCAACATGATTGGCTGACTGGACAGTTGGACACTAATTTTTCCTATTTTAACATTCGTATTAATTTCAGTAGACAATTATTTGGAAATCCTAAGGCATCCATTACATCACAGACTTTATTAGGGTCCAGGTGCATTTTGTAAACCTCTTTAAATCAGACTTTATAGTCTGTGACCTCAGAAATAACAGAGCAGCCGCTGTCTGATCCTCAGGGGCATTTCTCGGTTTCACCCAGGACTGCGATTAGGTGTAAAATAAAACAATCCTCCTTTGCTTAAAGAAAACATGACTGAAACACGGTTGTCTTTTTACCTGGAAGATCTTAGTACCTAAAACTAAATGTTCCCGTACACTACAGTCAGCCTACTACAGAAATGTGGAATCCGAGGCTTATACACTTGATCTAAGGCACACATTTGTTTTTATGACATGATCGACAAAAGAAATCTTAACGTATTTCAGTTGAATTAATCAGTTTAACCGCTGTATACAGTCTAAATAAACGCGGTTTTTTTTTTCTTATGCTATAGCAAAGCCGCCTTTCTAACAGGGCATCAGCTTTCTGTCGTTTTTTCTGTTTAATTCCGTTCGAACATTACACTTCTGAATCTCCTCGGCGTTTTTGAGGTGTAGACAGCACACCTCTCTCTCCTCTGTCTGCTTTTGTGACAATGCCACATGCTCAGAATCTTGAGTTTGATGGACACAGCCAGAGAAGCAGCGACGCAGGATGCCTAGCAACAGGTTGCTGCTTAGCAACAGCTTTGTGGTCCATATGTTTTCTCATGCTGCGATTACAAGGCAAACGGTTTGTTTGAAAATAAAAAACGCACATTCTAATGACTTGCTTATGTCACACTGCCTAATGTACTTCAAAATGAAATTGAACTATTGCTGTAGACAGGGATTCGTTTTAAATTCTATTATGTACCTTGTGTGTGTGTTTGTGTGTGTGTGTGCAGGAGCGGCAGCGTAAGTGGACTGACTTTGAAGCTGATGAAGACCTCTGTGATTGAGATGCTTGACACACTGTCTGATGATGATTATGTTAATGTGGCACAGGTAAGAGGGACACACAAACAGACCATAAAGCAAATATTAGCACTTTAAATACAGGGCAGTTTTCACACATTCCACATGACCGGAGTGTCAGTACTAATAGCTAACCTGAAAGTTTATTTGAAAAACATGATTTTTAACACTTCACAATGTACAAAACCACTGTAAAGAGTGTGTATTCAGCACTGAAGTGTGTACAGTCGCGAGTTGGGTTTATAAGCATTTGGATAATAACATAAATTTGGACATTTCGAAATGAACACAGAAGATGAGAATGAAGTGAAGAAAAAGTTTCATTAATAATTCGGGTGGGAGTAGAAGCATAGTAAATAAGCTGTTGGACTGATAAATTGTTCAAATCCCAGGACCACCATTTTGCCTCAGCATGGCTCTTTAGGAAGACTTTTACTCCTTTAACTTCTCATTTATTAAAACTTTAGGGTTATATAAAATAAAAGTCTTGAAAATAAAATTAAGACGTTTAAGCTAGTTTCAAGTTACGCAGTTTGGCGATGTGGATGTTACGAGTTCAAAGACTGCCACTGTCCTTCACAACTGCTTATAAATGAGCTGAATGTAAGTCGCTCTGGATTTTATAGAATTAAATCTGGCCACGCTATGAACGTATCTGGACAGTTAAACAATAAGCTGCGTTGCATTCAGGTGGACTGATGAGATCTTGAAAAGATCTAGCGGCGATCTCAAATGTTAAAATCAATGTAATAACTAGGCATGATAACACTCAAAATAAGGTCCAAACAGCAAAGGAGGCCCTCGTTAGGTGGAAGTAACAAAAGTGGTCAAATGAACAATGCATTGAATAAAAGCTCAGCAACACAAAAAAATAAATAAATCAATGGTCAGGAAATTCTTTCTTTTTTCCTGACATCAACAGCACTTTCACACAGGAACTAATCTCAAGACTGACCACACAATGTCAAGAGTGTAATCTAAAACACACCTTAACCTCTACAGTTAAATGTGTGTGTACAGTACCATTATATTTTCTTTCTTATCAAAGTCATACACACACTGAAACGTCGACATTGTGCACACTTTACTACGTGACTCGCCTTTCTTTACTCAATAATGTCAGTCCATTCACAGCTTGACCTTCACAAGTGAAATGCCTTTTAACATTTATACAGAAAAGCATAGAACTAATCAGAAGTATGGACGAGTAGCTCTTATGGAGAACAAAGGGTTTAGTGTCAAGATGTGCACACACACACACACACACACACACAGAGCAGAGCAGACCGGGGACATTAGGGTAACGTTCTGCTTGATGTTGCAGATGTTCTAGTGCAGGTAAGAAGTTGAGAACTGACAGCACTGGAGTCATACAAACACACACACATACAGTAGATACATGCATAGACAGACAAATTCTTTGCTGAATCAGTTCTATTAAAAACTAGAAAAGTTAAAAAATAGATCTTTAATGCTAACTAATGGCTGCATGTCTTCTTTTTTTTACCTGCCTATATTTTTAAGTATTTTTTAATTGTGCTTCCCCACGTCTTTTCTTTTCCTGTGATAGTTCAATGAAAAGGCAGACCCTGTTGTCCCCTGCTTTAAGACACTGGTCCAAGCAAACATAAAAAACAAAAAGATCTTCAAAGACAAGGTGATGCACATGCAAGCGAAGGGGACGACCGACTACAAATCTGGCTTCCAGTTCGCCTTCGAGCAGCTGCTGAATGTAAGACTAAATGTTTCCACACACAAGCCACGCAGAATACACAGTCGGCATCAAAGATATCAGAGATCACATCCTAATTTGGTAATAGTGAACAGGATGTTTATAAATTATAAATAATATCTTTATGTGATAAGTGAAAGAGATCGATTTTTTTAGAACGCATCGATAGAATGCTGGCCAAAAGTCAGTAAAATCCTTGTAGTTTCTATATTTTATATTGACTTCCTTGAGAAAAGGTTTAAGTCCCACTAATGCAACAGTCATCTGTAGCCGAGAATCAAGAGCCGTTAAGTGTGAAAGATGGTGTATACCAGGGTCACCAAACCTGGACCTGGAGGGTTGGTGTCTTGCAGAGTTTTATTCCAACTCTTATCAAATACAACTAAACTAGCTGATGAATGTCTTGCTAGGTTTACTTGAAACCTACAGTGAGGTTGGTTAAGGCAAACGGACCTAAGCCCTCCAGGACCGAGTCTGGTGATCCCTGATGTATACTTTATTGCTCTCTCTCCACTCACAGCAATTGTAGCCAATCCCAGACATTTTTAAAGAAATTGTGCTTAAGTTGTTGGAAAAAAATAAATATTATCTGTCAGGCGTAGAAGTAGAAACTTGTGCTTGGTTTAAATGTCTGTAATTGTGTACTGTGTACATGCACAGAAGCCTAAGCTTCCATCTGTGTGTGTGTGTGTGTGTTTGGGAACCTGGCTTTCTAATAGACCCTGATGGTATGATTGATGAGAGCGGTTGCGAAGAGATGAGCTGCAGACGCGCAGATGAATTTGTATTCTCCGCTTGCTTGACAGAGTGGGAGAACGAGCCAAGCTTTCAGCCCCACTTTGTGCTCGCCTTAGCGCCCTCCAAACTCAGCAGTCACTCTAATTGGAGCCCGAGCCAAAACTACTAAAGCATTTTAATCATTGCCCAGTGCTTCGGACGCTCCTGATTGGTAGAGGGGAAAGTAGATAAAAATGCGTAATTGCAGCCGTATTATTTATCTTTATTATCATCTTGTCAGTAATGCAGCATTGGGCGAATGTCAATGACAGCCGTGATTGGACAGGAGGGAGAGGGGACTTCTGGATAGCTCTTCAGAAATAGGACAACAGGCAGCAGTTGGACACAATTGCAGACGTGTGATTAGAAACGCACACACTGATGCTACGTCTCTCTAATAAACAGAGGGCGAGGCTGATAAAACGCTGATGTTTGATGCAGATGTACTCAAGTGTACAATCGAGGTTGTTTATCTGGAGAATGGAATCTAGATTATTTTTT
Organism: Bagarius yarrelli; assembly: GCA_005784505.1. Classification (NCBI taxonomy): domain Eukaryota; kingdom Metazoa; phylum Chordata; class Actinopteri; order Siluriformes; family Sisoridae; genus Bagarius; species Bagarius yarrelli. Next base: position 1,219,043 of record VCAZ01000044.1, read on the forward strand.
GATAATTGTTTTTCAAATTGACTTTTTTTTTCTCTCAGGAGACCAGTGCTCCAAGGGCAAACTGCAATAAGATGATAATGATGTTCACGGATGGAGGAGAGGACCGAGCACAAGAGGTCTTCGAGAAGTACAACTGGCCGAATAAAACAGTGAGTGCTGTGCTGCCAATCAACCCAAAAGCTGAATCAACCCTCTCCACATGTCCTTGGGCTGATGAAGCTGTCCAAAATAATGTACAGAGAAGGTCTAGTCAGTCAGTCCAGCCGTTTAATCCAAGACCTGTTGGACTATTGTTTAACAATCCCAGATTTCCTTATCCTGCCTTTACTTTTAATGCAAACACAAAGCTATTTGCCTTTATAATTAAGCCTTTTGTGCTCCTGCAGGTTCGAGTTTTTACCTTCTCTGTGGGGCAGCATAACTATGATGTCACTCCACTGCAATGGATCGCTTGTGCCAACAAAGGTGGGTTTTTGGTTTTGCTCACAATCTAGCAGTAGACGGATTTCCATCAAGGTGTTCAAGTGACTGCCGGTGCTATTGGTAACCAACAGTAAATAAAAGGCATGCATAATAAAGCGAAAACAGCCGATTAATCATGTGGGTTTAATATTTGCTATGTTTAAATGCATTACCATGTACACTTTTTAGCACTAGTAAAAAAAACACTTCAAGAGATTTTTGCGAATTTCAATTATTTTCTTCTAATGTTATATATCAAGTCGGAATTAACACCCGGCATAGGAAACATAGCAACTGACACCATGAACACTGTCAACCCTATGTTGACTTTATATTATCTGGATAAATATTTAATTTTTATGCATCCATCATCCAAAAGGTTTAATAATTTATCAACCCATCTTTAGTAGTGCTTGTTGGATGAGCTCGACCTGAATTCAGAGTTTATCCAATGAACAACTGGCACAAGGCAGGAAAGCACACTGTGTAGGACACTAGGGCAATTTAACAGAGCCAGTCCACCTACTGCCATGTTTTTGAAGATAGGAAGAAACTCAGGCGGAGACTAAGTGTAACTGAGAAGCAAAGACTCTGTAACCTAAAACATATTGCTACAGTCTTAGAACTCTTTTTACTTAGGAAGGAGCATTTTTCTGTTATTATAATGATCCCATAAACAACCCAGTTTTTGAATTGTAAACTTTTTCAGCTCTCATCCCATCTTGTCGGCCCCAACAGACAGTATATTCTTGTTCATTTCTACTGTTTATTTCACCACCTTGTCCTTGGTGGCTTTTTTACATCGCTCCTTCGTTTTTTAGCATTTTCCCTCAATGATCATTTCTCACCCGGTTCTCTGATTTGTCAATTACGAACGGTGCCAGAGTGCACCAGCGGTCTCCCCCGTGCTGTGCAAAAGTTTCTAATTAATTAGGCAAAAAGAGACTGGCTTTTTACTGATAATTTTGTCTTCTCTTCAACACCTACCAAAGCAGTGCTTTCTTAAGGATTAGCTTTTTGAGTTGCCATGTTCTACCACCATAATGGCATGTGTGAAAGGGACTGGGTTGGCATAGCATTCATAAAAATGTTTTCCTTAGCCTTTCTCTTTGGACTTGATCTCTTCCTTTGCCACAGCGCATGCTGCTATCACACAACTGCAGAGGAACATGCTTGACACTCTCACAAAGGCAAGATAGAGCCAACGCTTTTCTTTGGTGTACAAGACTCTTGAGATCACGTGTACTATCTAAAAGCATACACAAACACATACTCGCTACAACATAAAGTAAAGGCCTATCAGCCTACAGATGGTCTGTCTTCCTCATATCTTTTATACACATGTAAATGGTATTTGACAGGTTGAGAGGTGTACTGGCAGAGGTTTGCTCTGTATCTGTCTGCTTTGTAGGACATTTTAAATAAATGGCAAAGCAATGTATTCACTCAAGTAATGACGATCTATTTGTGGAAACACATGTTTGACAGAATTTATGTCTGTTTCACAGTGCCTGATGTCTCTTAGCTAGACTGCATTCTCTGGGTCAGACTGATCGCAAGCCAGTTCATTCAAATCATTCATTTATTTCAAAAGCCCTATTTGTACTTAGGGTTTGCAAAGAGGCAGAATTTTTTTTGGGTAAATTTCCAGTAAAATCCAGAATTTGTGGAATATTCCTAAAATTAGAACTAGAATTTATAAGCATTTGTTGGAATTTATAGAAATGTATTAAAATGATTTGAAAATTTAGGGAAATTCATAAAAACTGTATATACAAAGAAAAATTTACATTTTGTTAATAAGCTGACATGCAATCAAACTAATGCCTTTTTTTTTTTTTAAATCATCACTCATCTGTGTATGTTGTGGAGAAATGCACAGTTCTTGTGGAGGTGTGGCCTCAAAAGCCAGCATATATGTGACTGAGTAATATCCAGAATAGAAATTCCACTGAAACTGTATAAAAATCAGATTGTTTTATCTAAATTATGCTGCAATACTTGTTCAACTACATTTGCATGATGTAAGCTTGCAGTTTATTTCTAATAATTCCCATATTTTCCTCTTAATTTCCACACAGTCGTGTGAATTCCTGGTTATTTATGCTAATTTCATCTATTCCCTGTAGATCTGCACATGAGAACACAACTGAAAACAACTAAATGGTATTATTTTCAGTTTGTGTTTAATTCATGTTAGCAACAAGATAACAAGACTGATCCAAATTAATGAAGAGAAGGATCTATAAATCATAAATCATATAAAGGATCCGGTTACTTCGAAACACTAGAGTTCCTGAAACACTAGTATTTATACAATTTTTTCAGTTTGTTGTGTTTGTATGGGACTGCGATACTGATCTCTACTACATGATATTTACACCAGGTTAAGGTGGATAAACAGGATATCAGCCAAGAAGAACTTGTCCTGGTTACATGGTTTCTCGGTGGAAATGATTCCTAGAGGGTAGGAAAAGCTGAGAGGAAACGCTTTACAAACACCCTTTTGTAACATTTGCCATGAAGCACAAATGTAATCTGAACAAACAGAAGGCATTATGTCACAGGTGGGTGATGTCATTTACATTCACTGTGAAACGATGCTGGGAGTATGGCTGGTGACGCATCGTCTTGTTCCCTCGAGAAAACAAGGTTACATACATAACCTGTAGACTTTACACTTATTTTCCTTTATGAACTCGAGCTGTGTCGAAAACGTTTAGGAAACGCTTTGAACCCACATCCCCATAGCACCAAGTCACTGTTCTAGTGTCATGTATGGGGACTGTGTGACGCAAGAACTCTGGATCCCAGAGTTGTAGATAGATTCAAGTTGTAGAACCATACAAATTTATGTGGGGTAGCCCAACCACGTTACAAATGTCTAATAGTGGTAACTCAAATGCCAATGGCTTGGAGGCCGCTATACCCCTGGTAAAGTGTGCCTGGGATTTTCTGGTCCCGCTGAAACAGACGAACAGCCTGGCCTTTTCCACAGGGCAGCTCTGCACATGTGCTGCTTGCACTGGGCACAAGGTTCAGTTTGGGAAAGGGAGAAGGAACGAAGTGACACGTACCCAGGCCACCGGACGAGGAAGGATTTAACCATGTTTGGGGTGAAGTCCAAGCATGAATGCAAGGTAGACAATGCCTAGATATATTTTAATAAGGTAAACAGCTAAAATAAACAGTCTTTAGTGTCAGGTCAAATGCTTCCTTCAGCAATTTATAAGACAGGTAAGTTCCGTCTCCCCAAAACCATAGCCAGGTCCCATGATAGAAGCCTCATTTGTCCTGCAGGCCTCAGTCTCCTGGTGCCAAGAATAAACCTCAATACTGGAGGGTCTCTCCCCACTGATTTGACACCCAAAAGGGATGTGGAAAGCGGCTATGGCCACCATGTAGTCTGTCCTGGCATCCTGGGACCAGCACAATCAAGGGTAACATGGCTTTGAGACACCACTGTAGCAGTCTCATATGCAGCAGGCCAAAAGGTGCTGACAAAAAGCCCTAGAGCCTCTTAATCTGCCTGAAGGTGAATGACTGTCCCTCTCTGAATTCCACAGTCGTTAGCATTATTTTGACCCGGGCCTGCGTGAGCCTTTATTGAGCTCATGACCTCTTTCTGGGGCCCCAACTCCTGTTGCTGCCCTGTCACTTTAATTTTTAATGAAGTGTGGGTAGCAATGCTACTTTTCTGTGCCAGGCGATATGAGGAGCTGGGTTTCTGATGATGCTCCCGTCCAGCAAAGTAGGTACCGTAGAGCGCTGCAGATTTCATTTCACCTCCCTGAACCTCTCAACTACTGACTGTACAGCATCACCAAAGAGGACCTATGAGGCGACTGAGGTGTCCAGAAGAATGGCACCCCATTTACACAGTTTAGTTAAGTATGGCTTATTCCAGGATCTCGTCACCTCATGTGGAAAAAATGGAAGGCCCCTAGGGTTGCACCCAAAAAACGTTTGTCAAAGTAATTCCTGAATGCTAGGATACAACCTCCACACAAAGGAAAAAATCTTGGCTCCTGCTTTTCGGCTGGCCGCTTGAATTTTTGTATTTAGCAGCAACCCTGGTTATAACCTCAAACAGCTCCTTATCCGCAGGACACCAGCCTATCTTTTCCCTTAGCAGCAGCGGGGCCTGAGCCTTGACTTCATGCCTGGGAGTGAAGCACGCGCATGCTCCACTTTCAGGTGCACAGCACAGCTTTATCTAATGTTGCCATCTTTATATTTCTTTTTGGCATTTGTGCAGTTTTACAGGTCATCCTTATAAAATAGCCAGTCAATATGATCAAGTATTGTTACTCTATAGACAGCTATTATTTTAACAAAGCTTTTATTACATAGGGTTTTTTCTTTTAAAAATGAATACTTTAAAACCAAAACATTATTACTCCTGTGGTAATTTCAATAATTTGAATAATCCTGTAAGGTTAACTAATTACTAATTAAATATTATAGTATGCATGTTTTTAAGGAACAGGTTTTTTTTGCTTAGTGCAGTGAATCTTGGAATTCTTGCCGGTGGTAATCATACTGCACATGCTGTAGGTAGCGATAAGACAGGAAATACCTATCTTGCTATTAATTTTGTGCCATGACAGTTGGCATTTCGGGACATGGTATTTTAGACCTAAAACAAGATATGATACAGCCTTAGTATGTATTTTGATATAAAACATAAATGTGTATGAAAGAATGAAGGAGAATCTTATCATGCAGGGTGACGGACGTCTCTTAGTGATTAACATTCTGCTGCCGTTGCTGCCATTTTGCGGCTCGTTGTGCAAACATTTCTCACTTTAATAGCCTGCTGAGCTGGGCTTATTGACCCTGCTAGTGTCTTTGCTCTCTGTTTAATCAGTTTAATCCTAAGCCTCGATGACCTACACACACATTTCCGCAGTCATGGTAAAGTGGGAAACAAACAAGAAGGACAGTGATTCTTTTGCCATTTTGCCATCAAACACTGGTACTAGCTGAACGCTAGATTGCTTTACACAATGAAATAAGATCCTTAAATACTAAGAAACCATGTATTATCGTTGTGTGCTCAAATCTAACAATTTTAAGGTGAAAACACTTACCACATTACACTCATGCATCTATTTAATTAGCCAATCGTAATTACTTCATCAATTTGTACTGTAGCAGCGCGGTGGCTTAGTGGTTAGCAGTGTTTCCCCACAGAAAGAAGGCCCGGGTTCAATTCCCTTTCTGTTTGGAGTTTGCACAGAAAGGAATTTGATTTAATTTTAAATTAAGTGTGAGTGTGTGGCCCTCTGATGGACTGGTGACCTGTCCAGGGTGTACTTCTCCTGACGTTCGCCCTGTCAGAGACGGCTGGGATAGACTCCAGCAGATCCCTGTGACCCCGAATTAGGGAATAAGCGAGTATAGGAGATGAATAAATAAATTCTCATCCTCATTTTTTTTTTCGTCCAACAGGTTACTACTTTGAGATCCCATCTATCGGCGCAATCAGAATCAACACACAGGTTGGCTATTACAGTTTTTGTGCCTATTTGATTGTGTTCATGTGTCTGTCTGTGTGTTTGAATGGTTTGGAAGTTTTTTTTCAGTGAGGACCGTATTATAACGATTTATCTGTTGTGGTGATTTTATACACAGTAAAGAATTGACAATTCCATCGCCTTCTTTAGGTCTCAGTGATTTAAAGCATTCTACCTCCAAATCCAGCCTAACTGAGAGTAACCATCTACAACCTCTAAACCTGAAGAGATAATGTAATCGCATTTCTTATTCAGTGCCCCCCCCAACCACCCTGACTCACTCAAAACACACTGAGTCTGTTTCTTCTCCTGCTTACAAACCCCTAACACTATCTTTCTCCATCTTCCATATGTTTCAGCATACACTCTGTATCCTTCGTCTTCTACCACCCCCTCCCCAAAGCCCCAAAAGCCCCCACCCCCGACCGAACTAACCTCCCCTCAGGCGCATTAATCAGCATGGTGAATAGACTGTCAGCTGTTTCATTAGACTGAGTGTAATTTTATTCAGAGACCTGCCACTTATTCTAATAGCCTAGCCGAGGCAGGTGTGAGCGTGACAGGGTGTGCACGTGTGTGCGTGTGTGTGTGTGTGGAAGAGACGCACCTGTGCACCTCATGACTGTTCTACTGTCACATTTTGTTACCATGCTGGACTACACATATCACCAGCCATAAAGTTAGTGCCAGTGACATGTTCACTACTGGGATTTGAAGGATTTGGACAATTAGTGACTGCTAATATCTGTCTTTTTTCCTCTCTTCCTTTTTCCTTTGTAATCGAATTTATGTTGTTTGCAAGTATGTTATACACTTTATCAAAGAAGTGACAGACTCCGTCAGTAGCCGGCGGCAGGACGATGCTCGATGCTACACTAATATTAATATCGTTTTCTGTACTCCTCAACACGCAGACTTACTTTACTGCAGGCCAACACAAGATAAACGATGCCATATTACCCATTATTAATATTTTGAACGTAGGGCATGTCACCTTTGATTAAACACTGACAAATCAGTAAAAAAAAAAAAAAAAAAAAGATAAAATATTCAGTAGTTCCGCTGTTCCGAGCCGTCCTGAAAAAAAAAAAGGAGAAGAAAATATTAATTCAGCCTTAGAGCTGCAGGGTCAAATTTGAGGCAGACTCATACATCAGGACAGATGAGTCAGCACGGCACAAACTTAAGATGCAAAAGAAGGTCAGGCAGCTAGAAACGACAGTGCTGTGAAGCCACGTGTTAAAGAAGAGACATGCTAAGAGCAAGGTGAACATAGAGGATACCCCGGTCTCCAGTTTGTGTAGACTATACAAAAGAAGAAAAAAATGTACTCTTTTATACAGTGTATCTAGAGCTACAGTACACTATTTTGTGTAGAAAAAAATTATTCACAACAGCAGCTCCTGACTACAGATGACAATGACACCCTCAAACTAAATGAATTCAAAAGAACCTCAAACTTGACTTTGGACTCTGAAGAGCTTAGAACTTACAGTTATGTATAGAGGAAGATATGAATTTAACTGTAGAGCGTTTTGGTATCCTGGAGTATTTTTATGCCTTTACTATCAGACGTACTGTTGTCTGGTGCTATTTTGCCTCTCATTGGTAAAACAATAGAACTGTTATAAGCGAGTTCTGCTCAACTGGGTGTACTACCCCAATGTAAAGGCTACCTGTTTATTTACCTGCTCAAAGCTTTTATTAAACAAGGACCCCTTAATGACCGAGCACTTTATATTTTCAATTCATTTTTGATTTCTTTTATTTTCAGACACCCGTATTTATCCTGATTTGGAAATTGTTTTGTTTACAGGGAAAGGGGTAAAATTACAGTATGTTACAGACACTGTTATGAATGCAAATACTTGCTTAGTTCAGTATAGTTGTTTTTCTTTTTTATTGTGTTAAAATCAGAAGTAATACAGAAAATAAATATCGCTTCCACATATCAGTTATCGATCACACAAACATGCAAATAATCGATATAATCGATAATCCCTCTCCTTATGGTTTATGTGCTTTTTAAATGTTTTTAGTCATTTCTTATTGTCTTATCATCATCAAGTTCACAAAATATATATATATATATATATATTAGTGAAATCATAACATTGAAGACATAAAACATTTAAGCTGTCAGTGTCACACTTCTCTATGTCTGTCTCCCATGTTGAGTTTTACCCCCTGATGTCTCCAAATTAGAAAGAGAATGATTACTTCCTGTCTCTCCCTGCTGCACGATAATGTCAGATAGTCTACCTGTCACCCAGTCTGATGAAAGACCTCCCTGTGGGGCATTAAACAGTGTTTAAGTGATCTTATAATAGATTAGGTCCCGCTTGTCAGCACCTTCATGTCCCAGCGATGAATAAGAATATATAAAGAGGAAGAAGTGCTCTCAGTAAGAATTTAACCTGCATTGGGCATTGTTTTCACTGGGATAGTGGTAGCGCTGTGGGTAAAGTGTTAGACTGATCATGGGTTCATTTCCCAGCATCACCCAGTGTTCAGTGTATGTATAAAGAAGGAATTTTACCATTTTATACAACTTCTGTTTCTATATGAAGCAGGTTGAAAGATTATTATTATTATCATTAATACTATTATTATTAATACCACTACACCGTGCTGAGATTTATGTTTTTTGAGTTAAATCAGATAATTTCATCATTTTATCCAATAAATTTCTCTTCAACTTGTTTCCTTTCAGGAGTATCTAGATGTCCTAGGAAGACCAATGGTGTTAGCAGGCAACCGGGCTAAACAAGTTCAATGGACCAATGTGTACCAGGACGCACTGGTAAGCGAGATTAGCAATCACAAGGATCTCATTGTTACTTGATCTGCCTGAAAAGACCATCTACCAGCATACATAACTGAATAATAGAGTCAAAAGGAGCTCAGAGATAAAAATAGGCTCTTAATGCAGAATGATCAAATCACTCAGATATTAAAAATAAACACTGACAGCTTTTGAAAGCATATTTGAGACTGTTAGTACGTCTAACACATTTAAGGAGGCAGTGCACAAAAAAGAGTGCACAGCGCAAAATATTAATTCTTAGAAAAATAGGAAGATTTTAAAACAAATACACAGACAAGCCATTAGCTGAATTTATCTGTATCGAAATGCCTGTAATGCCACGTTTGCCCTTTAAACCACATATATAAAGAAGACGTTTTCTGAATATCACATTTACTAGAATCATACTAGTAGCTTGAAGGACAGAAGTGATTTAGTTAAAAAACGAATAAAAAGACCTGCTTATTAGGGACAGGCAGGTTAAAGGACATTACCTTTAGAAAAATAAGGAAATCAGATACAGACTATAAACTAGTTTCACTCCTTTATAAGCCACAGCTACATTTAAAGTTTTCATCATGTTGGCTAAAGGACTTGGTTTGTCATCTTGTTTCGCGAAAGCTCAATTTCAGCAACACTGTTATGATTTGATTTCACCGCAATATAAACATTTTGCTTGTACTCTAATTACACCGGTGCTCTGCATCGCCGTGTCTGATTTGCAAACCGCTCCTTTTGTTGTTTCTTCTCAGCAGTAATAAGCTGATTTCTCTTTTCACCTCTTCTCTTTTTTTTTTTGTTTTCTTGTTTTTTGGTACTGTCACACACTTTCTTGCTCCGTATGATTATTTGCTTCTTTCCATTTGCCGTTGTCTGTTTTATGTATTAACTCCCATTAGACCCCTTGTGATTTGTTTGTGTGTGTAGTCAATGCACTGTGAAAAGTAAATATGCCTAATCTGCAAGAGATCCATTTCCGTTCAATCCTTTTCTGCATTTGTCTTCCACAGCGTTCTGTTGATATTGCAAGAAAGATTTATATCCTGTATTTTATTTATTTATTTTTTTTTAGGGCTTGGGGTTGGTCATTACTGGGACAATGCCGGTCTTCAATCTTACCACTGATGGGGACTCAAAGGTTATATTTTGATGCTATCATCAATCATTTAGAATGAGAGAACAAACCACAATTTTCACTTATTTCCATTTTTAATATGTATTCATGAAAAATGTGATGAGGAAAAAAATCTACAGTCTGAAGTAGTAGTAGAATTAGGACCTGTGATTTATGCCATATGATTTAACCGGGTTCATTATTATTCTCTTAGCATGTTCATTATTATGTTTAGCTATGTCCCAGTTTAGAATATCTAACATTAACATAACATAATGAAGCTTTCCATTTGAACTCGGTTTTGATTATAGTATGACATTGAAGACCAAGGACGTTTAAGACCTGGCGCTCTGGTCCCTCTTCATATAGCAATTCTGCCACCTTGTGGCTAGATGTATTATAATTTCATCTCTGTACTCTAATAAAGTGTTTAATTCCATTTCGTACTATGTTTTGCAGAATCAGCTTATTTTGGGGGTCATGGGTGTAGATGTTGCACTTAGTGAAATTAAACAGCTCACGCCACGTTATAAAGTAAGTGATCCCTTTTTTACACACACACACACACACGGATTAAGTGTTTTTTGTTATTATTGTGTTATTATTGTGTTATTAATGTGTTATTATTGCGGTATTGTGTGTTACATTGTGGATGTGTACACATTGTGTTTCTGTTTACACAGCTTGGTGCCAACGGTTACACCTTTGCCACAGACCCTAATGGTTATGTCCTACTGCACCCGAACCTACAACCTAAGGTAGAAGGAAGAAAAAATGGGGGGGGGGACTTTAAGCTTTAAGTTTTGTAAATAAACCTGAAGTGTTCCTGCTCTACTTTTTAGATCATTAATTTTAGAGAATCAGTTACACTTGACTTTCTGGATGCAGAGCTGGCAGACGGTAACAAGGAGGAGGTATGTTTTCCAGCAGCAAAGCTGCCTTTTTTTTTTAATGGAGCTGGTGATCGTTCAAGCCACCATGTTTTTTTTTAATACCTGTAAAATGTAAAACTGGTTGTTGGTCGACGAATTTGTTAAATCCTGCGTTTTTTTTTTCCAAGTTTCAAGCTACTTTCTACTTTGTTTTTGTTCAAATTTCCTTTGTCATTCAGTTGATATGTAAGGAGCTCATTAGTCTCTTTTCCAAACGCTGCTAAACTAGCATATTTATTTATTGTTAATTAATCGGACCTCTAACAGCTTTTTAAAAAAGCCCTTTTCAAACTGCTGTCTATAGTGGAAGCTCTGGTCATTGATGCACTGATGTGCATCAGTCCAGATAAAATGCGTGAGCTTCTTTTTTTTATCTCTGTTTTTTTGAGATGTGTCTTTTTGTGAGTTTATTGTTATTGATGCACTGTTGATTAGCAATTTAAATAGGATAAAGCAATAATGAAAATCACCTGCTGTTTCAATGTCTCACAGATCCGTCGACAGATGATTGACGGCAGGCCAGGACAGAGGAAAATCAAGACATTGGTTAAATCTGTTGACAAGGTATGACACCGACACATACTCCAAACTGACAAACTGACACAATCTGCTAGAACATTTCATATAAATGCACAGTGTATTTTAATGTTGGTTCAGTTAAGTAATTGTTTTTAGTTCATTTTCACAAATACTAACTATTGTGTTATTTTCAAAAAAATTTGTCCCGATATTAAATATGTTAAATGAATAAAAATGGACACTTAATAGAATAAGTTACTATTATTATAAAACATTGTACACTAATCTACAGTATTTTAAAGCCATTTTCAAACTGCTGTCTATAGTGGAAGCTCCAGACATATCCAGACAGATATGCAAGACCAAGATTATAAGAAGCTTTATAAAGGAGAGTTAGTATCTTGAAGTGGATGCACAAAGAAACCGGCAGCCAGTGAAGATGATAAAGAATAGGGGTAATGTCAGTTTTTCTTTTAGGGGTGATCAAGCGAGCTGCAGAGTTTTGAACATATTGTTGTCGTTTGATAGAATTACGTGACAGGCCAAGAAGTGAATAACAGTAATCGAGATAAGAAGTGACTAAGGCATGTATAACATTTTCAGGATGTTGCTGACTGAGAGACTTTCGGATACTAGATATATTACGTAGGTGGGAAAAGCTGTCTTTACCACTTTACCAATGTGATCATTAAATGAAAGAGTGGAATCGATGAGAATGCCAAGGTTGCAGACTTTAGTAGAGGGCATAATCAGACAACCATCCAGATCCATCAGCTGACCAGAAAGCTTAGATACAATGGTTTTAGGGCCAATCATAATTATCTTTTTTCAGAGTTTAATTCAAGATAATTTGCCTTCAGACAAAGCTTGAGTTTCTTTATGCACTTAGGCGGAGAAAAGAATAAGGTGGAAGGTACGCTAAAATAAATTTGAAAGTCGTCTGTATAACAGTGGAAATTAAACCCATATGGCTTGATTATTTGTCTAATTGGTAGCATATAAATGGTAAAGAGAAGAGGTCCTAAAACAAAACCTTGAGGTACACCATAACTGTGATTCTGATAAATAACAAATTGTTGCCTCCCAGTCAGGTAGGAGGAAAACCTTTTAAAGACTGTGCCAGTAATGCCAAAGAAGCGGGAAGGTTTGGAGCATTGGACATAGCAAACAAACAGTCTTTAGTAATAGCTTGAACTGGGAAATAACAGACCTAACTTGGAGACAACGAGGAACAGGGAACCAGAGCTAGGAACCAGGAAACATGAAATTCACTAGGAAATTGCTTGGAAACAACACAGGAGAAACTTTCGATCTAATGGAAGTTCCTTGGAATGAATCTTCTTTCTTAGGGAAGACCAGACAAAGTGCCTGGGTGAAAATGGTGCTTGAATAGTGTGTCTAGGGTAATTAGTGAATATGTGTCAGGTGTGCATGATTAGTATTCGGGTGCGAGTGAACGCTGAATGTAGAAAAAGCCTGGCATGTCCATGACAGTGTAGAGACATTCCTTGTTTTTCCTTTTCTATATCAAAAGACCTGGCCTGCTTTTACTTTTATTAAGATTAATGTTATTATATATATAAAATATAAGTGATTTTATAAAAAAAAAAAAAAAAAGTTTTTAGTAAAATGTATTACATTTCAGCTTAATACTTTTTAAACTAAACAATATAGTATGCATACTGGTATAAGTTAATACTCCAGGCTTTAGTATGGTATCATGGCAAGTCATAAGTATTTTGTCTTGTCTGCAGCGATACATTGACCAGGTCACGAGGACTTACATATGGGCACCAGTAGAGGGCACAGACTACAGGTAAGGAGAAGTATGCTGTTAACTGGTTTGCTCAGTAACACGTCATCAATTCAATCCACTTCTACAAGGACATCTTTACTTGTGACATCTAGTGTGCTTTTCTTTTTTTTACATCTCGAGTACAATGTGCTTCAGTGTGTGTACATCGGTACCTTGACTTACAAGTGTCCCAATCAATGGGTTTTTGGGGATGCAAGCCGTCTCTTGGCTGTTTTTTTTGCTTTAAGTTGCAAACTAAAATTCGAGTTACGAGCCAACTTAAGACACCACACCACTAGTTGGCGTAGCGAACGCCGTAACATCCGCCCAACATCCCATGTCTCATTCGATAGCTAGTCAGACATGCGCGACACACCTACCTGTACGTTTCAAGTATACCTACCAACACCTTGATTAGTTGCTTCAAGTGTGTTTGATTAGGAATGGAGCTAAACTCTTCCGGATAACAGCCCTCCAGGAACGAGTTTGGACACCCCTGGACTAAACTGATAATTGGATTTGAACGTGGTAATTTTGTGTCAGCACTCATGCTGCGTGTGTGGGTGAATGCATTTTTCCCCTCAGGGCTTGCCGTAGTTTGGTTTATTGCAGTATTTTCCTATTGTATTGTTTTTTATACAATATTCGTTATTTAGATTTATATTTTGCTTATTCAAAAACATCTAACAAAAAAAATTGCAGTAAAAAAAAAAGCATACCAATTCATTGGAATGTTGAAAATTGATTTGACATACAAGTAGTTTAGTTCACAAGCTTCGTCACAGAACGAAATAAACTTGTAAGTCAAGGCACCGCTGTAATTATAAAAGTAAAAATAATTTCTTATACATTCGCATATGCAAATGTACATAAAACGATCTGTGCGAGTAAAAATGCCAGTGTGAAAGATTTTATAGTACCTTACTTTAAAAAAAATGATAAGTAAAGTGAGGCCTGTCTTCACGGATATGATCGCTACTTTTCCGTCTTCGGCTACTATCATTTTTCCAAACTGAGCGCGCTTTAACAATAGAGCGGATTTCATGTATGTATTTCAGAACATATTGCAAAAGACTGCAGGCTATCGTGAGACTCACCATCTCAGTATACATAAGCTAATCGAAATTAATTATTAAAACTGGGGATTAAAATGAGATAACAACTGAATAAACAAACGAAAAACTTAAAAACTTAAAAACATAACATGACATACCGACTGTGCAACGCAACAAAACAAGACAAAGACAGACTGAAACACGGGTATAAATACCTAACCTAATGAGGAAACAATCAACTAAACAAGAATCACCTGAATACAAGGAGGAACACATGACCAAAATAAACCAATGAAGACATGACACGTGGGAGACATAAACAATGAAAGTCACTTCAGTGCCCTCTAGTGACCCGGCAGGGCAACGCACCAGAAAACAACATTTTAATATTTAACATATTACATTAAAATGTAATATAAAGACTGGAAGGGTGTGAGTTACAATCTGACACTCCTGGGCTGGGAGTTCAAAACTGCTCAGTTTGTGTAAAATAAGATAAATGTTCATCTGTATTTATATGGGTGTCTGCCAAATGCCATAAAATGTAAAAAATGTAAGTCTGGGTTGTGATTTTGTTCTCTGTTCTGCAGTCTGGGTTTAGTGCTGCCCACATACAGTGAGAACCACATCCGGGCTAACCTCAGCGATCAGATCCTGCAAGTCCAGTGTAAGTATTAAAAACCCCAGGATGGTCCCGAGTCTATCTTTCCCTTCCCCTTCAGGTAAATCCCCTCTTCTCTTAACCCTCCTAACCCGTCCCGACCAGGTGACCGCTAGCAGGTACCATCAGCACGACCAGCCCCAACCTGGATTCCCGGGAAAAATGTCCAAGGACCCTCTGCTTTCTTTTCATCCTCTCCTTAGTCATTAGGGTGGGACAAAAAAAGAATACAGTCCCTTCCTCCTACCCCCCACCTTTATCATACTCCTCCTCCCCCTTTTTTTCTGTCCTCATGCTGTTTTGTACTGAGGGGATTTTTCTTTCCCCACAGGGTTGCAAAGAAAAACCCCTTTGCCAAAAAAAATGACCGAAAGGTGAAAGCTGTGGGTTTGATTGTGTAACTGTGTTTAGTTGAAAATAATGGTGACCATTATTTTTCTTTTTGCTCCCGCCTTTTTTCTCTCATGATGATGATGATTCTGAAGCACTTTAAACAGCTTTATACTGTTTGTATGGGATGTGTGAAAAGAAACTTTTCACTTCCCCTGATTTTTATTCCTTTAGTTGTTGTTTTTATGGTTTGTATGTATTTTTTTCTGATTTTGGGGAATGCTAACTGTAGTGTCATTTCTGTAATCAGCTTTGGAATCATTTATGCGACAAAACATAATGCTCCATGACGGGCATTTGTTCAGCATCGGAGATGGAGATTTTTTTGTGGGTCTCTCTTACTTCAATCTCTCTTTCTCTCTCTCTCTCTTTCTCTCTCTTTCTCTCTTTCTGTCTTCTGACCCAGTTGCTCCACTCCTTCTTCAGCATACACTCGTACGTGTTTCTAATTTTTTTAATGTTACATCACTCATGACTGTGGCAGTGTGTTCTGAAATGTCATTGTGTAAATTTCAGCATTGTTGTTTGCCGGAGTTTGATGTTTGCTCTTTTCTTTTATTTATTTATTTATTTTTTTGGTTCAGTTTCATTTTAATTTCCTTTATTTGACTCAGTTGTTTTTCCTTCTTTAAAAAAAAACCCAATATTTTTATTCAAACGGTAATTGAATAAAATATTGCCTGTGATCCCCCTCCTCTCCTACCCAATCCCCCCTGTTTCTTTTCTTGCTCACTCCTTCTCTGATGGATCCGCACAGTAAAGGACACTACGGGCAAGTATACTCCATATTGGTCCACCTCCTTTTTCCTCCTCCCTTCGCCCCCTGTACCCCTGTCCTCTTTGTTCTCCTGTCCTCACTCCCCTGCTGACATCCACCTTCACTTGTTCCAGCTTGCTTGCCTCCTCTTTTCCCCTGCTGGCCTTGCCTACAAAACTTTTTCACTTTCTTCTTACTTTCCATTTATCCACTTACCTGCTACAGATTTTCTCACTCACCCTAGTTGTTTACCCTTTCTTTCTTTCTTTCTTTCTTTCATCCTTTCTTCTTTACATCTCTCACTTAACCCTTTTTCTCTTTCCTTTTTTTCCCTATTCTCTGTCTCTCCCTCTACATTTCTCACTTAACTGTCTCAGTCTGTTTATCTCTTTGTATTTTATTCCCTCTCTCACTCAATCTCTTTCCCTTTTTACATCACTTTACCCTCACTCTCACTCTCTCCTGCTCTTTCTCTTTCCCTCTTTACATCTCTCATCCCTTTCTCTCTCCTTCTCAATCTCTTTTTCACTCTTTTTATTTGTATCTCTATCTTCAGTCTACGTCTCTTTTCTATTCTTTCTCTGTCTCTTTTACTTTCCCTCCTTCTCTTCCATTCTCTCTCTCTCTCTCTCTCTCTCATATTCAGATCTCAATCACTTCCATCCTGAAAATAAGTAAATATACTGTAATATTCTCCACATTTCACAAAAAATGCTGAATATCACCACCCCCTGGGAAATTGTCTTTCTATCTCTTTTATTTTACTCTGTCTATCCTTCAATGTCTTTTTCCTGTCCTGATTTTTTGCGGCTTCTCTGAATGTACAATCCCCTGGTTTAGAAGAGCAGTAAGAATAGGCGAAAGAGTCTAGTTGACCGACTTGATTTTAGCCGATTTTTTCACTAGAGTTATTGTGAAGTATTCTAGTGATGCTTTGCAATTACTGCATAGTTCAGTTACAGCATTTGCCAAATAGCACATGCACATCTATCCGAGCTCAAATTATACCCCAGAGAACAGGGAAGACTGTAAAATAAGATCATTATTGTGTAAGTGTCAAAATAACAGATAAAAATATGTGAATTTATCCTTATCTCCTTATTAAAGTATGAAAGCAAAAGAAAATCAAAATATGTATTTATTCATCACCAAAAGGGGGCACTATCTTACTGGACTGAACGGTTTCACAATACTTGCAGATGGTTACATGTAAGCAGGTGACATAATATAACGCCAAAGTCTTTCTGCTTATTAAGTTACACTCAGTAACGTCGTTACTATGTTTAATTACATTTTTTTAGTAACACAGTGGTGGTAGCGTTGTTGTTTTCTGAATAAAAAACCTTTTTAGTAGCGAAGCTACTTGTTGATCAAGTACTGCGGTAGCGTTACCACCTTACACGGAACTGTGCTGCGGACACACGTGTACCGAATGCAATCCTTGTTTTACGTGTGGAACATACATAGTTCAAATCCGATTTCCCACGTGGACATTAGTTTCCGCACTCTGCCTCTGCTACTGTTTACTCTCGTCTGTATGACCAAAATCACAACAAAATTTTTAAAAATAGCTTCAATGTAATAAGCAGATTTTTCTATGTAGCTGTGATTTAGCTTCCTACATTTCCCAGAAGAAATAGCTTCAGTGTAGCTTTAGATAAAAAAAAAACGTCTTAGCTTTGTTCATTAGTTAAAGCAGTAACTCAGCCAAATTAGCGCTTTTTTGATTTTAGTAAATTTTTTTGGAGTCTTGGTGCTGAAGCGTGACAGGTCCACAGGCGTTTGTTGTTTTACTGTGACACCTCCTTTCACCCTTTCCCCCGTCTTTCCATCAGCTTGACTCCTTTTTACCCTTTTGATCACCTCTCAGACTGGCACGGCTTCGGACCGACGACTTTCTCGGAAATTCCGATTTGGATGTGCACGGCATTATGGTTGGGATACTACCTGGGCACTACTGTAATCACAGCTAACAAAAGACTAACCACTCTTTATTAGACAGAGCACTATTGAGTTTTTTTCCAAAGGAACGCATTGCCCTGTTTCTCCCCAGTTCACAGTGCAGTGCACATCCATCGATTGTCCCAGACAACATTAGTCCAGCATGCCAGTCTGAGGAGTGAACACCTCCATCAGGACCCTTTACCTCACCCACCTTCCTGCAAAATTGTTGGCCATGTTGATGCCTTTTTACAAACAAACACAAACGAAACACACCCCGTTTTGTGGACACTGTGTCAGAGAACTCGTTTTATCCGGCGCTGGTTTAAGCCAGTTCTCCGACATGCTTAATTACCAGCAAACAAAATTGGCAGGAAATTTGTGCTTCCGAGTTTACTCAAAAACACGCAAACGTTTGCCTGCGAAAACCCAGCACGGCCTTCTGACAGCCAATATTAGAACTCTATATTGAGGCACCATATTGGCTAACACTAGTCTTTTCCCAGTGATTTCTCAGTGTTGCTATGGTAACGTCAGTCCCCCACACCACACCCGTTGAAGAGCAGCTGCTGTTTTCTCACTCTCCCAGACTTTCCTCCCTGCTCCATGAGCTTGCCGCTTCCCTGGATAATCTTGCCCCTTTCTGTTGCAGATTTTGAATCTCTGCTGCCACACACTTTTGAGTCAGAGGGACATGTGTTGATAGCCCCAAGGTAGTTCTGTGTAATTGCTTGAGCCAACCTTGATTGATCTGTTCATGTTTTATCTGTAAACGAACATACACCATCTCCGCTATGTCCTCGAGGTGTCTAGTAGCCAGTAGTAGCAGCCATCATTCAGTGTGCGTGTGTGTGTGTGTGTGTGTTTGTGTGTACATTGTGTTCTGGGTGTTTATTGTTGTGTTTTTTTTATTCTGTAATGTCTGTCTCTTTCTCTTTCTCTGTGGGAGATTATAATTTAAGTAATCAATAAGATCTTATTTTCCTCAGGTCCTGTCATTCTAATATTTCTACAACTTCAACTACCTTTCAGTTTCTTTATGGCATAAAAAAGACAATGGCGTTTATTCATCAAAGTTACATGAAAGCACCAATGCGGATGTACCAAATGACGTAGGAACAAATTAGAGTCGGATTTATGAAACTGAGTGTTGATCTAATGTCTTCTGCCAACAAGTCTTTTATTTCCTGCCGGGTGTTTTATCTATTTAAGGATGTAAAATTGCCTTTAACTGAAAGCAAAGCCAAGATTTCAATCAGGACAGATAACAAATGGAAGACCTATGAAAAAATAGAAGTAAATAATTAGGCACTGAATTTAGGGAGCATTAGGGATTGGCACTAAGACCAGTGATCCCATAGAAAAGGTTACTGGTTCTCTACAATATTACGTAGGATATGCGGTACTAAAAATAAAAGGATTTTGACAATAACCTGCATTGGCTATAGCTACTATATCAATTTCCATAATGCTGAAAGTAATTTTTTAGTAATATTATTAGTGCTTATTAGGGATTATTGTTGGGACCAGATGATTGTGGTTAAAGAGGAAGAAATGACTAAAATCCTTTAAGTCACCAGTCTTAATTGTTATGCACTACCATTATTATTATTAATTATAATTTATTACATCAAAATTGTTAAGGTCATTATCAATAAAATTGCGTGGCTTATTAATACACGGTGTATTGGTAAAAATAATTCTTACTTGAAAACTATGTTGTAATAGCTTAATAAGGTCATTTGTTTAAACCTTATCTACCTAAAATAATTCTTTTAAAGCAGATCATTATTGTCAGATTAATAGTAGGTTCAAAGCCAGTAAAAAAATTTCAATCGTGTCTTAAACATCAAATTATTGACTAAATTGCACTTATTAAAGATACTGATTTTAATATTAAATATTACAACATTTTTATTGTTAGATTTTGCTTTAATTGTATATACTACTGGAACCTGTGAATTTCCCACTGGGCTGAATAAAGTATCTATCTATCTATCTATCTATCTATCTATCTATCTATCTATCTATCTATCTATCTAAAGATCAACCAAGATTGGGTTTTTTTTCCAACCTAATACCGTTTATTTACATGTTTTATGTAACTAATAACTGATGTGTAGAACCAACATTAGTTTATTGTCTTGACACAAAAATACAGTCCTGAAATAAACTAGCATATTCCTTCAAAACATGGTCAATACTGCAGTTTAACTTCCTGGCAAACTACACAAAAATTATTTATAAGTAAAGGGGTCTGAAACGGAAAATATATTAATAAATGAAGTGCGCTTTCATTAATTGTCTTTGTAAAATAAATAGTTTAACAATATAATTAGAGATAAAACAAGTAACTAAAGAACACATAAATATTTCTAACATTTAACCAAACCATCCAAATGAAGAAAAAAAACTTTCATGTGACTTCCAGTTGAGCAGAATTATTATTTTTGCCCTATTTGTTGACTTCTTAATCAAAGTATATTAATGAAAGCAAATTAAGTTACTTTCACTTCTAATTCTATTGTTGTTTTTTCATATGGTGGCAGTGCTGTAATGGCAGCCTTGTGCATAAACAAATCTGTGGATCCCATATTACAAAACCAACATCCTATCATAAAGAAGCTTTCAATATCAGAACGAATTCCTGTAAAACAGATTTTTAGTTAATACTAATTATTGATCATTCTTTAAATTGTCGATTATTGATGTAAATACTTAGGACATTATCAGGGGAATTTGCGGGGGGGAGTGATCAGATTTGGGACTTTGATGAATACAGGCCATTGTTTTATGTGATTATGTGTTTTATGTGATGTACTCATTGTTGAGTTTGGTTTGGCCGTTGCATGTTGCAGCACTTTGCTGTGTCATTGCTTTTTTTGGTGCATGTTTTTGTGGCTGCACAAGTATTAATTGTGTTTCAGGGTGTGTTGTGTTTAAGTGAATAATGTGTGAAGATTTGTATTTGGAATAAACATGTTTTTAAACATTACAGTACATTGTAAGAGTGTTACCTTTAGTTGTAACACTAGTCGATCTGTAAAATATGTGTATGTGTGTGTGACTGTTAAATACTGTATCTACTTCTTAGGGAATACTGCAAAGAGCTGGAGCTTTCTAGCAACAACACAGAGTTCCTGCACAACTTCATCGCACTGATGGAGAAAGTCACTCCGGACTCCAAACAATGTGAGGCTTGTGGAAACATTCGACTGCAACACTTAATACAATAAATAATAATAGCTTGTGGTGTAATTGAGTTGTCCACCAACATAACACATCCCATCACACAACAAGTCAAGTCCAACGCTGCAACTGAAATATGTTTATACTACAATCTGAATTCCGGAAAAGTTGGGACGTTTTTTAATGTAAATGTAATAAAATGAAAACGACTTTTGAGCCAATATTTTATTCACAATAGAACATAGATAAATGTTTAAACTGAGAAATTTCACAATTTGATGCACAAAATGAGCTCATATTAAATTTGATGCCTGCTACAGAATAGCTGGGACGGGGCATGTTTACTATGGTGTAGCATCTCTTCTTCTTCAACAATTTGAAGATGTCTGGGCATTAAGATTATGAATATTTCTGGAGTTTGGGTTTTGGATTCTGGCCCCATTTTAGCCTGATACAGATTTCCAGCTGCTGAAAAGTTTTTCGTATAACTTTTCGGGAATTTGCTATATCGAATGCAAAAACAAGTATGAGAGGCGAGAAGTATGTCCGAATCCTTAGTATTTAAAAACAGTACAGAAAACCTTTCCAGATGACCTACGACTTTCATTTGGAGTATGAAGTATGAATATTATGGACATGTAATTATCCCATGAGCCCACAAGAGACACGACTCACCATATGCTACTATAGTGAAAGTAGCTTTAAGTACATTGGATATCAGGGTAAACTGCACTTGTTTATCACCATTCCCAATTCCATTCATACTACACATAAAAATACTATATACAGTATATAAAACGACTTTTTTTAACACTAGTATGCGATTTTGGATGCAGTCCATATCATCATATAATTCTGGATGATATGATTGATATAGGCTGAAATACCCACAAGGTGCTATAAGAAATATAAAATTGCGATTTAATACAATACTGAATTTAGATGATTTACCTGAATATTTCAGTGAAAGATTTTTACAATAAATGGTAATACAGATTGATCGCTTTGCTTCAAAAACTCAATCCTAATAAAAATTAATTGCATTACATAATGACATATTTTTCTATTACAATCCAGTGGCCAGTAGATCTTGTTAGTAGCTAATTCGTCAAGTAGATATTTGATTTAAATCATCTGTTTTATTGGTTTAAATATATCCCACTATTATATTTACACCCATATTGATCGTTTCTAGTGGTATTAATCAAACTTTATTGAATCTTTCATGTTTTTTTTAAAAAAAGGTGACAACTTCCTGCTGCATAACCTGATCCTGGACACGGGTATTATAAGACAGCTGGTGGAGAAAGTGTGGAAAACAAAGGACTTGAACACGTTAGTGCAATTCAGCTGAAGCAGCTACACATTTCTCACCAGTCACTTCAATAAATAAAACATTTACTTTGGATTTGTGTCTGTGTAAAAATTCTTTTCCTGTCCTCTAGGCATGGATTTTTGGCGGTTTTTGCAGCCACAGACGGAGGAATCACTCGTATTTTTCCCAATAAGTGAGTCTAATTTTATAACTTTCATAACTGATTTCAGTTATTACATCATTGTAATTACAGGATAGAACGTTGGAATTTTTATTTGAACAAAATACAGCATATTAGGTGTAAAATTTAGAGATTTATTTTAAAAACAGATGTGAATTTGTGTGTGTGTGTGTGTGTGTGTCAGAGCTGCTGAGACATGGGAGGAGGATCCAGAGCCATTTAATGCCAGTTATTATCGCCGCAGCCTGGACAACAAAGGCTACATCTTTCGAGCCCCCTATCGTAGCCGTGAGTGAATACACCAAAGAACTTTTAGCACAGACACACAGATAAAACACGTTTTTTTTTTTATTCTAATCAAAAGTCTGCTTAACTAAATAAAAAGTCTTAATAGATCTGTTTTCTTTAGGCAGACAAGAGCTGCACAACTAAAAAAAATTTTGTATTTATATAAGTTGGTATCAAGTATATTCCATCGAAACCATGTATGGCTTTTTTTTAAAAATTATAATAATAACAGTATTTTTTTGTTGTATTTTGCAGCAAATTCAGTTTTCCAGGAACAAGAGAATGACACAGTGGGCATCCTGGTCAGTACAGCAGTGGACATTACTGTGGGGTCCAGAAGCATCAAGCCTGCTGGTAATTTCAACATCTTATTGTGATACATACCTGGGATGTTCCCTCTGAACTAAATTAACCCTCAAGGGGGGGAAAGGGAGGTGGTAGTGCACTAGCTAAGGTGTTGGATTGCTAATTGGAAAATCAGGGGTTTCGATCCCCAGCACTACAAAGTTGCCACTGCTGGGCCCCTGAGCAAGGACCTCAACCCCTAATTACCCAGTTGTCTAAAAGAAATAAATGTAAATCACTCTGCATCTGCCAAATGGCATAAATATAAATGTACCACATTTGTTTTGTTCGATTTTTTTTATCTATGTATCTAAGTTTATCCATAAATATATAACCGACATGGGTTAAATGGCAGAATAAAATCAAAGCTTGTACACCTGAATGCGAATAGTGGCATCCCATTATGTTAAAGTCAAAGGAATGTATTCTTAATAATAATAAGCCAATTGTAAAATGTTTTTGGTGGGGGGGGGTATTCATAGTTTTATTGCCATTTACTTATAATGCAACCTCGTCTATCTCTTTCTCTATCTCTATCTCTCTGTCTCTCTCTCTTTCTCTATCTCTTTCTGTCTCTCAGTTGTGGGTGTAAAGTTGGACCTTGAAGTTTGGACTTCAAAGTTTAAGTTTCTTGCCAGCAATCACACTGATAACACTCGACAGAGTTCTCAAATGGTAAAATACCCCTCTACATACTGATTACATATACATTTGCATCTACATAACTATTATTTTATAGTAACTCGCTAGTACTAATAATAAATCGATTAATTAGGTCCTAACATTTGCATGTTCTGAAACATTATCCTTAAAATATACATTATCTTGTGTAGTGTGATGTTATGCAGCCCCTAAAACCGACTACACAAAATTTGGGTAAATTGTGTTAATCTGAGCTCTCATTCTTATCAGCTCTTTCTTATAAGTATTTCATGCTTTAATTTGGTAATACAGCTGGTGTGGTGCTACAGTAGTACAGTGAGGGAAAGAATTATTCAAGAATCTTGGGTAAAACCTTCTTCGTCTTCTCAAGAAGAAGAACATTAAGTGGCCTAGCCAGTCTACAGACCTTAATCCCATAGAAAATCTGTAGAAAGAGCTGAAGGTTTGAGTTACCAAACATCAGCCCCTTTAATGACTTAGAAAGGATCTGCAAAGAGGAGTGGAACAAAATCCCTCCTGAGATGTGTGCAAACTTAGTGGCCAACTACAAAAAACATCTGACCTTTCTGATAAAATAAAAGTCTTGTTTTGCTAAGGGGTCAAATATCTATTTCACTCGATGAAATGCAAATCAATTTATAACTTTTTTGAAGTGCGTTTTTCCGAATGTGTTTGTTGTTTTTTTGGTTCTTACTGTTAGAATAAACGTATTATTTAAATTACAGACTGATCATTTCTTTGTCAGTGGGCAAATGTACAAAACCAGCAGTTTTTTTCCTTTAGCTCTGGTGGCATATTTTGTGAATCAATTATTTTTTCACTCACATTTTCAACATTTTATTTGTATTTATTTATTTATAACTTGAAATAAATGTATGAAAAAGATCATGAATGAAATTTGATTTATCTAATTTTTCTCAGTGTGGACAAACCAGTGGCTGTGAGATGGACTGTGAGGCCCATGAGGTAAGACCTCTCTCTCTCTCTCTCTCTCTCTCTCTCTCCCTCTCTCTCTTCTAATGATCACTGTCTTTTACTGATAAATTACCTCTAAAACATGAACAACTATTATTTTTCCATTTTCTCAATTATTATAGGATTTGCTGTGTTACCTGATCGATGACGGTGGCTTCCTCATTTTGTCCAATCAGATTCAAGACTGGAACAAGGTCAGTTTCCTTCTTATGCATATTTCAGACACTCGTATGATACATAAAAAAGAGCTATTCGTAGTTTTAATGTGTGTGTTTCCGACGTGTATATATTTTTTTATATATTATCTGTCTGTATGTATTTTACCTTCTTGTGTGTCTTTGTTTGCTTTATATAGATCGGCATGTTCTTCGGTGAGGTGGACCCTGCTCTGATGTATCTGCTCCACAACAACTCCTTCTACAACTACAGGGAGTCGTATGACTATCAGTCCGTGTGTGGACCTGTGCCTAACAGTAACACAGGGGCAGCACCTCGAGGTGTATTCGTGGTGCGTTGATAAAACACAAATGTAAAAACAAATCTGTTTTCTTTTTTATGTAAGGATTTACTCTTAAGCTGCTTTCTTGTCTTGTAGCCCACCATTGCGGACCTGGTTAACGTTGCTTGGTGGACATCAACAGCTGCATGGTAAAAAAACTCAAGCGTGAAGTGTATTAGAGGCTCCAAAATAGCTTTTTTTAACTGCTCAATTGCTCCTCCTAGTGAGATTTAAGTTGTATTTTATTATGTGGGGTTTTTTATATGTGATAGATTTCTTTTTTTTGCAGTAGTTATACATCAGTGTCTATGCTCTGAATATATACTGACAAGAAGTAACGGTTTCGCTCTAGTTCCTGGTGTGTGTTAATGTCTATCGATTGTCCAAGACAGGAAGTGTCACTGGAAACTGTAGTGTCAGCGCTATATCTAATTACTGTTGTCAAACTATATATACTGTATATACTTCTGAAAGAACCAAAGTCGTTTTTCTGTGGGTTCTTATTTATCTCCCTTTATCTTTTTTTCCTGCAGGTCTCTGTTTCAGCAGTTTCTCTATGGTTTCGCCTACCAAAACTGGTTCATTACAGGTATGTTTATCTATGAATTATTGTCACAAATCAAACTATTTAGTAACTCAGCCCTCGTAAAAAATACATATAAAATTTAAACAGAAATGCCAAAAGTTTTCAGACACCTTTCTAATTCTATCTGGTTCTTGCTCTTTTTAATATTGTTATTAGTATTAGTAGTAGAAGTAGTATGAGTAGTAGTATTTTTAATTATCATTATTATCCTACTCTTTGATTCTTCCCCAAAATGTTGCCGTAAATTTGTTAGCACACAGTTGTGTCCAGAATGTCTTTGTAAGTTGTAATAAGTTGTAATAAGTTCTTATTCCTTCACTGGAACTAAAGGACTCAAACACTGTTCCAACATGACAATGCCCTTGTGCCCAAACAACCTTCTTTAACCTTCTGGTCTGCCAATTCTGGTGTCGAGGAACTTGAGTGTCCTGAATAAAACCCTGTCCTCAGTGCTTCTATGGCTAAATAAACACAGGTTATTAGAACAGCTATCACAATTATTTGCTTTTTAGCGAAAGCAAACTGCATCGAGTTGGTATTTAGGAATTTGGTTATCTTTTTGCCATTTCTTGATCATCTGTAGAGGGAATAGAATAGAATAGAATAGAATAGAATAGAATAGAATAGAATAGAATAGAATAGAATAGAATAGAATAGAATAGAATAGAATAGAATAGAATAGAATAGAATAGAATAGAATAGAATAGAATAGAATAGAATAGAATAGAATAAATTGGAATAGAATAGAATAGAATAGAATAGAATAGAATAGAATAGAATAGAATAGAATAGAATAGAATAGAATAGAATAGAATAGAATAGAATAGAATAATAAATAGATAGAATAGAATAACATTGAATTGGAATAAATTGGAATAGAATAGAATAGAATAGAATAGAATGAATAGAATAGAATAGAATAGAATAGAATAGAATAGAATAGAATATAGAATAGAATAAATTGGAATATAGAATAGAATAATGAATAGGAATAGAATAGAATAGAATAGAATAGAATAGAATAGAATAGAATGGAATAAAATGAAATAGAATAGAATAAATTGGAATAGAATAGAATAAATGGAATAGAATAGAACAGAATAGAATAAATTGGGAATAGAAAGAATAGAATAAAATTGGAATAGAATAGAATAGAATAGAACAGAATAGAATAGAATAGAATAGAATAGAATCAGAATAATAAATAGAATAAATAGAATGGAATAGAATAATTTGAATAGAATAAACCTGCATAGAACAGAATAGAATAACTTGAATAGAATAGAATAGATAGAATAAATTGGAATAGAATAGAATAGAATAGAATAGAATAGAATAAATAATAGAAATAAATTGGAACAATAGAGAAATAAATGAATAAATGAATAGAATAATAGAATAAATTGGAATAGAATAAATTGGAATAGAGAATAGAATAGATAGAATAGAATAGAATAGAATAGGAATAGAAACTGAATAGAATAGAATAGAATGAATAGAATAAAATTAGAATAGAATAGAATAGAATAGAATAGAATAGAATAGAATAGAATAGAATAGAATAGAAATAGAATAGAATAAAGAATAGAATAGAATAATAGAAATTGGAATAAATAGAATAGAATAGAATTAAATGGATAGAATTAATAGAATAGAATAGAATAGAATAGAATAGAATAGAATAGAATAGAATAGAATAGAATAAATAGAATAGAATAGAATAGAATGGAATAGAATAAAATAGAATAAATTGGAATAGAATAGAATAGAATAGAATAGAATAGATAGACAGAATAGAATAGAATAAATTGAATAGAATAGAATAGAATAGGAATAATTAGAATAGAATAGACAGAAATAGGAATAGAATTGGAATAGAATAGAACCGGAATAGAATAGAATTGGAATAGAATAGAACAGATAGAATAGAATAGAATAGAATAATAGAATAGAATAGAATAGAATAGAATAATAGAATAGAATAGAATAGAATAAATGAATAATGAATAGAATAGAATAGAATAGAATAGAATGAACAGAATAGAATAAATTGGAATAGAATAGAATAGAATAGAATAGAATAGAATAGAATGAATTAGAATAGAATAGAATAGAATAGAATAGAATAGAATAGAATAGAATAGAATAGAATAGAATAAATTGGAATAGAATAGAATAGAAGAATAGAATAAATTGAGAATCTAATAGAATAGAATAGAATAGAATAGAATAGAATAGAATAGAATAGAATAGAATAGAATAGAATAGAATAGAATAGAATAGAATAAATTGGAATAGAATAGAATAGAATAGAATAGAATAGAATAGAATAGAATAGAATAGAATAAATTGGAATAGAATATACGAAAATACAGAGAACATTTCTTTAAACATACAGATGATAAAGAAATAATTTTACCCAGATTGAATGTAGAAGTAAGCATATATAATATGCAAATAGCGATGAGTCAGATATATTAATATATCTAATGTAGATGTAAACATGACATACCCAGATATAGAGATGTATAAACAGATAGGAAGTGTAAACTGCGGATCTAACTATCAAAGTACCGATGTACAGTAAGCAGTATATAAAACTGTGCAAAAGGTTAGTTCAAATGTGCAATTAGTGCAAATTAACAGTTATATTCAAGGTTCTACATAAATTACTGTGTAAAAACATCAGTGCTTTCTGAACAAAAGGACGAGCAGATATAAAAAATTAATTAGCTGTTATACTACCATGGAAAGTAGAAATTAATAAGAGGTTTATGCTCTGGCGACCTGGGTTCGATTCTGGCTGGAGGCCTTTTTCGCTCCACCCGCCCCACCCCCCTCTTTCACGCCCCTGTTTGATCCTGTCCTATTAAAAAAGGCAAAACATATAATTAAAAAAGGAATCAGAACTTGTTTGGTATGAAGATAATTTTTTTCTTATACATGCTGTCTTAATACGGTTACATTTTTATAGGTGTGGTATCAGAATTCCTGTTGAAGCAGAATATTCCAGAACCTGTTTAGTTTGTCTTTGCTAGAAGGTTAAGATCATTTTTTGAATAAGATCTACAAGCCTGTACCTACATATATGTTGTGTGTGTGTGTGTGTGTGTGTGTAGATAAAGTTGAAGCAGCAGACAGCATGGACTCCAGAGAGACCAGCTGTGTTACAGTGCAGAAGCAGTTCTATTTTGGGAACATCAGCAGTGGCTACAGCATAGTGCAGGATTGTGAGAACTGCTCCAGGTCAGACGAACATTACTGATCACTTCATTCTCATTCAAATTGGCTGATTAGTTAACTAGATGAATGCACAGGTAGATCATTGTTCCTAATGAAGGTGTTACAAAGAACAGCTCTTAAATGAGTTCTGAGTATTACAAATATGTCAACATTAAAATAAAAGTAGCTTATCTAGCATAAAAAACGCAGATATTACAATGTGTCATGACTAAACAGCTTTTATTAAATGCTTAATAATGCTTAATAAACTCCACAGGTTGATCCATGCCAAGAAATTGAACAACACCAACTTGCTGTTTGTTGTGGCCGAGAAGCTGCTGTGCAATTCATGCGAGATTGAGAAACTGTCTCAGGGGGAGAAGGAATGTATCCTAACACAAATCATGACTTTTGTTGAAATTTTGCCCTAGTTTATCATGTCATTTTTATGTGTATCTATAACGCAGAAATGTTTATTCATTTATATTAGTTTCTGTGTTAATCAATCCAAAACCTAAAAATATGTACTAAGGAAATATTGCGGAATTTCGAGAGAGCTACGACTTACAGAAACAAATGCAAATCGAAAAAACCCTACAAAAATTAACAAAACATCATCAGTTTTACAAATCATTGCTGCAAATCTTTACAACAAAAACAAATACAAAAATGCACAGCAGATTTTACAAAACACAACTAAAATGTTTTAAGGAACCCCCAAAAAATTGCAGAACCTGGCTGAGACCTGCTTATTGTTTTGCGCTACTTCCAAGGTTTTTTGTTTATTTTATCATCCCGATCATAGGATTCCTCAGTCTTTTGTATATCACTCGCCTAAATAATCTGACGGATGACACAATTAACTGTGAAATGATCAGTTTTTGGGGTCCCCTCAAACCATTTGCGTTGTGGTCTGTGCTTTTTGCATCACGTTCCGGGATTTGGTTGTGTGTTTGCAGAATGTACGTTGTCCTAATGTCTTGCTGTTTTTTCTATTTGCACGAGTTTCCTCAAGTTGCAGCGCATTAAAGTAAGTCACCCCACACACCCATTAACAAGTAAGAGCAATTTCAGGCTATAGGGTTAAGGGTGAAAAGAAATGTTGTAAAAAAACAACATGGACACAGAGAGACTGTGATTGTGATCGTCTCAAGACCCAATCAACAATGAAACCAGTGAGCCTGAGGATATTGTGGCAAAAGGAAAGTTTAAATAAATGGTAGAAGTGGTGTTGAGCTGCTAATTGGTAGATCAGGGGTTGAGTCCCAGCACCACTAAATTGCCACTGTTAGGCCCCTGAGCAAGGCCCTTAACCCCCAATTGCTCAGTTGTATAAAAGAGACAACTGTAAGTTGCTCTAAATAAGGACATCTGTCAAATGCCAGAAATGTAAATGTAAGTGGGAATTTCTCTACCCTGACATCACTGAACACTTTTGAGTACTTTTGGTATGGAAATAACAAAGAAACCATATGATACTAAAAACGCTTTTAAAAACTTTTTGGACAATAATATCATATTTAAAAAGTCCTTTGGGAGATCTTCCTTAACACATTTTTAGTTAAACAAGAAGACCCCTGTCTGGACCTGCAACCAGCTCGGTATAGAAAAGGGCCCTCCACTTGTTTCGATTATAATACCGCAGTACGTATACATTCACACACACACACACACACACACACACACACACACACACACACATAGATATATAATATCATATACATATATATATATATATATATATATATATCTAATATAATAGTACACACTCTTCAACATCTAAAATATACACTCACTGGCCACTTTATTAGGTACACCTCGCTAGTAACGGGTTGGACCAAATTCTGACCCTAACATCTGAATGTCACAGCAGAAATCGGGAATCATCAGCCTGGCAAAGTTTTTCCAATCTTCTATTGTCCAATTTTGGTGAGCCTGTACAATCTGTAGCCTCCGTTTTCTGTTCTAAGCTGACAGGAACAGCACCCAGTGTGATCTTCCCCCATTCTGATGCTCGGTTTGAATTTCAGAAAGTTGTCTTTACCACATCCAGATGCCTAAATGCATTGGGTTGCTGCTATGTGATTGGCTGATTAGCAATTTGTGTTACCAAAGCAATTAAACAGGTGTACCTAATAAAATGGCTGGTGCGTGTATAGAGAAAGTGGTAGCTCAGTGGTTAAGGTGTTGGACTGCTAACTGGAAGATTGGGGTCCGATTCCCAGTTACCACTCAACTGCTCAGTTGTATAAATTAATGAAATGTTAGTCGCTCTGAATGAGGGCGTCTGCAAAAATGCTGTAGATGTAAATATGGGGTCTTTATTCTTTACTTATATAATCTTCCCTTAAACTTTTTTGCAGGAGAACACTACAGATTGTGGGCGAGGACACTCCTTCCGCCCGTCCATCCAGACTTTACTCATCCTCCAGCTCCTTGTCCTGTCTCTAATGGCCTGCCCCCATCATCTGCCTTTCTCTCTTTAACAGCCTACACTGCCTATCTCCCTCGCCTCGACCTAAGTCCCATATGTCCACTTTCCTTTCCCTTGCTTTAGTCATAGGTATTAAAGGGACTTCCTGTTGCCCCCATAGGGAAGCCCGGCACACTGCATCATCCACTTTGCTTCAAAGGTTGCTGCTTAGTGACCGATGCAGAACTTATCAATCAGCAGCTTTTCCAGCAGGAGACCCAAAGTTTCCTTGAGGGGGGAAGCAGCTGACAGGGTCAAAATGTTGAAACGCAGTCATTTAAACATCATACAGGCTACGGCAGGAGATAAAATATTCATCTAGAACTAATCCAACTGATGTAGTATTGAAGAAATTGGAATACCCTCCCCCGGTTCCCCATGGTACAACCTGCCTCCATAGACGTTGGTCTATCAAATGCATTGTATCAGAAACTCTTCTTTATAGTTTAAGTCATTGTCTCACGTTTCCTCTTCATCGTTTGACTCGAATAGCCTAATTTAACATGGGGCTACAGAACTTTCTGCCATTTTCTAGCAACCAGTAACAAGATCACAGAACTTAGGTTCAATGGAACTAAAAACAACAGTAAGAACCCGTGAGTATTTAAAGCATATGTTAGGATATAAATCAGAACAGAACGATAATAGATGTAACTTTTTGAAAAAAAAAAAAAAATCATCAATTATTATTCGTTTATATATGCACTAGATCTAATTCTTGCCAAATTGAGATAGATTTGTGGTGTAGTCTTATTTTTCTAGCCAAATTAGGAGAAGTAAATAGGGTGGGGGGGATAACTTGCAAAAAGAATGCAACACCTCGTGTAGAGATCAGACCTGGACTGTAGTCCAGATTTTAGTTTGTTTTCTTTTTTTTTTTTTGGTCTGTTCTTTTATTAGTCATAAGGGCTTCAGTACACATATTCATCTGTTTGTCTACTCGGCATACACAGAAAAGACACGAAATGGTTCTTAATCAAAATGTTGGACTTTATGTGCTGTGCTGAACATCCGGTTCGGATTTGGAACTGCAGCTTGAACTCTGCCATCATCAGTTGTGTAGTCTGTGTGTGTGTGTGTGTGTGTGTGTGTGTGTGTGTGTGTGTGTGTTAACAGGGTAGCCGTTTTACACCAATGTCATTTTTTCCATGTAGACGGAATTGACCTGGCCAACGATCTGTTGAATGAATATTAAAAACAGTGATGATCTGTTAGTGAATATTAAAAACAATTGTTGCTTTTTAAGGTTAGTCTTGTCATTTAAAGTGCACGTAATTGTGGATCGAAAATATCAGATTTATTTCTTGTTGATTAATAGAACGAGCATCCCCATGTTCCCCTGACGAGGGATTAATATCCTTTAATATGTTTTAGTTTCTTTCTCTGTTGTGCCTTGTTGCACTTCTGTATCCTTACAGAGTAGATGCTCCATTTTGGAAAGGTAGGGATTCTTATCGTGCTGGTACTAAGAGTGATTATTGATTGTACATCAACGTAAACAAAGACTCGACTGACTTGTAGGCATATGAGTTTTTATTTTTTAGTCGTAAATTAATCGCCAGATTAAACCAGATGTAGCCTGTTGTGTGCTGATGAGCTTCTGCCCAGGCAGGTGTTTCACTTCCACCCTTAGCCTAAGCCCTTCAGGACCTTTAAAGGCATCTCACATATAAAACAATTCCTAAGTGTTCGTACAAAAAAAAAAAAAAAAAAAAAAAAGGAAATATATATCTCTCCATCTGAATTATGGTCTGGTTTCCATTCGATTCAATTTTCTAGCCGACATTCTAGAGTCTAATCTGGTTTTTTTTTTTAGTATGTAAGGTGGCAGAATTGGTGGTCATTCAATGGCAGCATCCTCTGGTCAAGCTTTTTGCGTCCGTGTTTGAGTGTGTCTGGAGCCGTGTACGTATATGTCGTCCGCTTGCAATGCAGTCGGTTAGGATTTGCTTAAACAGGGTGTCGGAATGAAAAAAAAAAAAAACCCCACAGTGGTGTGTATTGCCAGTGAAAAAAAAAAAAAAAAAGGAATCTGTCCGATTGTATATAAATGTCAGTTCACAAAGCCTGGACACATTTATCTTTTACATTTATCCGTCACAACCGCTGAAGAAAGCATCTGCTTGAGTAAAAGCATACTTCTAAACTACCCCCACCTGTGAGAGCTTTCACATGGTGTAATAAGCGATGAAATGGACTGTTACATAAACTCATAAAAGAACGCGTTTTTTAATTCGATTGTATTTTTTTTTTTTTTTTAAATAAGAGTGCTAATCGATCATAGCACCACACACAGTGTTTTGAAGTGAAGGTCAGATCCTGATCCACACATAATCGTTAGGGAGTGTGAAGAAATACAGGTCATATACTAACACCACCACTTACTATTACTATTACTATCACTATTATTAGTATTCAAATACTGGTAATGATCTGATCCCCTACTGGTGTCTAAACACCAAACACACCCATGAACACCCACCTGAACACATACACTGGGGAAAGTGTGCTGACTCATCTAATATAATCTAGTTAATGCCTTATCCTTTCTGTCCTGCTGTGAATCACATTTAACTTCTGCCTCCCAATTCGTTAAGGGAAAAAAAAAAACACTTCACTCGTCCTGATATTTAAAAAATATATATACATATTTGTCAAGCTGCCTACAGGATGATAAAACACTTTTTTGGCTATATGCTAAAATTAAACCGTCAGTGTGTGTGTGTGTGTGTGTGTGTGTGTCTGTGTCACTATTCCACATACACTGGAACAGAGGTTTGTGTTATTAAGTGGTTGATTTATTATTTTTTTGCCAAAAACGGTGTTAAAAAAAAAAAAGAAGAAAAAAGCAAAGCGGTAGCCTGAAGGGGATCTACTCTTGTGATCCACTCTGAAAATCTGTTTTTTGGTTTTGTTTTTTTTAAATCAAGGCTGCTTCCTCAGCCTATTGTCTCTCTCTCTCTTTTAACAGCAGCAGAGTAGGTGTGCTTCAGTGGGAGACCCGCGTGTGTATGTGACTCTGTAGTCCTTAGTCTGGTGCTCTGTGACAAATGTGTGGAAAAAAAAGAATAAAGAAATAAAAGAAAAAAAAAGTGAAAAGTAATCTGTCAAAGGTGAAACTGAATTTAAAAAATAATAATAATAAAATATAGGAACACAGCACTGCTGATAATCATGAGTTTGAGGTCTGCCATCACAGTGGGAGTTGCTTTAGTTTGTTGGATTGTGTGTGTGTGTGTGTGTGTGGGTGTGTATGGAGCGAACACCACTGGCTCTTTGGACACTGGTCTATGTTGCTCCATTCTTTTGTACAGAAAAAAAAAAAAAAAAAAAAACAAGATAAGGGTAACATTTGTAAAATATTGTGTCTGTGACTCCTTGTAAAATATTTTCAAATTGTTTATTACAGAGAATCAGTTATTAAAATAATGTTCATATTTTTCACTTCAGGCCAGTGTGTTGTGGTTATTTTTTAACATCACAGTATCATCCATTAAAGTATCATTATTATATTTAAAGGGAATTAAGAGGTTACTAATAATCTCACCGCTGTTGCGTAATGGCTTTCGGCTGTAGCTGCTAAACTGCATTAAAACTCAAAAACGGTCCGACGCTGAATTATAACACGAAGCTTCAAAAAAAAATCAGCAAAAAAAATATTTGATTATTAAATGCGAGTGTTTATATGACATAATGTTAAAAGCGAGGATCCCGAATGAGGCAACTGTGTCTAAATGTACCGTATAATCAGATTTACAGTGACAGCGTACACAGCCTTAATTTCCCCGCTTTAAATGGAAAGATAAGCAGAATCTCTTTCATTCCTCGGCTCATTAGATTGGTACGTAGGATATTTTGCCATCTTTACGACACAGAGGAAGACTAGGGGTGTTTACTAGGGGTGTTTACTAGGGGTGTTTAGATTATAACAGTGTGTGCAAAAACTCAAGAATCACTTTATGCCAAGTCACTGGGTCGTCGAGGTAGCACGGATGCCCGGCCCCTTGCATCACCACCACCTTGTGATTGGGCAGATTCTTCAGGTTGTTTAGTGACACTTCACCTAACTGGGTGTCCTGATCTCCGTATACGATAAGAGTGGGCACCTATAAAAAAAAATGTAAATAAAAATAACACCTCAGAAATACATTTTCTTTAAATAAATAAATCTGCCAATATTATATTATATTTTATTTAATCTTGATTAATCTTTGCACTGTGGTAAGCAGAATATTGTAGTAGTTATGACTTTGGACTACCGTTTGGAAAGTTGTAGGTCCCAAACCACCAAGCTGACATTGCTGGGCCCTTAAGCAAACCTTCTAACATTTACTGCTTAGTGTTATAAATGAATGTATGCTGCTATGGACGAGGACATCTGGACTGAAATTTAATGTCTTAACTTTTTGTATTTTCTAATGACATAATTATTAACGCCTAAATTAAAAGGACAAGAAAAGTAAAAAATGAATTAGGCTCAAGTGTTTCCACTGTTGGGATCTAACAGCAAGTAGAGTTAAATATAATATATAACTCAACATTTTTCAGTACTTTTAATTTGTAAAACGTTCCCCTTATATTCTATTACACATTATTTCATTCTGACATATTATAAGGACGTCTTTAGTCAAGGATACAAATATGAAGGTCAACTGACCTGTACAGCTTTGTACTGTTCGGCCTTGAACTTGTCGGTGCAGATGGGAGCTACAGGAATGTAGGCTTTGAAGTGCTCGGAGTGTCGGAGGAGAAACGGCAGCGAATACATGCCACTGAGCGAGGGGCTGATCACCACTACAGGCCCGGTGTTTAAACCATCACACACCTGCTTCAGAAACTCAGCAGGGGCCGGCACACCCACCACTGCAGGGGCCTCTGCTGCCTTCGACTCACCCAAACCTATAAACAGAAAGTAGCATAAAATAGATAGTTATTATTTATACCATAGGGAAAAATCTTGTTTTATTTACCCAAAAGAAATGAACTTTTGTTTTTTAAAGAAAAGGTGGGCGGGCTTACTATAGCTGCCCTTCCAGTAGCAGGGGTTAAACCATGTCCTGCTAGTTTTGCCATAAGTTTTAATACTATCTTTGCCAGATCCCAGCACCCTCCAACCTCAGGGTCAAAACAAAACCCATTAACGGTTTCATCGCCCCAGATGCCCCTAGCCGTGATGGGCAGCTTGCTAATGACAGTTTTTATCAAAGTACAAACATCAGACATTTTGCAGAATCACTCTTTACAAGTCTGGCACTTCTTCCAGTGTAAATCAGGCGGTCATTTTAAGATTTTAGTGATCCTATAGTTTCCTTACTGTAGATGGTGGAGGTGGAGGATTTGCTGGCAATGGATCCCGAGAAAGGCTAGACTACATCTCTATATTGTATATAACTTCTTGCCATGCAGCTGACACAGCAGAATGAGTTCCTGGACATTCTTCCCATTCCTTAAACTCTATACCTGTTGATTAATGTTTTCCAGCATATGGATTTCTGCCATATGTCAAGTTTTGTAGGTTCTAAAATTTTAAATGCCCCATCTGTGTACAAATGTGGCACGCTGCTATCACAGGAGAATTATTACTCAAACAAATATTTCCTTTGGCAGCTGGAGGAACTTCCTCAGTCACTTTGGCTTTGCTTCAAGCTGTATTTGCATAGTGGTTCATCACCGAAATGCATCTAGGCTCAATCCGTCATGGGCCACCACTGCAAATGACCTATAGCAAAAAAAAAAAAATGCCCAGCTTTACTTTGTCCTGCTACCAATAATAGTGCTACCAACAGTAAGTACTGAGCTTTTTTTCATGTTGGGGTTTGTGACAGTTCTGAGGGTATTTAGTAGTAATACAACAATGTTCATTTCATCGTCACCGTTCCTTTTGTCTGTAGAATTAGAGCAGTGAAGTATCTTAGCTATGATACTATGATGTATGGTTTAGAGACAGTGGTGCTGAGGAGGAGACAGGTGGCAGAGCTGGAGGTAGCAGAGCTGAAGATGTTGAGGTTTTCTTTGGGAGTGACGAGGTTGGACAGGATTAGGAACGAGCTCATTAGAGGGACGGCTCATGTTAGATGTTTTGGGGGAAAAGTCAGGGAAGCCAGATTAAGGTGGTTTGGACATGTACAGAGAAGGGATAGTGAATATATTGGTAGAAGGATGTTAGAAATAAAGCTACCAGGCAGAAGACAAATAAGAAGACCAAAGAGGAGGTATATAGAGGCGATAAACGAGGGCATGAAGTTAGTGGGTGTGAGTGAGGAGGATGTAGAGAATAGGGTTAGGTGGAGTCAGATGATTCGCTGTGGAGACCCCTAAAAGGGAACAGCAGAAAGGAGAAGAAGAAGAAGTATCTTGTAAGTCAGATCAGATGTGCTAAATCAGTAGCCATCTTTAAAACACATCTTTTCTGCATTTACTGAATAAGCACTGTGGTACAACCCAACTTACTAAAATAAAAACTTTATATTTAAATATGGAAATAATCAATATGCAAATTAGTCTATTAACTCATCTTTCCAGTTTGATTTAAATATAAATTTAGGGGGTGTATTTTTGTTTAAAATGGAAAAGGTCACCGTAACAGACTATTAACAGTCTTCTTCCTCTCAGGACTGAAGGCAAAAATGTTATCATTTTATCATTTTAACTTTTATTTATTGGGCTACAGAGTAATTATAATAATAAATATAACAGGCGTCACAATTGGTTTTGCGGAGGTTCGTGTGGAACCAACCAACCTGGAAAAATGGTTCCGGATTTTTTTTGTGCGAGATGCATTAACTGTTTGTGGGTAAAACAGAGAGAGTTTGTGTGACTTTGGTAATAATGTTGCCGATAAATAATAATGTTTTGTTTTAGTTTTTGTGCTGTGTGTGAGGTACCTGGCAGGTCGATAGCCACAGCGCGGTATCCAGCTGAAGCCAGAGCGTTCAGAGTGCCGATCGAGAGCCAGTTCTGAGAGGAGAAGCGGATTCCGTGCAGCAACAAAACACACAACTTCTGCTGTGCATGTGGAGGAAGAGCTTCCCGATAAAACAGAGACTGACTACACAACCCCACACTCACTCTTCCTTCTGTTACTGTAACCGCCGACATCCTGGCCGTCGTTATTAAACAATAAACCCCTTAAACCAGACACAAGAGTCCAAAGTTCACTTCCGCAACAACTCATTCACTCAGGAACAGAAAAACCTGCTGCACAAATAATTAACAGTTAATAATTAAATTAGTCTAAAAAAATATCTAAGGAGATAAAACTGCCAACAAACTTTTAAGAAGTTTTGCAAGAAAATTAAGTGACTTGACGTCAGAGGCGCTCGTGCACCAAACCGGAAAAGACGCCGAGAATAATGTGGAAAATGGCTAAAGGGCGCACTCTAGTGGCTTTGTAGCGGAACACCAGCCGAGTGTAAAAGTTTAGTTTGCGTCTTCAAGTTCAAGAAGCTTCATTGTCTATTTCAACCATATATAGCAAATGCAGTACACAGTGAATGTTTCAACACAAACAACACAGAATAACACAAAACAACAAAGAGCCACATAACAGAGGAACAACACAAAGCTAAAGACTAAAAAATAAATTAAGTCCTTAGCAAGACAAAGTGCATGTGTGCAACCTGGTGCAAACAGTGCAAAACAGACAATACAAACATTAACATTATATCGATGCAAACAGTGGTGTAAAACACAAACAGACAAAACAACAATACAAACATAATCAGTCAGACATACAAACAATAACAGTAAACAAATGCATAAATTAGTAGCGCCGACCAAATTATAAAAAAAAAAAAAAAAAAATGTGCATACTTGCTTCTCAGCTGATAGGAAAAGTTCACACGCTTTTAACGTTCTTAAAAAGTTGTATAAGAACCTGTTTATGATATGGGGCGGTGGTGGCTCACATTGTTAAGGTGCTGAGTTGTTGATCTAAAGACCAGGAAGACCTGAGTTCAAGTCCCACCACCAACCAGCCAATGTTGGGTGCTTGAGTAAGATCTTTAACCCTTCCTGCTCCAGGGGCAGTGTATCATAGCTGAGCCTGTGCTCTGACCCCAACTCACTAAATAGGATATGCAAAGAAATAAATTTCACTCTGCTGTAAAAAGTATGTGATAAAATAAAGGCATTTACATTATATAATGTTCATTACACCTTTTAATAAGCTTATGCTTAGTTAATATACTTTTTTATGTTAAGTGGGGTAAAGTGGTGGCTCATGGTTAAGGTGTTATGCTTAAGGTGTTACGGAGTCGTGGTTAAGGTGTTACACTACCAACCCGAAGATTGTGGGTTCGATTTTCAGCTCCATTAGGCTACCAATGTTGGGCCCCTGGGCAAGGCCCTTAACCCCCAGTTGCTCAGTATAAGTTAGATAAATGTAAGTCGCTCTGGATAAGGGCGTCTACCAATTGCTGTAAATGTCAATGTTCAGAGAAAACTTTATTGGAACAATGTTCTCGGAATGACGTGAGGTGATTCGTACGTGACGTGAAATGTTCTTAAAATGTTTAGAGAACATAGAAAAAAGCTACAAAAATAAAATAATGATCCACTTACCTTAATTATACTGAACATCAGTCAAGTTTTTTTTGGAATATTTCAAACAGAATGTTTTAAAAACGATCTCGGAACATAGTTTGTTAGCTGGTTTGTCTCCAATCTTAATGTTTGTAACTAACATGTGCAACATAACAATAGTTTATTCATAGTCTATTTGAAAAGAAGAATAAAGAGAGAAATGGATGAAAACTGGTACATTTCGGACATTTCCAGACGTTTAGTCGCTTTGTATCAGCTTTTGAGGTGTTTTGGTAATAAATGTCTTTTTGTGTAAATGGTGTCCTTTTTCCTCACATGAGAAAGAAAGAAACTGGCATTTATTTTGTTGTCTGAAACTCGCTCAACAGCAAGCACACAAAACTTACAAAGTGTGGATATTTATAGGTGAGATTAATTATACACTTAAAACAGTTGATCCTAATGGTGGTCTGATAGAGCACCTACCTATTGTTGGGTTATTTTAACCCATTTCTTTGGGCAGTAAATTCTTCCCAAAAAATTGGGTTATAAAATAACTAATTTGTTGGGTAATTTATTTCATTTTAATGTATAGTTAGATAAAACGGTTAATATTTTGTCGTGGCTATAAAACAAGCATCACAAATATAAAACTAAAAAAAATTAGTTAAAATAGACATTTTTGTGAAGAAAATGTGACAATAATAATGTATAAGGGCTTAACCCTAATCCTAACCCTAGTCTTTTCGTATCGGAAAGAAAATAGCGTTAATTGTATGACATTTACTTACCCATGTATTTTTTTGTGACAGTTGTCCTAGTCGGTCGTTAAAGTTTAAATTTTAACCCAACTGCTTTGTTATACAAACAACACAATAAATGTCCGAAACAACCCAAAATACAGCATTATTATGATGATACATTATTATATCGTTTCATTTTATCTTCTCTGCTCTCGCATCCAAGGTAAAACAGGGTTAGACAAATCTGCTGCATCAACAATATATGTACAGCAGTGTTGATATTAGATTATTAGATTTAATTGGATTTGAATGGTAGCCATTTTCAAGCTTTTGTCTTCTGGTTAAATGACTAATTAATGCTTCTGACAGAATTATTGCAGTTCTAATAAACTTTTCACCATGACCCTGTGTCTTTCCTTTTCTTTAGCAGAGATTTAGCCAATATAAAATCCTTATTTTATAAAATCCTTATCCTGAAGTTGTTGTATATGTTATAATACTATTTCTTTACCATTTGGATGTGTGTTTGGAGTCACTGTCCAGAAACTAAGTTCGTTTAACACCCAAATTTCTGTCCTATGGTTTTGTGAAAATTTACTTTGTGACAAGCACCACAGTAAAACATTTAAGAGCATAATGCTACCACCACCATTTGACATTAACTTGACCTTAACATTTACAACACTTGACATTAGAAATGGTGGTCTTAGGGTTATAGTCCTTACCTTTATCTTTGTCATCCAAACAAAATTCCATATTTCTGTTACATCAGATCAAAGAACTTTGCTCCAGAACCCTTTTCTTTGTCCATGTGATCAGCAACAAACTTTAGTCAAGTTTTATTTCCAGGGGCTTCCAACTTGTAAGGCGATTTCTCAGCTCTGATGTAAAGGACACAGAACTCATAGGTGTGATTCATCAAAGAGCTGCTCTTTGGTGTTTTTTAGTTTAATATTGACCATCCTGACCGTCTCTCAGCAGCAGGTGAGTGTGTCAGATGCAACAGGTTTATCCTTTTTTTTTTTTAGCTCTACTAACAATCCAAATGACAATCCGGACTTAATCAGGTCTGTGATTCATTATTTCAGTTGCTTCTTAATTAGTTTCTCTCTATTGTTGCATTTCAGCATTAATTGAGTCGTATTCACATTGACAAACAGCTGTACGCCCTGACATCCTTAAAGGTCAACAGCTGTAGTTCATCATGATCACGAGGAAGTTTTTTTTACCGAAACATCTTTCTGTATCTATAAAATTTTAATTCAATTAACAAATAATTAAAACAAGTTAATAAAAAATCATTACAAATAAAATGTATTGAAAAAATATATATATAAATAAATAAAATAAAATAAATAATCTTTTATTATTATGGGATGTGGGCTTCATATTATAACTTCACATTTTTAACTATAGTACTCACTTATGTAAAATACCTACAAATAAAAGACTTCCAGTATAAAATAACTTTAAAATGTTTAAAATTAAATGTATGCTTCTTAATAATTAAACCAGCGACATAAGAAACTCTTTGAAACAATATAAGAAATATAACAGACTGAATAGAGACATCATCCTCATTTATTGTAAATTGATATTGATATTTATTGTAAATAGGCCACTTATGCACTTCTGGTTAGATGCTAACTGCATTTCATTGGCTCTGTACATGTACCTTGCACAATGACAATAAAGTTGAATCTAATCTAATCTAATCTAATCTAATTTGGATGACATCCATGGTGTGGGATTATAAATCATGTCCTGTCTACAACTGTATATTTACAAGTAAAATTCTGTAAGCAGAAGCCTCTGAGCAACTTATAAATCAGCCCACTTACATTTACACAACCCGAGCAATTGAAGGTTAAGGGCCTTGCTTAGGGCCCCACAGTGGTGGCTTGGGGGAGCTGGGAATTGAACCCACAATCTTCAGGTTGGTAGTCCAACACCTTAACCATGATTCACCACTTCCCAGCACTGTTTATTACAGGTTAATTACAGGTTCAACACTAATATCCACCATGAACACCACTAGGGTCTCAATTGATACTTTCCACAGCAGTCATTGGGTAGTCCATGTTCAGTCATTTTTAGAAGCAGGAAGCACCCAAAATGATGCGACTCCAGGCAAAAGTAGGGTATCAAGGTGGATCCAGAAGGTCCCAGAGGGAAGAACTAGCCAGGACCACTGTGAGCTGGGGATCAGCTTGTTTGGCCTGAGAAGCAGAGAGAGAAAGAGAAAGAAAAGTATGTAATAGATAAGGACAATCTACACTGTATGCAAACTGCAAGCGGGGGCTGTGGCAA
This sequence comes from Bagarius yarrelli, assembly GCA_005784505.1. Lineage (NCBI taxonomy): Eukaryota > Metazoa > Chordata > Actinopteri > Siluriformes > Sisoridae > Bagarius > Bagarius yarrelli. Next base: position 1,262,306 of record VCAZ01000044.1, read on the forward strand.
AATGGCAGCAAAACTAAAAAAAAAGCACAAAGATGAAAGTTTGCTTCTTATCATTGGTTTGGTGTAAATGCATCTAAAAAAGAGCACTAAAATAACTAAGATAAAATGCTATTCAAAATAAAAACCTTTTAGAACTAATCAGGTTATATATTTGTAAGTGTAGTTGATAAGATTGAAGAACTTTAGTCTTTACACATACCTCTGTTTTGTTTTAGATTTCTCAACATCAAAAATTCTCTGGAGAGCACAGAGCATCTTTATGAGTCAATAGGGCGTTTAACTGACATGTAAAGCAACCAATAACTGTCTATATCGCTCTGCATTTTGTTCAGGGGTGGGAAAATGTAAAGTTGAGGTCCCTACAAAACAAAACCAGTGTAGAACCATACATCGTTTATTTAAACAATAGGAAGTAAAACACGTCACCTGGCTATTCTGTAGAATCCAACAATTAAAAGTAACTTTAAAATCATAAAACCAATTTTAATGTTGTCTGCCATATGCGTTAGACATTCAATCAACCGTTTTCAGGCATGATTTCGAAGGCAGGAACTAACAGCTAGCTTTGTTAGCTAAATGACACACTATGTTTGTTTTCCGTGTCCCTGAAGGGACTAATTTTCCACACACACACACTATTTTTTAACTTGTATGCTGATTAGAAACAGACTCAGCCCCTTCATCTCCCCAGCCCCCAATTTGCCTCATACCAGAGTGTCCACACACAAGATAAAATCGCACTTAACCAAAGTCCCACCGATCCTTTTCTATAGACACAAAAACGGAATAAACTGATCTCAAAGTCATGAAAGTGGTTTTGTGTTTCCTAATTTTGACGTTTTGCAGAGCTACTGTTCAAGGTAAGCACTATTTAATTATAGTTTTGACTCATTTCAACGTTAAAATGAACATTAAGGCTCTGGATTAATTAACGAGCAAATGTGGTTAGAGGTTTTAAAAGTCTTCCTTTCCTGTCACGACCAAGTGTATTGGATGAACAATCAAAAGATAGCAAGAAATATTATTTACTGGAAAGTTTCTGTGTGTATTAAATGTAGCCTTGCCGCTAGTTTGCAGATCCAAAGGTTGTGTGTATTTAAGCTGTTTATGTGGATTCAATCTCTTGCCATTCAGTCACATGGAATTCCAGTACACCGTAAAATGCTTAGACATAAAATTAATTCAATCGTAATTTATTTTAATTTAATGTTCTTCGAGATGCTAAAGATTACTGGTAAATGCCTGACGTCTGACTGTTCAAAGTCCACAAGCATGTTTTTGTTAGTTCTTTTTGTGTAACATGAGGGTTTAAGTTTAAAACAACAAATATATTTGCAAAATTATAAATAAGTATATACAGTAATTCGTGATGTAGGTGTGTCGTACATTGCTACCAAAACAAAACGTATCAGGCAAGTAATAAATCCTAGTTCCAAAAACGCACTATCCCATGAACCCCTTGGGGCATATGACTCTTAAATAGCCGAAAATGGAGACGCAGCGCTTAAGTAGCTTTAAGTTTTTTGTGGTTAAATTGCACTTAATTAAAATCAACCAAGTAAACAACATCCAAGTGTGACAATATCAACATGGCGGACGTGGCAGATCTGAGTTTTATTCTGCACATGCTATAACCATGCAATAACGAACACAATTTTTTTAACGGACAGGACATACTTACTATCTCAAATGTACAGTAGTACCTATTTACGTAGTATGTGATTTCAGTTGCTGACTCCTCCAGCATCAATACAGAATCTTGGTCAGAATGGACATAATGGACATATGTTGGACATAAATGTTGTGACATGTAAGCAAAAATGGTCAAAGAAATATTGGAAAATGTGACTTTTTTTTACATGTTTATAATTAACTGTATGCTAATTAGTTTACTGCAAATAAAAAACTTGTCCTGACCAGAAGATGGCAAAAGTTAATATCCAAATGTATTGAACAATTTTTTTATTCAGAATAATCTGTCCTGCATTTAAACAACAATCCGGACACCTCACCAAAGTGTAGAACATCCATACAAAATTAAAACTGGATTGTATTTTATTTCATTTGTACCTAAATAATGCATGTAAATGTAAAATGTTACAATAAAATATATTTTTAAAGAAACTGAATTTAGAAGTTAGAAAAATAAAGTTTAATAGAGTTTAAATGTTACAAAAAACAGCTGATTGTATTTGAGATTTGATTGTAAATGGTGTGCTGTAATGTCTATCACAGGACTGAGATTGACTTTATTTTACTTTAACCTGTTGAATATAAGCAGAATAGAGAGAAAGCTTCATAAAAACTAGACGAGTTGTTTAAAATTCAGGGTTTTTGCTTCGTGTCAATCAGATCAGAAGTAACTAGTAACTAACTACTTGAGTAGTTTTGATCAAATACTTTTTACTCTTACCTGAGTAACTATTTAGATTGTTACTTTTACTCTTACTTGAGTAAATTTAGCCATAAGTAATTGTACTTTTACTTGAGTACCTCTGGCGGGTGTAGACAATAGATAGATGGATGGATGGCTGGATGGATGAATGGATGGCTTGTCACCTGCTAAACACTACATAATACATGTTGCTGCCAAGTGCAACACTAGCTAAACTGTTTCCCAGTAACCTATTTAACTAACTGGACTATTATCCACGTCTATATTTTTTCCGCTTCTGTCTTTTAGACGAATAAGTCCTCTTCATTTTAAATTAGCAAATGCATAAGGAAGCACTGTGCTAGTTTGAAAATAGCGGTGGATGCATCAGGAATGAGAAAGCATATGCAGCGTAAAAAGAGGGGGCTGGGGGGGGGAGCAGCTATATTGCTCCATTCTATATAGATATTTTTTTTTATTTATATAACACAGTAATAATAACAAAGCGCGGCACCCACATGCGCAGTGGCACTCCGGTGACCCGGGTTCGATTCCGGCTCCGGTCCTTTCTGTTCTTGCCCCCCCTCTCTCCTACGTTTCTTCTCTCTCTGTCCTATCAATAAAGACAAAATGCCTGAAAAGTATTTAGAAGTCCCCTTAACATGCAAGGCTATTTGCCTGCTCTATTGCAATGAGCACATCAAGGGTGTCCCCCAACTTCTGCCCTGAGTTCCATGAGGTAGACAGCATTTTCACCATGACCCTGTGTCTGATAAGCAATATAGAAAATTCTATATTTCTATAATTCTATAGTCTAGAAAGTATGTTCTGAATATATGTGTGTGTATTTGTATTGATGTGTGTTAATAGTGCATCGCAGTGCGCTGAATGATTTCCAGCGTTCAGAGGGAAGAGAGCTGGTGGCGTTTAAAGCGGACCGTGTCACTATGCTTTCCGCCATCACACTGGAGGAGTGTGCTAAACGCTGCTCAGAGAGCATCGACTGCAGGTACCACAATCCCAGATAATTCTCAGTCTCTCAACCGGTTTGTACTGCAACTAGTGACTGATTATTTATCTGAAAGTGTATCACATACATCTAATGTTAACTCAAAGAGGTTTAACTGTAGTCAATTTTTAAAGGACTTTCTGCATAGTGTGGGACATTTTAGAAAATTAATCTTACATTTTGAAATATTAAATTGAGAGTTAGTCTTATATGTTTGGTCTGTATGTTTTTTTTAGTTGGAGTTAAACTAACATAAAAAGAGATTTTTAATGTTTTTATTGATAAATCTAATTCTGTTTGCTAAATGTCAAGAAATGTAGAAATTGTACCACTAAAAATGTTCACCTTTAATTTACTTTTAATTACACTTACAAAAGTAAAAAATGCTCACGGGGCCCAGCAGTGGGAACTTAGTGGTGCTGGGAATCGAATCTTCCAATTAGCAGTCCAACACCTTAACCACTGTGCTACTACTTATAATTAGACAACAATGACTTGTAGTTGTCTGATTAACCTCACACATTGCTAGTACATTAACCTCACACATTTCAAACCTGCCACATTTCTAGTACAAATACAGACTGCAGGCTGGTCAGTCAATCATATACAGCTAAAGATTTTAGCTTCCATTGCATTTGTAGTTTAAATGTGGTTTGTATATGGTAAATATAAAAAAAAAAAACGATTGGCATTCTCTTAAGTCAAAATAAAAGAGAGCGAATAGACAACCTTCAGCTCGACTTTAACTGCTAGGTTTAAACTTCACATTTGGTGGTATGGCTCGGTTCTAAATTCCCTGTATTTCATTTTCCATTTTAAGATTAGCAGAGCAGCACAAATCCCTGCAGATTGGAGCAACAATGACAACAAAATGACATTGTTAAGTAGCAAAATGAATTGGGGAGATGGGGAGGAGGTGGATTTGAGATTTGCCAATTGAGTGCTTAGGCACGATCAGCTGCTAGGGGTTGGGCTGCTTTTCTACCAATTAGCTGATAGCAAGCTTGCCTAGTTAGCCTGCTTGACGCAGAATGTATCATTTTGGTCTTTTTAGAAATAATTTTATGGGGGGTTTTTTTGTACAAAATGAGAAAATGGGAAAAATAGCAAGAAGAAAACAAAATAAACTGCTGGCAAAAACAAAGAATCCGACAATAAATCAATAAGCCAGTCAGACTGACAGACGGTTATTGATTAAATGAGGCCAGAAATATTGTAAATCTTTTAACATGAAATCTGGAATACCAGCTTTGACCCAAAAATCTTTACACATAGAGAATAATAACACTTTTAATTGCTGAACCGATGATCAATATTTCTTTGTAAACACCACAACCACATCTCCTAATTTTAGCTCCAGGTTTGGCAACCATGTTGTGTGTGATGTACTCGCCAAGGTAAAGTTCATTATAACCCTGTGACAGCTGTGTTGATCCAGCTATGAAAATGATTTTATATTTTTTCTCTTTGGTCACATGTGCTCTAAAAAGCTATCTAAATAAATGGCAGAAAATGAAAGAAAAGTAAACATTTGACTAAAAACAGTTTATTTCCCCTCTGTTTGAAGACTAGTGAGATACTCTGTGGTGTCAAACAACTTCTATGGGTTATTTAAAAAAAAAAAAAAAAAAAAAAAAAAGCTAATTAAGACACCAGTTTAATTCAAGATTTAGTCTTAATTTTACTCCTATTTTTATCGCCACACTTTAAATGTCGGGCTGTGGACATTAGTTTATTCAGCCATAATAATATCAATGAGATCCGGCACCCCAACTATACAGTATGACTTTATGAAGTTTATGTAATATGTAAGCAAAGACCTTCCCAAAATTCCTTTATTTATTTATTCATCCATCTTCTATACCCGCTTATTCCCTAATTCGGGGTCACAGGGATCTGCTGGAGTCTATCCCAGCTGTCTCTGAAAGGGCAAAAGGCAGGAGGGGTACACCCAGTCCATGACAGGACCACACACACTATGGGCAATTTAGTAATAACAATATTACAGGGATGCACAATTTACCAATCAATCTAACATACATGTTTTTGGAGTATGGGAGGAAACTGAAGTACCAGGAGTAAACCCAGACAAGGGGAACATGCACTCCTCAGGAATCAAAACTGGGACCTTCTTGCTGTTAGACAACAGTGTTAACCATTAAGCCACTGTGCTGCCACTCTTTTCTCTTAATTACTTGCTTGCTACTGTAACCACTTGCAAATATGTTTTTTTTTTCTTAAAGGGCTTTTAACTATGTGTTTCGTCCGTCTGTAATCTGTAAGCACCTGCCCTGGGTGGGTAACACAGCAAATGCAGAAGTAAAAAGAAACGTCAACTGTGACCTGTATGAGATGAAAGGTGAGCTGTTTTGCCTAATGCTTTACATGTGGTAGGTCATCGATCATATGCTAACCAGCTTTTCTTGGGTTTTTTTGCTGCACAGTTTACATCAGAAAGTGTATCATTGGTAATGGAGAGGAATATCGGGGAGGTGTATCTAAGACCATGTCTGGGCGGACATGTCAGCAGTGGTGGTCAAAGTTTCCTCATGATCACAGGTGGGCAAACAAAAGTAACTTTTAAAGTACTGAGATCAAAAATGATTAAATACTAGTTAACTTTTAATATCTGTGCGCAATGTCTAAAACAGATATACTCCTTCCTCCACAAATGGCCTGGAGCTAAATTTCTGTCGTAATCCTGATGGAGACATTATCGGACCCTGGTGCTACACCACAGACCCTGAGCGCAGATACGAGAGCTGTAATATCCCTCAGTGTAAAGACGGTAAATATAAACCTCATATTTAAACCCTAAGGACAGTGTTAGTAAAAACAAACTTTTTTAGCCTTATTGTGCCTCTGTCCCATGTTATTCGAGTGTGTTTTAGGCATTCATTTCTAATTTCTGTTTATATTTAAGTAAGGCCTTAACCCCATCTTAAACATCTTAGATTTGGATTTAAATTTCAGAGCAGATCTAATACAGACAATAATAGATTTTAATACTGAATTAAATTCACAACCTAAAAATAGACTTAGGACAAAGCCACATGCTTCACAGGTTTCTAGTGTTTTATGTCTGGGGATGATCTTTTAATAGACAAAAAAAAAAAAAGTTGACTGGACAAAAGAAAAAAACAGAGTATTTCCATTCATTATTGTATTTATTATAATAAATATAATTTATATATTCTTATGTACATTTTATTTGAGACTTAATTAGTTAGTGTTTGCCTAATCACGTCCCAAAACTCACAGAAATGGTTGCATCCCTGTATATTACAGCCAAGTTTTTTGTACAATGTATGTCAAATATTAAAGTTTAGCTGCTTAGCATATTTATTACCTTGTACTTGTTAAGTTAGCGTGAAAAAATTAAGCCGTCAAACTAACTCTCCTCTGCGATCTGTAAAACCGCCATGTTTCATTTAATCGACTTTCTGAAACATGAACTGGTAGCACAGTGGTTAAGGTGTCGGACTTAAATTTGGAAGTTCGGGTTCTATTCCCAGCAAAACCAAGCTGCCAGCGCTGGGCTCCTGAGCAAGGCCCTTAACCCCCAATTACTCAGTTGTATAAAAGAGATAAATGTAAGTCGCTCTGGATAAGGACGTCTGCTAAATAATGTAAATTTTGATATTAATAAATGGTGTTAGAGTTGTGAGGCAAAAAAATTATTTGTAACTGTAACAACATGCCTTGGAACTTTATAACGCAGTGTAGCAGAGGTGGTTAAAAAATATATGGTATGAGACATTTTGGCCAAGCTGATTATTGGGGGACGTCTATGACCCAAAATGTATTAATTTGAAATAGTGTGTCACAAGGACACATTAACACATTTGACTACATTTGACTACATTAACACATAACAGAATTCAGTTTGTATGTAAAAGAGTGTGCTTTTGTTGTGTTGTCAATTTGACATTGCAGTAATGCTATTTTTTGCCTTAAGTAAAGTAAGTGTGCCTGTTTGTGTGTGTGTGTGTTTCTTAAGAGGTGTGTATCACCTGTAATGGAGAGGACTACAGGGGACAGGTTGATCGCACAGTCAGCGGAAGAGAGTGCCAGAGATGGGACCAGCAATATCCACATCAACACATTTATCAACCGGAAAAGTATATAATATTATACATATCACACGTTCACTGCATTGGACATTTCTTACACACATTAACACACAACTGGCATCGGTGTAAAACCATGGTACAATTCAAAAGTCAAACGTATTGGGACAACTAACCATACCCATGGTCAGATGAATTTTTTTTAACATCCCATTCCAGATTTATTCTTAATATTATACCTTTACAGTTGTCGAAAAATGAAGTGTAGCTGTGACCTGAGGTGGGGTGAACATCCCAAAAAATATTTGATGGGGTTAGAGTCAGAGCTCTGTGCATAAATCAATTTTTTTACACAATGCCCTCATTGAGCCCATAAGATTTGTGCACAGGGCTTTGTCGCTAAAATATATAAAGTGATTCCTGTTCTGACACAGATTTTGTTTCCTGGTGTCCACACACTTTTGGCTGTAAAATGTATATTTAGATTAGCCACCTTTAAGACATGAGATAATAATCCTTTCTTCGATCTCTAGATACCCTGATAAAAGCCTTGATGATAATTACTGCCGGAACCCTGATGCCTCCCCCGTGCCCTGGTGTTACACCACTGACCCGGAGGTAGAGAGAGAGCGCTGTGACATCCGCAAGTGCTGTGAGTCTTAACACAACTCCAACAGATTTTTTTGTGTCTCAAGAACTTAACATAATGACAAATGCTACGACTTTTTTTAACATAAATATATTTTATGAACAGTATTAAATATTATTAACCATTTTTCTGAGTTTTTATCACTAAAATTAAACCGACTACATTAGCAGCATTTGGCAGACGCCCTTATCCAGAGCGACTTATATTTATCTCTTTTATACAACTGAGCATTTGGGAGTAAGGGGCCTTGCTTAGGGGCCCAGCGGTGGTAACTTGGTGATGATGGGAATCAAACCCTGATCTTCTAATTAGAGGTCCAACACCTTAACCACTGCGCTACCACTTCCACCAATATAAAAATATAAGAAAATGATAAAATATAAGAAAATGATAACATCAAATTAATGTAAGAACTGAATTTATCTACATTTGGTAAAAAATTGCATTGCCACTGCTAAAAAAGCATAGGTGGGAGTGCTGTGGGTGCTGTAGTGCCCATTATATTTAGTGCCCAGGATATTTACGATGATAGGACTAAAGATATATTGTTAAACATGTTTTTCCCACCTTTACTCATAAAATTGTTTAAAATATAAATAGAATTTAAGCATTGATCTGGTGTGAGTGATGCGACTGTTCTTATTCATTTTTATGTTTATCTGTAAGTAAGTGTTGTTTGGGATGTTTAATAATAGGATGCTCTTTAAAATCCCTCACCACAACTTCACCCCTCAGCACCTCCCTGATAAAAGATGTTCCCACGGCCATGGAAATGAGAGTGTGCATTTGTGATAGTAAGATAGTTAATTTACGCTTTTTGTCTTTAGTTTTGTGTTGCGTTATGTACTACTGTGTCTTTATATAATGCTAAGGTTTAAAAATATATTTCACAGTGTAGTTCTCTATCGATTTTATGGTTAAAATGATAATAAAAGCTCTTTGTCTTGACTTGCACGGTTCTTTGCATAGAACTAGCGTTCCATCCAGAGTTCATTTCTTGTGTATTGTGAAATGCCTAAAAATGGGAAGACTGAAAGCGTCTGTCTGTTTCTACAATTTCTTGCATATTTCAGTGACTTAATATAAATTTCTTATATTTTTTTATTTCGCATATGCTTATAATTAACCCTCCTTTCCTTTTTTCTTCTCTGTCTCTCTCTTCCTTACACACACACACTCTCTTTGTCTGTCCCAATTCAATTCTGTAGCAGAGGTTCCAAAGCGGCGTTCTCGCTCCAGCTACACCACTAACTGTTTCCGAGGTCGTGGGGAAGACTACAGAGGCAAAATAAATGAGACAACTTCAGGCATCCCGTGTCAGCGCTGGGATGCACAGTCCCCCCATAAGCATCCATTTTACCCCCACACATATGAGTGCAAGTGAGTAAAGGGACTATAACACAGATATGATTATAATTACTCTTAATCACCTTTAAAGATATTTCTTCCATGTCTTATTCCTTGAATTTCTCAATGTTAAAGCTATCGAATGTTACACCTATTGTTAAGGTTTAGAAACAGGGCTTGAGTAATTCTATGTATGATAGTGAAACTCTACAAAGCTTACCATGTTGGAGAATGTTAGACCTAGGATTAAATATTGTTATACTAGATACTAATGTCCCGAGCAGCTTTCTCAGTTAAGAACATTTTCATTCTGGCTTTTTGTCTTGTATCAGGGGACTGGAGGAGAACTACTGCCGTAATCCAGATGGTTCTGAGGCTCCCTGGTGCTTCACATCCAAATCTGAGATGAGGACAGCCCTCTGTTTACAGATCAAACGTTGTGCTGATGACATTGAGGCTGAAGGTGCTGTTTCAGCTTCGTGCCCCATTATGAATCTTAAATGAATCCTACGCACAATTTCTTATGTATTTCATATTAAATAAAACTCAGCAAGTTAAAGTTAGATACCTAATTAGCTTTTTTTATGTAAAGTGATCTATTTAGGTTTTCCTTTTTTGTTATGTTTAGAGACACAGTAGTGCTGCTTATTGACAAATAAGGATGAATAACATATTTTTACCGTTTTTCCAGATTGCTATAACGGAAACGGTAAAAACTACAGAGGTATTGTCCGCAAAACACGGAAGGGTATTCTCTGTCAGAAATGGAGTGTTAACACACCGCATAAAACCAGGTAAACCAACAACACGAAACTCATTTAATAACCAGAACTGTATAAGTTGGAAAACAGTAGGTTACTGTTTGTAACCCCGGTTCTATGGGTACCAAATGGAGAGATTTGCTTGTGTGAAGGGCATCTGTGCCTGACCTTTGCAAAAGCATCCAATTGCACCAAGTCTGACTTGAGAGACAGGAGCTCGTGCCCTGTGGCAGGTAAGAACCCGCCTCTCAGCAATAAAATGAAAAGCTGGTCTCTTTTTCTACAAGAGCTGGTCCTGTACATGTAAAATCAAAGTTCACAACCAGGACAGAGCATTTTATCCAGAATAGAAAGAAGGCGGGTGAAAAGCAGAAAGATCAACCAACTCACATATAAAACCTGGAAAGCTTTTTGCCATGAAGACAGAGTTAGGCCTAAAAAAAACTTTATATCCACTACAAGAGAATTTATTGGATGAGGGATGGACAGAGACAGAAGTTTAAGAGAGAGGTCCCTCTGTGGCACCAATCTTCTTGTGACTGAAATAGAATGATGGGCACCATTCATATATCTACAAATAAAAGAATGTTTACCACCATAATTCCACTGAACCCAAAATGACATGAAGCAATAGCTGCTACAATAGCTGCTAAACCTTAGCCGTGGAGAAAGATCTTCCATGATCAATAGGATCCTGCACAAAAACCAGAATGTCAGCGACTGAGCACTGTTATGAAGTCTGCTGGCACCTCTTGCAACACAGCACTTACAGTCATAAAGGGAATGTGTAGAGGATGCTCTAGCATTCTGCATGGTAGCAATAACATGTGGGAGAAGTACCAAAGTTTGCCTTCTCAGTCAGGCCCAAAGAGCCTGTCTCATTTATGGTAGTAGATTTGCCCGTTTGCTTGGGAAAGAAAGTCTGTGTGTACTGGAAGGAGCCAAGGCTGAGCGTCCAGAAGAGGGGTTATTCCAGCCAGCCAGTGAGCCAATGAAACCATGTCCCGAAGCACTAGGTGGTTTTGTGTGAGGCGAAGAGTTCGACAGCCATCTGGCCGAACCTTCTTCATAGCAGACTAACAATCTGAGGGTGGAAGCAACACTTTCCTTAGAGTAAAGACCCCCTCTATTGAAGGTCTGCAACCCTGTTCAACAAACCTGAGACATGGGTCGCTCATGACGACAGAAGTTGTTGCTTGCTACACACTTAAAGTTTGTGAGCCAGAGCATAAATCTTGGGGATCAATCCCCCCCTTGGGGGGTTGATATGTTCTATGGCTGTGGTGTTAGCACACTGCACTAGCATGTGATGCCCCTGAATTTTTGTGGCATAAAATGTTTCTAAGCCTTTCAAACAGTAAATAGCTCCAAATATTTTTTTTAATGGGCTGCATAGAGTGTGCTTGGCCACACACCGTTCACTGTTCTGCACGCTTGGGTTGCACCATAACCTGTTAAGGATGTGTCTGTTACAACTTACAACTTTCCGCAACTTGGCCCCAAGAGGGGTCCCATGCAAGTACAACTCTGTCTTTCTCCATTAGTGCAGCACTGCCATGCAAGTGCCTGCGTCACTGTGACAGAGTGGTAGAGATCTTGTATTGGGCTGAGATGAAGAGAAAAGTCCTACTTCATAAAAGCCCTCATTCTCAGAAAGCCAAGCAGCAGGATATGAATACCCGCTGCCATAAAATTCTGAAGACTGAGACATATGCAATACGGTACCCTCGCTTCCTTACGGAATTTATAAAAGAGAAAATGCACTCTTGGAACAGGCATGTGTGATAGTAATTCAGCTACAGACCGAAAAAAAGTCAAATTGCTCGTGCTCACCTTCACTCTGAACCTGAGTGCCATGACCTGAACAAGTGCACAGGCGTTTTTTGCCATTCTCTTTTGTAGCGGCTACAATAAGCCAGTGGTGTATGTAGGTCAAAATTCTTGAGCAGAGCATGCCTTTTTGTCCAGACAGAAAGTCCTCGGACTTAGAGCAAGCCGTAGCATATGCCTTGGAAGCAAAACAAAGGAATTTCCCATGCAAACAATAGATTGTTATGTGTGTGTGTGTGTGTGTGTGTGTGTGTGTGTGTGTGTGTGTGTTTGGGGGGGGGGGGGGGGGGTTTAAGAATAAATTATAAAATTTAATTTACTTTAAATAATGTTAATTAATAAATTAGCAGACTGATGCCTGTATCGCTATGTTATTGTGTGAATCACCCATTCGGGTGATAACACAGACTGCCAGGCTGATATGTATGCTAGAGCCAATTCGTCTGATTCCCTCTCTTGTACTACTATGGCGCCATCTAGTGGACAACATTGCTGTGCCACACGTGGATTTATAGAGATTTTCTCTCTTATTAACGAATTTATTTGATTTGGGTTTTTTTGTGTGTCAAGAAACACCGAGTTCAAAGCCTTTATTCAATTTGTGAGAGATGTGTGAAAGAAGCTGTGTGGTAACACTCACTGCTTGTGTATTGTGTATCTCACCTGTTGACAGACTTTTCTCTATTGAATGGGGAGAAGCTAGGGTAGTCCTGAGGGCTGGCTGCACATGAACCTGAATTTAGAGTGTGAACCTGAACTCAGAAGCTGTACACTTTCTAGAAAATCAAAACTTTAAAGCCTTTTTCTCATTTTTTGTTGTATTAACATGACGTCTGGTCCGAAGAGGACTTGACAAGGCTTGACCGGCGTTCCAGTGATTCACCTCTTCTCGCTGTTGGGAGGCTGGAGAAGTTAAGCTACAGAGATCCCTTTCAGGAATCGGGTGATGGCGACCCATTCTTTATAGATGTTGTCCCATGTTAACCAGAAGCTTGACCTAGAAAGCAGAAAGCATCTCTCTATCCGAGTCATTCCTAGGTCTGTGCACTGTGGTTCTTGAGTGGACCAAACACTTGCTACAGTTTTCTTGGGACGCTAAGGCTCCTGCTTGTGTTCAAGTCCCACGCAAAAAAGGAGATTTTTAGCGGCGATGAGGGCACTGCACATGGCCGGTGACTGTACATCCATGTTGGTGTCCAGACTTGACTAAGAAAGAGCCACGAGCAACCAACAGCAGAGAAAAAACTGCAAAAAATATAGCATGAGAAGCAGGCAGTCTTGTAATAATTGCCAACACGGATAGCTTGCAGAATGACCTGCTAAATATGACAACACAACTGGTGGAGGCTGATCGGTTAATGTGTCCTCATGTAGACCGAGGTGTTATCAAATTGGTGAGCTCATTGGAGAAGCAAATGTCAACTCAGGTAATGTAGTGCATGCAGCATATTTATGTGCTTGGTTAAGGGGCGGGTCCTTATCTGCCCTGGGGTACGCACACCTGTCTGTAGAGCCAGACTTAATGCAATTGGAGGCTTTTACAGAGGTTGGATTTGGATGCCCTTTCTACAGGTGGATCTCAAAAACGAGATGGTGAAAGAGAACTGGAATTTCACTCTATTTTGTGGTAGCCATGTTCAGCATTGAATTTCTTTTTAATGTCACACTGGCCAGTTGTGGTCAATGGCTCATATAAAAGTAGTTGGTGCTTTACGGGGTTTATATTTTCTGAATCATTTCTGGTTTTACCTAACTTACAAGAGGTAATTTAATTAATAGAACAGTTCCATGGTTACTGTTCCATGTGGGGAAGTGGGGAAGTGGCTCACGGTTAAGGGTTGGATTACCAACCTGAAGGTTGTGGGTTCCAACCGATTCCCAGCTTCCAGCAAGCCAGCTAAGTTGTACTCCTGAACAAGGCCCCGGACTATTTTTGTAAATAACAAGGAATATTGTACGTGGTGGATAAGGGCGTCTGGTAAATTTTACCACAAATATTTCTATTTTTTAAAGTAAATGGTGATTTTAAACCCATTTCTGTTTTTTGGAGGTTTCTCTGCTGTCTGATTATTCATGTATGTACATTAATAATAACGTATGCATTTCAAAAGACAGCAAATGCTTTGATTATATAGTTTTATAAGTTTTAATATCTGGTTGATAATTATATTCGGCTGTAAAACATTCATGAGGCTTTAAAACAGTTGATCTATTAAATAAAAAAATAAGTTTACATTAACGTTTACACCAAGTCCAGGTTCTATTTTGTAAAGGGGATCATGCACACTACTAGTATTCTTTAGTTAAATGCCCAAATCACATGTTCCCTGTGCCTGACAGTGCTGTAACTCTAACACTGTCTGATTAACCACCATGGCAATTTAATAATTATCTTAAATTCTGCTAAACAGTAATAACATAATATACAGGTATGTATTTGGTGCATAAGATCTTTTATTTCAAAAGTTTAAGGTAAAAAATTAATCAGTAAGTAGGACATGGTGACGTCGCTTTAAACTAATCTGTGTTTATGTAAAAAACATGTAAGGAGTCATCATTTCTTAAACATTTAGGATGGCACATGTGATTATTTCTAAATATCTAGGAAAATAAGAACAAGAGATTATTTCTATAGATGAAGTCTTAATGGTATAATGATCTATATAGAGTTCTGCTCCTTCTGACACTAGCTGTGGTATGACTTCTTGTTGCTTTTGTCTTTTTATCTTTTGTCTTCTGTTTAAAAACAGAAGTTAAATTAATGAATACACTTTAAAAATATTATGCTTAACAAATAAAATGCAGGATCAACCCAGAGGCACACCCAGAGGCTAATCTGACCGAGAACTACTGCAGGAACCCAGACGGAGATCTGCACGGACCCTGGTGCTACACTACTGACCCTAAAACTGAATTTGATTATTGTGCAATCAAGCAGTGTGGTAAAAAAAGCTTTGATTTTCTTTGTTTTTGTCTATCTATTATCAAGCAAATTAATATTACAGTTTCATATTACATGTCTTTTTAGATCAATTAAATCTACAGTCTGCTTGAAAAATGAAAAAATGCTTTGAGACTAAACATGTTTAATTATTGATATTATCCGCTATAGCTATTAATTTGTAGTTCGAAGTGTGTTTTTCCCAAAATGTTGCTACCAGATTGAAAGCACACAGTTGTCTAGAATGTCTCTATATGCTGAAACATTTTCCCCTTGTCCCCTGTGCACAAATTCCCTGAGCTCCGTGAAGACATGGTGTGTTATAGTTTGGGATACACCTTTGGAACACTGACTGCACCCCAGACCTCCATACCTGACATAAGTGTATAAAACTCACTAATACTATTAAGGTTGAATGACGAAATCCCCAAAGCCACACTCTAAAATCTGGTGGAAAGCCTTTCCAGAAGAGTGAAGGTTAATACAGGGGTAAACGTAAGATGTTTAAAAACACATAGAAATGTGACGATTTGGTGTCCCACTACATTTGTTCATATAGTGTATATAGAAATAAGACAACCAATAGCAGTGCAAACCGTACAGATATAAAAACTTTTAAATATAGACAGTTTGTATTAAAAAAAATCTCCTGTCCTCACCCAGTCTCTGTTGACCACCGTTCCCATTTCTTAAAAACATTTTTGGTTTTTAGTCCATGCCTCCTGAGATGGCTATTGAACTAAAGGCAATGAGGAGCCGGAATTATTACACCGTGTACGTTGTCATGTCTAGACACCACAGAGACAAGCTTAGGATTTTTTTCTCTATTAAAAATGGAAGTTCCAGCCAGAATGGATTTAAAAGCTTTTTTATCCAACCGACCACAAGCATCAAGCAAATACAGAGAAAGCATTTCACTAATTAGGCTTGATTTATTTTCATATTAGATAAATATAAGTTGTCATTGCTGTACTAGAAAGCAAATTTGTAATATATAAGAGGGCTGTCCAATGTGGTATTTTATGTTTGTTAGATTTTTTTAACATTAATATTATTTGCCATTTATCATAGTCATTTAATAATTATCATTGGTCTAATTAGTAATGGTTCTAGGTAAAGATTGGCTGATGATAGGTTTATCAATATTTACCCCAATAGATTTTCCATTGTTGGGCATCGGTTTTGTTATATCGGATCCACTGATATGGCATGTTGTAATAATTTTGAGACTTTTGTTTAAGACTACTATTAGGGCATCTCCCAATCAGAATAGAAAAGTGGACACCAGCGCTAGTGCTAAAAGTAATGTGATTTGCTTCAAGTTATATAGTGATTCAACATGTCAGCAAATAATGAACTATTAGTTCTCATTATCTTGTAAATTCAAATTGTTTAATTTTTTTGTTTTTCTATATTTGTTAAGTAGAATAAATAAATAAATAATTTTTAAAAACAATAAATAGTTATAATATGTAAAGAATAACTTTGCATATTGATTATTGGTTACATCAATATCGTGTTAAAAGATTAATCTCTGTCGATCTCTAGTTCTAAGTTTGTGTAAAAAATAAATTGCCTCATATTCATTTCATTTTATTTTGCAGCAGGGGAGGATCCACCGATCATAATGCCACCTGGTATGTCGCTAGTGCCTTTTATCTTAAGGTGTTGTGTGTGTGTGTGTATATTTGTAACAAAGCAATTATCTCAATGGATGCTGTTGTGTTTGTGTACAGAGGGTGTAGTGTTTAATGAATGTGGAAAGCGTGATGACCGCATGTTAAAATCCAGGCTGAGGATCGTCGGTGGCACACCAGGAAATTCTCCATGGACAGTTAGCCTAAGAGACAGGTCAGTTCCCTTCCTCATTCTGTCCATTCTGTCTCTTACCTTGTTTATTTTTACTGTAGCAGATGAAATGATTTTTGTTCCTGTGGACAGGAAGGGAAAACATTTTTGTGGGGGATCACTGGTGAACTCAAAATGGGTGATTAGCACTAAGCAGTGCTTCTCCTCGTGGTGTGTGTCTACCTTTTTTTTTTTTTTTGGAACACAAAATATATGATTGTTACTAGCACAATGGTTGGAGCTGACTTTGCATGTTCGTGTGCATGTGTATGTGTGTTAGCAGTTATGTGGACCTCACAGGATATGCTGCGATAATGGGCACCGTGTTCCGGGACCCAAAAGAAGGAGAAGCCGGCACACAGTCTATCGCTCTGAGCAAAATTGTTTGTGGGCCCTCTGAGTCGCATCTCGTCCTGCTCCAGCTAGAAACGTACTAATCAAGATGATGATTTTTACATACAAACTAAGCCTAAACATGCTTCTCTGACAAGCGTATTTGTCTTTTTTTTTGCATAGTCCTGCAGAGTTTAATGAGCGTGTGTCACAAATATGTCTTCCCCCTGAGCGCTACATAGTTCCAGAAGGAACCGCCTGTGAGATTGCTGGTTGGGGGGAGACCAAAGGTTAAACAACATGCAATCTTTCCAGCTTTTTTATTATAATGTGGACTGATTTTTATATCTCCATATGTACTGTATTTTAGGAACGGGGGATGAAACCGTGCTAAATGTTGCTCAGATGCAAGTGCAAAGCAACAGCGAATGTAACCAGTACTTTAAAGGACGTGTGAAACAGAACGAAATGTGCACTACGTCATTTTTTGGCGGGGTAGGAGCTTGTGAGGTAAGTGTTGTGATCTAGTATATAGTGCACTGAAATTCTTATTAAATCGGCATTATTTTTCTCTCTGGTTATGATTTATTTCTTAAATAGTGATTTAGAGTTTTTTTAACCGCCTTTGAATTGAGAATTCCAGAAAAACTCTTAATCATGTAATTCCACACTAGCAACAGTAGTTTTTATATTTTTTCTAGTAATAAGATAACTACAAATTTCTAAACAAACTAAACAGTGTACCCTCTGTAAAAAAAAGTCTTAAAAGAGTATTGGGTTTAATATGGCTGTGGCTTTGGGTAAAAAACATTGTTTTTAAACACTATTTAGCAATTTTATCCAACAAATAATTAAAAATAATGAATAGGGATGTATTGTATAAGAATTTGCATTATTCATTTCCATTGAATCTGCCTGTTCTGGTAGCTTTTTCTGCATTCTCACAGTCAAAAACTAAAGATTGTAAAATAAGGAGGTGATTTATATGCTATCGCTCTCTCTCGTTGTCCCTTTTTTCTCTCTGTCTTTCTCTCTCACTTTCTCTCCGGTGCTGTCCCCCTTCCCTTTTTCTCTTTTTTCTATCTCTCATTCTCTTACTTTCTATCTCCTAATCAGAAAGACTATGGAGGTCCTCTGGCGTGTCAGAACAGTGATTGTTGGGTCTTAGAGGGAGTCATTATCCCTATGCGTCGCTGTGGGCACCAGGGTCAACCCAATATTTTTATTCGTGTATCGATGTACGTTGACTGGATCAAGAAAGTCATGGAGATGGCATAGCCTGCACAGATTCCCCCCACCCCACCCACGCAGTACAGTTTAAGAAAGTTATCAGAGTTTAAGAAAGTTATCAGAGTCTTCAGGAAGGAGAATTTCCTATTGAAGGACTACATGACTGCTATATAATTATAGTTAGGTTTTAGGAAATATACCTATAAACATCTATAAATGTATTGGAACAGCAAATACCATACAGTGAAGACATTTAGGGTTGAGATCAGAAGATGAATATAAGATGACTATTCGGAATTTCAGATTTGATATATTTTTGCATATGAGTATGTAGATGTGTTAAACAACTTTTTTGAGAATTGCTGATTGGTTGGATTAAAGTCTGATGATGGTTGCAAAATTACAGAAATTTTTACATCTGGGAATTAGCAGGAATATATGGAAATTAACAGGAATAAATGGGAATAAACTGAGAATTTGCAAAATTGCAGGTTTTCCTATAACAGGACCTTAAATGTAGCCTATTTTTGGTTGAAACAACCAGATTTCATGCAATTTCAGTTGACTTTCTAGCCTGTATATTCCTCAGTCGCATACACACAGTACTGCAGAACTGTCCAGACCACATCTCCTTACGCACTGTGCATTCTTCCATAACATGCATTATTTCTGCACACAAAATAATGTCAAAAATGTCCATCTTGGTCACTATGCATGTATATTACATAAATATTGCATTAATTTACGCTTAAAATTTCCTTGTGCTGTGCATTTAAGCTTTTGTGCAACAAAGTTTATACCAGTGTAAAAACAAATACAATAACTGAGCAAACATTTAGATCAAATATTTTTAAATGTCCTTTATATTTGTTTTTACAGTTTATTTACAATTTACCAAATTGTCCCTAACTTGTAAAATTTCCAAGATGAAGTTTCCATTGCCATTTTCCACCCCTTTGCAACCCTAATGTTGATTGAAACGGGTATTTCAAAACTGCACACAGTTTTCCTTTGATTATGTCCTGTGTTTTATTCACATTGCATTTGTCTGAACAATTGCATTTCTTATTAAACCGGCAGACAAAATGTTTCTTTAAACTTTTGAATTTATTCCTCTGATATCATCAGATACGTCTTTGTCGCTTTGGCTAAGAGCATCTGCCAAATGTCAGAAATGCATAGAAGTGTATATTTTTCATCTAAATGTATGACCTATACATTCCTGCTTTTAAACAATGCATTGTAATATATTTCTTTTTTGCATATAGTGTGTTTCTTTACAGCTTTTGCAATGTTGTAGTCATCAACTACTGTTTATTTCCTTTGCTCAACTTCAGAATGCTTTCATAATGACTCTAAATCATTTTTTTTATTAGCTTAAAAATAGCTTACTGGTCTTCAACACTAAATACAGTTTTTACATGCAACCATAGAAATCAATCGACCAGGACACACCTGAGCAAAACGACACACCATTCACATTCAGATTCCAACATCTCTGTTCATTTTTGGTCAATTTTTAAGTTGTTTAACACTATATGTAAATATTAGGAAGTTAAATTCGAACAACCGATCTATCATCTCATATGCATCTTTTTTCAACTGTCTTCAGTTTATAACATAATATAATAATCGATCCTCAATAAATCCTGTCAGTCTAATAGTTTTGGAGAGGACTGTACCTGTGTAATGTTCATCTGCTTATCCAAACATCTGTAAAGTATGATTTTCATTTGCCAAAGCTTATTTATGCTTTATTTTTAATCTTTAAATATAGTCCTGAGAATTTCAGGAACTCTTTACTTTCTAGTTTTTGATGTGGTCTTAATAAATAAAAAAAACTTTACTTTTCAACATCGTTTATTTTTGTATTTTTTTTTTACACAATTGTACGTAAAGAATTGGTAACTATATTTATTTGTTTTATTGTTAAACAGCCATGCTGAGAACACCTCTTTAAGTATGACTGCCCTTTCTGTATTTAGTATAACTGGTGCAGTCTTTAATTACAAGTGAATTATTGTTAAAGGGATTTTTTTTTCTGTAATTCTTGGTCTTTTTGTTCTTCGCCTTTTGACTGTCATCTGCGTCCACCTAGCCCTATTTTCTGCATTCTCTTCACTCACAATCACTAAATTCATGTCGTAATTTATCACATCCATATACCTCCTCTTAAGCCTTTCTCTTTTCCTCCTGCCTGCCGCTCCATTTCTAACATCTTTCTACCAGTATTATTACTATTCCTCGCCTGTACATTTTCAAACCATCTCAATCTGGCCTCTGTGAATTTGTCCCTAAAACGTGCATCATGAGCTGTCCCTCTGATGTGCTTGTTCTAAATCCTGTCCAACCTTGTAACTTCTAAAACCTAAACTTCTAAAGCCTATCTTCCTTATCTTAGCTACCTTAGAATACTTCTCTGCTACTCCTCACTTACTCATACAATACCACAGCTCTTCTCTCGGCACCCTGTCATATGTTTTTACCATGTCTACAAAGATATAATGCAGCTCTCTCTGACCATCTCTAAATTGCTACATTAACATTCTCACAGCAAAAATATCATCTGTAGTGCTCCTTCTTTAACCTAGCTTCCACTACTCTTCAAGCTGTGCTATAATTCCCGGTATTCCGACTCTGTATGCTATCATGAATTTTCACCATCAAGTATCCTTATCTTTCTTCCTTTCAGATGACACACCTACCACCTTTCTTCCTGTTTTCCTGATCACTTCTGCTGTAGTTTCCCAGTCATCTGAAAGCACTACCTGACCACCCAGAGCCTGTCCCAACTCCTGTCAGACTTTTTTGCAACATTCTTCCATCTTTTACCACTTGGTTTTTGTCACCAACTTTGATCTCTACTTCTTCCAGACCATCATAAGCCCCTTTAGAGAAAATTTCATTTTAATTACATTAGAGAAATTTCTATTTCACAGACATACTTTGAAATTTGAATCTGTTTACATTTGCCATGTTTGTGTTTTTTACACACGACCTCTGTAAAAAAGAAAGATACTGTTTTTCTGGCAAACTCTGCGGTCTTTAGTAAAATCCAATCCTATCCAAATGCAAATGTCTGTAATTGTATATAAAAATTATTAAATTATAAAAGTGATGCTGTCTGGCTACACAGGCTGCCGCCATCAGTTTACATTCCTTAATTGATCGCTTCGTCTGCATAGGTCTACCTACTTGCTTCTACATACAGTTTCTTTCCTTGACTCCAAAGCTGCCAATCGCCTCCTCATCACCTCCCATTATCACCCTCTTCAACATGATTATTAAAGTCTCTTCCAATCACCACTCTCTCATCCATAGGTATACTCTCTATCAACTTATTTATCCCATCCCAAAATCTGTCAACTGACAACCTAATTGTGTGAAACTTACAGCTTTCAACATCTTGCCTTCAAATTCTAACTTTTTGTCTGAAACTCTTTTCACCTTCAAAACATTTCTCACAGTCTCCTCCTTCGGGAACATTCCTAACCCATTTCTCTTTCTATCCACACTATAATAAACAGCTGCCCTTTCACCTGGTCTCCTGCACACTGTCCACTAACTCATGTACATTCTCTTTTCTTTTGACCAACAATAGTCAAATTTTCACCAGCACCCTGTAAGTCAATGGCGCCAGTGGCAGTTGTACAACAGTTAATCCAGGCCTCAACCAATCTGGTATTGAAAGTTTTCGACCAGGTGCCCTTCCTGATGCAACCCTTTTTATTTAACCATGCTTGGAATGAGCACGGAAGTCACTGGTCTGTGACTCTCATCCTCTTGGTCTCTTTTTCTCCTTTTAGTCCATGACACCTTGTGTGATGTTCTTCTGGCGATGGGAATATGTGACAGATGCTTGGTTAGATCTTATAGACATTTAGCTGCCCCTGATAAAAAAGTTTTGGACAAAATGCTGCAGTTTTTATAATAAATGAATAGACTGACAAATAGATAGATACAAAATGAGCCAAATTTATAGTTGTGACATTAATTAAGTACAGTTAATTTTTGGCAATAGAAATGTATGCGAGTGAATGAAAGACAGATAGAGGCTGATTAACGGTAACCTACAGTTATATTTCCTTGCGTAGAGTGACTCATTAGTTACAGTTTTGCTGCATCAAAAAAGGAAATTAACAAAAAAAAATTACGCTGTAAAGTACCTGATGACAGAAAATCAACCTCAAAGAAGCTGAAAGACAAGAAATTAAAGTTTGATTTGACTAAGCTGTCGCTATGGTTGCACTATACACACATCAAATAGTTAACGGTGAAGTTCGAGGTTGTGGACTTGATGAAGATGGGGAAATGGGCGGTGTTTCTCACTGTAGCTCAGTTCATAGACGGGTATCAGATTCACTGGGTGCCACAGATGCTATAACAAGGACTTCATGGAGAAGAACAAGCGGTAGACCTCCATCAGTGGTAAATTAACTCTCATACATTCATTCCTATATAATAGATGGTTGGTGATTAGTTGTGCTAAGAATTTCTCTTTTCTCTACTTTCACCTTGCCTCTGTAAGGTTTAAATGTAAAGTAGAGTTAGAGCGACTTATATTTATCTCTTTTATGCATCTGAACATTAAGGGTCTTGTTCAACAGTGGTAACTAGGTGGTGCCTGGACGCGAACCCTGATCTTTCAGTTAGCAGTCTAACACCTTAACCATTGTGCTAGCACTTCATATTGTCTTATTCAACCCTGACAAATTATTATTTGAGTAAAATACACACTAAGCCATAAAGTTTACAATGCAGCTGTTTGTACTGAAGCAAAATTGTTTTTTAAATAATGTTATTGAAAAAAATAGGGCAGATTTTAGTAAAGACAGAAGAACTGTTTTATTCGTATGTAAGTAAGAAGAATGTAATGTAGCCTTAAAAATTATTCGCTATAAGTATCTACACTGTTTCCACCTATAGAAAATGCAGTCTTTCTCAAAGTCTGTGTGCTGTTAGAGTGGAATTAATTGTCATACAGTAGTCAGGTCAGATTATTACCATGACTGTGGTAGGCAGAATGATGGCCAGGTCTCAGTAGGATGTGTTAAAAGTGTTTTCAGTTGTCAACTTTTATTTATTTCCTGATTTGAACATAGGTTTGTATTTTAAATGTATGTGAGGTCTGGTCAGGATGGAAGAAGAGATGTCTGCTACACCAGCGACTGACGCTCCAGAGATACCACGCCGAGGACGAGGTAGACCACGCAAACCACAACAGGTAGTATGCCATCTCATAAACTCTGACACCAATAAATTTAACACTGAACTGAAAATCGGTGGATCTTTCAGGTTCCTGTTGATCCACCTGCTCCCAAAAGGCCACGAGGGAGACCCAAAGGAAGCAAGAACAAGGCCACATGTACTACACCTAAAGTAAAACAGACTAAACTATGTGGATAATGATTCGCTATTAGGAAAGTAGTATTTATATTTGCTCATATGTTTGTTTTCCAAAAGGAGCCACCAAAAGAAAAGAGACCTCGAGGCAGGCCAAGAAAATGGGTCAGCATTACAAACTTACATATAAGAACACAAAAACACTATTATAGCTATAATAATAATGCTAATCAATATAACACTCTATTTTTACACTGCAGTTATTAAATATTTAAGTGTTTCTGTACATTTAACTGCACAGTTACATATATACGGTATGTTGAAATGTATTTTCCATGTGCTCTTTTATTTACAGCCTCAAAAAGCAGTGCAGCAACAAGAGCCAGAGGTGAGAACAATCATTTACAAAAATAGTAATTAGACATTCATTAATGCTGATATGAGCACCCAGTCATTAATGGCTCCTCACATACTGAAATCCTGAAATGAGTTTAAAAGCTTTAAAAACTCCCCTTTTACTCATAGGTACATATGCAGTAGACTGCAACTCAAATGAGTCAAATGAGTCAGTTGCTTAAAGGGAAACCGAACATGGCCGTTATCCTCCTTTCTTAGTTTCCTGTTCCTAACTGCTGCAGCCCTCACTGTCACTGAGACATATGCTTCATTCTCATATACACGTAAATGCATCTTTGCTTTTTCCTTCTCTTAGCTTGAGGAAGAAGGGGACCCACCACACCTGCCATTACCACACGAAACCAGCATCTAGGCTCACTGACCCGTCATCATGTGTGCAAAAGAATGCATTTTCAGTGTTCTAACAAAAGTGTGCTATTAGTCAATTGGTCAAAAAAAATAATTTTACTAATATCAGGAAAATATGAACATTTTTCCCTTAAATAATTAAATGTGTGCAAAAAAAAAGTGCAGAAGTGAGCTATTGTGAAGTTTATATAATCGTAGGTTTTGATTACGTAAACTGCATCATAGATATATGCAAAAATGATACAGTTACACATGACAAGACTATCCATCTATCTGGGAAGCTAAAGCCTTTGTTGGCACTTGATCAGGGTTTTTTCTACATTTCAGACTTGGCAGCAAACAATCCAACTGGTGCTTTCAGTATGACTTGAACACTGTTACCTACAGAGATTTTTGTAGTACAGTATAAACTGTATATTAAGGTACTAAATGAGTCACTACTGTGTGATTACATGCGATCAGTACCACCTTTTTATTTTTTTAAACCATTTTTATGTTTTCTTTAACCACAAAAACTAGGGATGTACAGATCCCAAGACTGGTTTCGTAATGTACTTGAACTCATAAAAACACTCCGATAACTGATAATTTTTTGTGACAGAATGTTTAGTAAACAATAAGTCAACAGCAGGGACAGGATGTCAGACTCTTAAAATTAACAATGGCAAGTGCAAATTTATAATCTAATAAAAAAA